>KZ111578.1:0-214122 GCA_002120315.1 Hypoxylon sp. CI-4A
CGTAATATTACTTAATTAAAAAAAGCCGTATTTCTTTTAATTTTTCGTAATATTTCTTATAATTTTTATTTGCTTTATATCACGTTACACTTTTAAAATATTAATAATATAATCTTTAATTAATTTAATTAAATTATATTATTAAATTTATATATAATTTTATTTAAACGCATTATATATTATTATACTTATAATATATAATTACGTAATAAAACGCTTATAATATATAATAATTTAATTATAAAATATAATTTTTTTAAGCTATATTATAAACTTAATTTATATATTAATAATTTTTTTAAAACTATCTTTTTATATATAATAAAAGTGTTATATAATTTTTAAAGCTTTTTTACTTATTTTATTCACTTTAATCGATACTATATATAATAAATCTAATTTTTATTTTTTATTAAAAGTTATAATAGGCTTTTCGTTATCGATAAATATTAGTTTTAATTTAAATTATATTAGCGTTAAAAATTACTTTCGCTTTAATCGATAAAAATATATATTATTATTATTTTTATTATTAAGCTTAATATTATTATTTTTTTTTTTATAACCTTTATAAGTATTATTATAATATACATTATATTCGTTAACGGCTTTTAATATAAAATTATATAATAAATAAAAATTATTATTATTTTCGACTCTCTTTTAAGCCTTATTTATATTAAGCATATTAAACCTTTATTTATTATTTTCCTTATATTTTAATAACTTATTTTACGGTTAAAAGAAATATTCGTTATATCGCACTTTTATTATTTAATTTTTAATATTAACGGCATTTAAAATTAAACGAAAAGAAAACGCTTAATTATCACTTTTATTATTAAAAAATAAAAGGATTATATTAGTAAATAATAACTATATAAATTAAATAAAAATATATTTATAAAAGATTTCATTAAAAATAAATTATAATATATCATAAAATTAGGTAATTAGCTTTAAATCATTATTATTTAATTAATTAAAAATTATAAACATATAAATATAAAGCGCATTCGGTTTTAAATTATTTCTTTTAGGAATATATGTGTTTAAAATACGTATGCTTTTAATTTTCTGTTTAAAAAAAAGGATAAAATTATTAATATTTAAAAGCTTATAAATATTAGCTCGAAAAAGAAATATATTATAATACCCTTTTATTAGATTATTTTTTTAATAATTATTAATAGCGAAATTTCGCATATAATTTTTCGAGAATTATACGTTAAATTTCCTTAAAATAACGTAAGCTATTTTTAAATTATAAGTTATTCCTATAAATTAATAACTTTTCATATATATATAAATGACTTTAATGAGGTTTTAAAAATTATTAAAATTATTAATAAAAGTTAATAATTAATTAGCTTAAAAAAATGCATCGTTTAAATTAATAAAATTTAAAAATTACTAAAATAATAAAATTTCCGTGAGAAACACTTAATAATAAAAGTTTAAGATTACGTAATAATTTATTTATTTATTTAAATTAATAACTATAATAATATTTATATAAATATAACGTACTATTTTTTATTAATAAAATATGAAAATATAGTTTTATAAACGTTATAAAATCCTTTAAAAAAATTTATATAACTAATCGATTAAAGTTAATATATTTTAATAAAAAAAGTATATTATTAATAACTTTATTATTAATATCGTAAAATTAACTTTTATTATCTTTTTAGCAGTTTTTATATATAATATAGCATATATAATAAAGAAAAAAATAATAAAATTTTCTATTATTTAATGCTTAAAAGCTTAAAAAAAGGTTTTATTAAAAGAATTTTAAATAATATATATTAATATATAAAATTAAAAATTATATAGCTTAATTAATAAAAATAATAATAAGTTAAAAAAAACTTTTAAATTTTATAATTAATAATTTAATAATAATTAAAAAATTATAAAATATAAAATAAATAATAAGCATAATAATACGAGAAAAGCGAAAATATTAATATTATTTAATCTCGGATTAATATAAATCCGATAAAGATCTTTTATACCTTAATACCTATAATATATATAAATTTAATAATATTTAACACATTTAACCTTTAATTTATTATAATTAAATTATACTTATAAAATTCGTTTTTTTTTTCTTTTTAATATTTATTAAAATTTTATTAATATTAAAAAACTTATTATTTAAATTATTTAAATTATCTTTTTTTATATCTTTTTTTATATTTAAATTCTTTTTTATATTTAATAATTTAAACTACGATTATTTTTAAAATTTACCACGAAGTTATTTTATTAATAAATTAGGTATATTTTTATTATTATTTATTATTAAAAGGTTTTATTACGTTTTTTTTAAAGGCCTTTTACGGCGTTATTTTTTTAAAGGCTTAGTAATTAACTTTTAAAATCGATCACAACGTTTTTTTTTCTATGATGCGCTTTTTTTAGATTTTTTATTTTTACGCAATTTATCGCATTTACGCGGTTAAATCTTAATTTTATATTTTTATTCGTTAATAAGCTTTCATTATAAAAGGTTTCTTTTAATAAAAAAGTTATAAAAATTAGATGCAAATAACTCTTAGCGCTTATAAATTTTTACCCCTTTTAAAGCTATTATTTTAAATAATATAACTATTATATTTATAAAATAATCGCGGGGCTTTATAATATAAAAATTAAAAATCTTTAAAATAAGTTTATTATTAGCTTAATAAATTAATAAATATATATCATAAATACATATAATTTTTATTTATTATATTAATATTAATATATTAAAAAAAATTAATTTTTTTATAAAAAATACCTTTAATTATAAAGTTTTTTTTTAATTATTTAATTCGTTTTAAAATCTTATAATAATAAAATAATTTATATTAATTTTTTATTAAATAATTATAAAAGGATAATTATTAAGGAATTTAATTGCTTAATATTAATAAGTATTTTTACGCTATTTAATATTAAAAAATTATTAGATTTAAAGCTTTTTTCGAACATATTTTTAATATATTTTTAGCTTATTTTTACTTAAGGTTATTTCGCCGAATCTTTATAATCTTTTAAATAAGCTTAATTTTAAAGCTTTTATTTTAAATAATAATAAGTTATTTAAAAGTTTAATATAATATTAAAAAATCGGTTTTATTAGCTATAATTAGCTGTTTTTTAATACTATTATTATTTAATTTTATAAAAGATATAATTTAAATATTATAATTATAATACTTCGAAATAAGATAATTAATTTATTAAGCGTATAACGATATATATATATCTTAGAAATAATCGAATAAAGTTTTTTATTTATTTTAAAATAATTTATTTATACGCTTTTATGCGGCTTAAAAGTTTTTTTTTATATAAAAATATATTATATAAGCTTAAATTAATAAATATTTAACGCGATTAAATTTAATTTACGTTAATAATTTCCTTAAAAATAATTACGACGATTTTATATATTTATTTAAAATATAAAACTTTTATTATTTATTAGTATTAAAAATATGCATATTTTTATTATTAAATACCCTTTTATCGATATTTAATTAATTTTCTTAAATTTTATTCGCGGAAAAGCTATTATTACTGGTAGCGTCGTTATTAATAGCGTTATTATTAATAATATTATTATTATAAATATCGTTATTAATAATATTATAAAAAGCATCTTATTTTTTAAATAATTAAAAGCAAATATTTTTATTAATATAAAAAATATATAATTATAATTACGATTTAAAGAAAACCTTTATAACGGCTTTTTAAAACTTCACTTAAAAATTAAATAAAATTATTATAAATAATTTAATATTATAAAAATCGATGTATTTATAATATACTTACGTTATTTAATTATAATTTTATTAAATTTTATCGGAAATAAAATTAAACGTAACGTTAAATATAATATTAAAATTAATTACGCTAATAATATTTATTAAAAATATTTTAAATTAATTAATTTTATAAATGCAATTAAAGCTTATAATATAACCGAATCCACTTTTATTAAAACCTTTAATAATAATTACGAAGTTTTTATAAATTTAAAATACGTAAATAAAATAGCTTATATTAATATTATTTTTATAATAATATTTTAAAAAAACGTTATTACGGTTATTTTTTAACTTTTTAACGAAAGTTTACGTGATAATAAAACTATTTTTATTTTTCTTACGAACCTTTTAAATATAATTAATAATATCTTTTTTTATTATAAAAATACCAGGAAATATTATATTAAATAAATAAAAAATTTAACCCGTTTAAACATTTATAAAATAAAAGTTTTCGATATATTCTTTTTATTTTTTAATTAAACGATAATAAATTAAATTATTATAAAAACTTCGATTAATAATATAATTAATATAATTATTATATTCCGCGTATAATTAAAAGATTTAACCGTTATCTCGTTTTTTATTATTTATTATATTTTATTAAATGCATTTAACTTTTTTATTATAAATTATTTTATTATTAATAATAACTTTAAAAAACTGCTTTTTATTTTTAATATATTAAACTAAATAATATATAAGTACGCCGTTCACTTTATTAATTACATTAAATCGATAAATATTATAATCATTTAATTTTATATATTTTTATAATAATTTAAATAATATTTTAATATTATTATATAAAAAACCACTTTTAAAGCCTTTTTTAAAAAGGTTTTAAATTTTAAGCATTACGCATATAATTAAAAAGCATTAAAAAATTAAACATAAATAGCATTTTAATTAATTTTTAATTAATTATAAATAAGAAAATAATATAAAATTTATATTTACGTTAATGTAATAATATATAATTAAATATTAAAATAATAATTATTATAAAAATGCATTATAAATAAATGTAATGTATTTAATATATAAAAATATTATAAAATAATAAAAAAAAATACAGCTTTTTTTAATTAAATAACATTACGTAATATAAATTAAAGGATATATTATACGAATAAACTTACCCTTAATAAATTATTATTTTATATTAAAATAATTAACGTAATAATTAAAAATAATTTATATTAAATTTAATGCTTTAAAATATTTTAATAAACGACGATAATAATAATAATAATCGTTTAATAAATTTAAAAATTTTAAAAAAATATTTAAAAAATTAAAAAAATAAATAAATGTTAAAATTAAAATTAAATAATATTTTTTTAAAAATTAAATTTTCTTTAATAAATAAAAAGAATTTATTTTTAATTAAGCTTAATAATAATAATAATTAATTTTTAATTAATAATTATTTTTTAAATAATAATAATAATTAATTTTTAAATAATAATTACTTTTTAAATAATAATATAAAATTATTAGCATTTAAAAAAAAAGAATTAATAATAAAAAAAAACTTAATATTTTAATAAATAATATATTAAAAACTTATAATAATAAAGGTATTAAAATTATAAAAATATTATTTAATTTTTTAAAAATTTATTACGAAATTTTAAGAAATTTTTTTAATTTATTATTTATATTAAAAAGTTTTTAAATCGCTAATATTTTTAATATAACGAAATAATAATAATAATAAAAGTTTTAATAGTTTTTTTTTAAAATATAAAAAACTAAGCGATAATTTTTTAAATAAAATAAATAATAATAATTTAATAATAAAAGCTTAAATATTTTATTAAAAATTTTTTAATGCGAGGAAAAAACGTTATAATATTAATAACGATATTTTTTACGAAACATTAAATAAAATTACCGGAAATTATTTTTACTAATATTTTAAAAAAATGTTTTTAAATTTAATTTTATTTTTAATTTAATTTAAAAAATAATTAATAATATTATTATTAAGCATTAATTTTTTTAAAAAAGTGATAATAATTTAACGAGCGTAATTAAAATTATAAAACTTTAATATTATAATATTTAAATGTTTTATAATATTAAATCGTAATAATTATTTCGCGAATTAACGATTTTTATTTACGAATAATATCGTTTATATAATATTAGCTTTAAAAGTTATTTTTATAACGGGAATTAATGAATTAAATATTAAAAACGATTATTTTTATAATTATTATAATATTTTTTTATAAAAATTAAAGGAAAAACGTAAAATATAAATGATTTTTTATTTTAAACGGTTTAAATAATAAAAATAATTATTAAACGAAAAAAAAACGAAACGAAAATAAGCATTTAAATATCCGATTAAAAAAACGGAAAGATTAATATTAATGTTAATATATTATGATTAGTGGCAAAAATAATTAATTAATAAATGGATTCTTTAAAATTCATTAGTTTAAAAGTCTAAGTTATATGATATGTGTGAGATATATGCTAATGTTACATGACAGTATCCGTCGTAATGAGTGGGCTTATAAAACTCCACACTCCTTCCCCCTAAGGTGAGACTTCCTGGGTTCCTTGAGCTTATTCCTTCAACCCGTTACCCCACGGTAACTTGCCTTTCGGGAAATGAAAAGTTAAACGCAACAGCACCNCCCCCCCCCCCCCCCATTTATGGCTCAAGCGTGGTTATGTTTCTACTTATAATAATCTGTATGGAGTTGTATGTACATTTCCAGGGATTAGAAGCCTTAAGTATTCCTGCGTTCAATTCTTGTGCGGAAGTACAAAGATTTCCAATTGAGCCAATCAAATTACAGACGAATCCACCTATCCATGGAGCCAGTATTGTTTTCCTGTTTTACGTCTTTTCTATTTTAATTGTTTCATTGGGACAAAGCTGTGTCAAGATTCCACCGACAGTAAGAGCTTAATTGCTGTGGAGGAAATATACACATTGAATATTGATTGGACGAAGTAAAGTTACGTACAAGGGCGCTGAAGTTTAGCCTACGGTTGGGCTTCAACGAGATCAGAATCCGTTCAAGACAGCAGTATGAATTGTGCACACCTGCAGCCTACCCACCAAGAAGCCTAGTCTTGATGGTATGAAACCGCTTTTTCAATCATGTCTCGGAAGACCCTCTGCCTTTCACATTGCTCCAGATAGATAATATACTTGACCTCAAGTAGGCTTTTCAACAAGGTGCCCTTTTCCGGATACCGTACATCGCCATGCTGACCAAGGTTATGCATGACTGACCATAGGTCTGTGTCGCCAGTTAGGGTCTTTGTGCTAGCTGTGGCGGCCAATATAGCAGCGCCAAAGCAAGTTGAAGAGCCTGCTTGTCTAGGGGTGATAACTGGCATATCACAAGAGGTTGCAATTAATCTCGCTAGGTTAGCATTGTTAGACACGGATCCGGAGATAACACGAGACTTGATCTCGGTCCCGTTTTCATTCATCGCCGATATCACATGCCGCAATTGAAGGGCAAGGAACTCCAGGACGCCATAGTACTGGATGGCGAGGTTGTCGATACTCTTGTCTCCCGTCAGCCCTACGACGGTTCCAGTCATGGATGGATCAGCTATTGGCGACCTGTTTCCATACAAGTCGCCGTAGTAGAAGTAATTCCGTCCAAGATAGGAGATATCTAGGGCACCGCTTTTTGATCGCATTTTTTCCAGGTGTTTATCAAGGAAGTTGTAAATGCTTGACCCTGAGCCGTTGGCCAGTTTCAAGGCGGCATCGTACGCTGGATGCACCTCAATGACATGCTGAAGCAGCATTCCTAATGCATTTTTCTCCATTAGTTTTATTTTCACCCCACACAACTCAAATAATCCCACGTCTCATCGCATCACCATGAAAACGCACCTGTAGCGACTTGGCCACCTTCAGACATCCAATATCCTGGCAAGACCCAGTCTTTGTAGGGACCCCAAATACCCTTCGCAAATACGGGGCTTCGCGATGCGACTATGTAGCATGCCGATGTACCAGCGATCACAGCCATTCTTGAGTGCAGGGGGGAATTTTGCTGGCTGTCAAAATTCAACCCCGCTGTTCCCACCCACCCAGAGTACGAGTCAATCGTTCCCACCGCAACCACAACGTCTGCATGGAGACCAAGGTCACGAGCAGACTTCTCAGAGAGGTTACCTGCTGAAGTACCAGCTGAAGGTGCTCGCCCATGCTATCAGAGTGTTAGACATGATAAAAGTACGCGCATAGTCTAACCTACCCGACAAACCCCGCCAACTCTTTTGAAATCCTCATCAGCTAGGATACCGAGTTGCACAGCCTCCAAGAAATCTCGGTTCCATCCTTTTGCTGTACCATCTACTCCAATAGGTAGCGCATCTTGAGCACACATTTTCGTGCAGGGAAAATGTTGATTTCCGGTAGCGATAAAAGTTACGGCATCATGGAGATCATAAAATTTACACCTTCGAAATTCGGCTTCAGGCATATGGTGCTTCAGCCAGAGGATCTTTGGTAATTCCATAAGAACTGAAAGAGAGCCACCGAAGTATTTTAAGAGCTCATGTTGCGTCTTATTGATAGCTTCAGTCTCGGACATGGCTCTTTGGTCCATCCATAGAATAACATTGTGGTTTTTGTCGGCACTTTCACTCCCACCAGCAGCTACGGGCTCATCGGTATCGTGAGTGAAGAGCGCTAGAGAGCAGGTTGCGGCGAACGCTATGCTGCGTACCGACTCGGGCTGAACATCGCCCTGTAATAAGGCTTCTTTTACAGCGTAGCATATACTCCCCCATATCTCGCTCACCGATTGCTCCTATAATGAAGATTTTGAGCGCCTACACAATCGTCGGTAGGGGTATAGACCACCTACGTGCATGCCTGGCTGGGGCTGCCACTCCCCTATCGTTTTAGCCGCTGAAGCGATTGAATTCCCCTCATCGTCAATGATTAGGGCGCGCGCGGAACCAGTGCCAACATCGACACCAATATAATAGTGTTTCGGACGGTATGGGATATCCAAATCGCTGGCCATCGTTCACTAGGCTAGTTGAGCTGTTCTAAAACGGAAATAAATCATGGGAGCGAGAATCTTGTAGCGCTGTAGCTCTATGACGGAGACCTACCTAGACTGCTAGATTAGGTACCCAGAAAAAAGTTCAGACCCCGCATCTAGGGACTCATGTGGGGGTGCTTCCAGCCCGAGCATTGGATCATAAGGTATAAACACAAATTACCTAACAATAGGTACCCCACACACTGCCATAGGTAGCTCTACTCCCTTAAGAAAGCCTAGGCCTAGGCATATCGGTGCCCTCAGGCTCAACACACGAAGCTATCATCACCCACACAAACCGAAATCAACCAATATCGTATCGCTTTCAACTTATCCCAACTCGTCCCGACTCATCCTTGCTTTCCCACGCCCTCATGACCACAAAAACACTTAATAAAACCTAAACAAACACAAGAAACAAGGCCCAACGCACCTCGGCATGATTTAACCCCCTTCACTCGCTATAACCCAACCAAACACAGCCTCAATCACAGCAGCTAATAGCGACCCAAACACGGTCTCCGGCAAGCCCATCCAGGCAAACAAGGGCTTCAATAAAAACAATATAGATCAGACAAACCGAGCCGAACCGAAACAGCACGAGGGCAGCTTAGTAGCAACAAAATTAGATAATTTCGCAATGGATTTTCATGATTTCTTAATAGTGGCTTGTCGTGGCTTTTCGTGGTGACTTGGTGGTGGTTTTATAACAACACAGGGGAGGTAGGTACGGTCTATTTCCGTACGAGAATGGCTGTGATAGGGTTAGTATTATTGAATAATAGTAACGATTTTTTTCAGGCTATCCGCAATGGGAGTCGACCATAGCTAAAACGATCGAATACGTAGTTCTCGCCAAATAAAAGATATAGAGTTATAAACACAGATTACCTACCTGATACCCCGCATCGGAGTGATCATAAGGTCTTACGCTCAGTACGATATAGAAAAGAACCCTCTTAATGTTTTTCCACCTCAGGGATGGTTCAAGATACATGCATAAACCTCGCTAGACTACGTCGCATGGTTTAATGAACTGCTACATGATTCTAACCAGGTAAGGATACAGGTTATAAGAGTCCATCGTTCATCTACATAGTTAACCCTACAATGGGTATTTTTAGTAGAGACGCGGGGTAAGGGCCCCCCTTACCAGAACCGATGTTTGTTTCGAAACTTCGTCGCAGAGTCAAAACAAAGATTACCTCTGTCAACCGCAGTCAGTCGGCTGTGCATTAATGCAGTATTTGACTGCGCCGCAAAAGATTAGTGACACAATCTAGATCGGCAAAAGATATCGATTTACTACAGGGGAGTTACCAGAAAGGGCATTTATTCGCGGCAACCAGAGCTTTCAGGAGCTATCAAAGCGAAAGTCGAAAACAGGATGACCACAGAAGATATATAAGGATCACAAGAATATATATAGCAGAAAAAGTATGCAATGCCCTCTTAACATACTCCCCATATGGTAAAATACAATAGTTAGGTCAGGTTGATTCAAGACTTCGAGAGAAGCCAAATAAAGCCAACGGCATAAAACCCTTCTTTTTCTCGTTGGTCGTGACGTCAGGCTTAGCATATGCCCAGTCAACTACCTCAGCGTGCGACTATAAATGGATCATACAACCAATTGGCCATCCCGGCATGACTGATAGATCTTTTCAACAGCGTTATAGCATCTTCGACGAATTCTATGAGCCGACTACAAGTATTCAAAGAATGGCTAAATTATTGTTATTACCAAATAGGTTCTTTCAAAGCATGTTGTCAGGAGGTCTTAGTCACCGGATGATTTCGACGATGAACCCGTCAGGAAGTGATGGTAAAGCCTCAATTCACTTGTTTTCGTTAGGTGTGCTCGATATTAGATAATAATTCTTAACCGTTAATCAGAATGTTCAAATCAAAAGTTCTGTATACCTGCCTGTGGTAAAAGGGTAAATCACCGTGTGCTAGCTAAGTTCTTTATACGGAGTTAGCTAGCGTTCAGTTAGCGATGAAGCGTCCTGAATAAGAGTGGCTAATCACTAAGTCGCGGAGGCATCAGCGAATACCAAATACAGTATCAACAGGCCCCTATTCTCATATTCACTGTGCTTGACTAGTTAAGTTATACGTGACGCAAAACATCGGTATTATAGGCCTTCGTAAATGAAGACAAATTAATTCAAAGCCATCGTATCAGAGCTGGCAACAGGCGTACCATAGGTAGAGAATAGGTATCTAGCTAGTGACTACCATTAAGTCAATACCCTTTCCACTTCTTCGAAAGAACAGCGGCTATAGTCCACTCCCCAGAATCCCAAGTACCCAGCATATACAGTTAATATCTCATTATCTGAGGTTTCCGTTAGGAGAACTGGATGAATGGGTACTGTTGAATATAATCGTACGTGGCCGGTTTGAGTGATACATATTGAGAAGTTCCAATTCACTGGTTATCTCTACCCATCAAATCGGTCTCTTCCTATAGTGACAGCTATTCATGAGCAGGGTAAGGTGATATTTCATAAACATAAGTGCTTGAGCTGTGACCAAGATACTCTGAATTGTAACTCATTTAATCCGTGAGAGTCGTGTTTACGATCATTTACCGATATTCACTAATTATATTCGCAGTATAAGACTTTCAGGCAGATCAGACGAGGATGGAACTTTTAATATTTGAACCCGAAGCTTTCGTAGTCCTTTTCCATTTTATCTCTAAACCGCCAACCAAGTAGCCATACTATCTACAGCTTATCGACAGAAACACTACGATATACACAACATGAAGACCGAAGATTCCTCGCTCAACAGAGATGCAGAGGGACTGCCAAGCACAACCCCGGATTGGATGGACGACCAATTCATGCAGGACATAGCCGAAGATCAAGTCAAGAATGAAGAGATAGAGGCCTTGTTTGACTACTTGAGCCCACCACCACAACAACATTTGGACCTCCTTCAATGGTCCGAGGATCATCCACCCTTGGAGATATACTACACCGGGGCGCGGAGGATCGATGTGTCTCACCTGATCAGGGGGTACGAACAAGCCCTAGAGCAGACATTCGGCCGCCCCGAAGAAGTCAGTGGGGACGAGGTCACCTACATCACCTCCCGCAGCACCGGATACCGGAACCAAATGGTGGACTCGTCCCAGACTCCCGACCACCAAGGCCGCCGCTCCGGACGCCACATCATCGCGGCACGCGTTCCATTCCCCAACAAGAAGCCGATATGGGCCATGCTCGCAACTGACTTCACGAGCGTTCCCGCTATCCCCAGAGACATCACGCTCTGGTGCCCCTGTTGCGCCACGATGACCCTCGAGAAGGACAAGTTCCGAATGAGCCCGCTGTCGATTGTTCCGGGAGAAACATGTATGGACTGCCGAAAGGAACGTACAACGCCTCCGGCAGGCTTTCTCGTCTGCTGGAGCTCGTCGATGGAGTACAAGGGGTGCGGAAGACTCCTTCCGAAAGATCGCTTCCTTGCGACGCTCTCCCATGAGAACTTCACGGGGGTCTTTTGTCATGATTGCAGAGCGTTTGGACATGGTCGGGCGAGATTGGAGGGAAGATACACTGAGGGTTAAGGGTTGGACTATGTAAATGAGATAGGGAGAGAATTTATTACTTTCGATTGGGTGCAATCCTTGGGGGTACTTACTTGAGCCATAGCATATAGTACCTTATATATCTCCTATTCTGTAATTCAATAGCATACTTCTAATAAAAAGCTATCAAATGTAATACTTCTGCTTTATCTCACATTACCAGGCACTTACGACTACCCCCTACTTTCCGCGTCTTACCATCTTCTCCTATACTGCTAGATGCTTCACAAATATCGTTACTACAATCGCTACACCAACCGCTCTCCTCGTCTGAGTATTGCTTTGGCGGATGAGTGCTCTCCCACTCCTCGAAGAGCTTCTCGGCGTCACGGTGATGCACGCTGCTCCACATTCTCCCCTCGACGGCAAACCGCACAAGCCTTCTTGCGAGCCTGTACTCGGGGGCGTACGCGAAGCGAAGATACTCCGGACCGGCGGCTTGCTCGAACGCTTCTTTCAGCTCGCGGTTCTCCGAGGTCTCCGGGACATCGTTGGCCGTGCGCTCGTCCTCCTCTTGGCCGTGCAGCCAGCCCCAGATCCATTGAGGTGGCTTGCAGGCCATGAACGCCGGTGCGAGTATGGCGCTGTCCCAGTCGATGACGGCAGTTATGATGGGCTCCTCGGCCTTTGCTTCCGAGTCGATCAGTATGTTGCGAGGCTCCAAGTCGAGATGGACCAGGCAGTTCTGGACATCTTTAAACCAACCCTCCTCGTATAGGCCAAATGCCATTAGGATGAATCTATTCATGGTATCGGAGATAAGGAAGCTACCTTCCGGATAACGTTTTTGCGCGTGGGCCCTCTGAGCTAGAAAGTTGGATGTGAGCGTGTCAACAACGTCGATAGCAGGGGCGGAATTGCTGTAAAGTACAGGCGGCGAAGTGTTATCAGGTTCAAATGTGGATACATAGAGTGGTGCATCAAGACCTTTATCATCCACAGAGAATCTAAGGGGACCTATAGCACTGCTTCTTGTGTTCAACATGTGGTGGTAAATTTCGCCGAATTCACGTGCGAACTTCAAACGGGCCGCATGGTCGAGTTTTGGATATGTTGAGATAACTGGAGTCCCCGGAATGCGTTTTTGGATCATGTAGCTATGGATAATCTTGTCAGTATTTGGTTTTATCTCGGCGTAACCGGCGAATCGAAAACTTACGGTGCCTCCAGCTTGTTGTCTTCGGTGTCATCATACGATACAACTGTTGGTACTGGGATACGAGTATTTCGCTCAACAAAACGTAGAGCAGCTACATAGTAGTCCACTTCGGTAAGATCCGTGTATCCAAAATTGTTACACTCATAGTCTTTAGCGCCGAATCGAGAAATTCGCAAGATGTAACGAATTTCTTGGGAGTCAACTCGTCGTGTCAAGCCTATCACGCGATTGTATCCACCACCTTTCAATCTTTCAACAGTTATATCCTTAGGGTCAGCGCCTGGCCAGATTTTGGTAGTAGCGAACTCCAAGACACGGAACTGAAACGTGTCATAAGGCTCATGATCGTATATCAGGGTTGAACTATCCGAATGCACAAATGATTCCGCCTCTGACGAGGAGCGGGAAGGAGGCGAAGACATCATTGCTTCTGATTATTTTAACACTGCCCAGTTATCGGATAGTCCCGAAGTTGCAACCATGTATTGTTAAGTACCTGAATTCGTTAAAGTAGGCGGTTGTCTGTAGTTGTCCTTTGTTTGCTTCCTTGCACCTCATGGGTAGCACTAAAAACATCGCCCTTATATACGGTGGATTATCTTTCAGATAAAGAGACAATGTTTTTCTATGATTCAGGTTATGTGTAACAATTGTATTATAACCGCCTTTTTCATTCACCCACACAAAGCAAAGCTATTACAACACTACGAATACACCCTATGAACTCTACCCCGTCTCACAAAAAATAAATCGCATCATGGTATCAGAAGCTCGTAAATCATCAGACGTCCAGACAGGTATCAGATAAGTAAAAGCCGACCACACATCTAAACCATATCATCACCTCTGCGCGCGGCGCCGCTGCCAACCGGCTTCCGTGGGAAGCCAGTAGCACCGCTGTGGCCGTTGGTAGCATGCGCGCCAGCGCCGTAGTTTGAAGAACCAACACCCCAGCCGGCCTTGCGTGTCCACAATGCATCCATAAGCTCGACGCCATCGTGTGTGTAAAAGCAAGGCTGGCCACGGTGAAGGGGAACGTGGTTCCATCGCCAGTCCCAGACAGCAGCGTAGCACATGCGGTAGGCAGAGAAGGCCATGACGGAGCCGATGATGCCGCCTGCCACCACGTCGTACCAGTTGTGGTACTCGTCGATGGTCAGAGCGCCTGCGATAAGCGTCGCACCGAGGACGGGGGCGTAAATCGCGACCAGTTTCCACATGGCGGGGTGGTAGTTGGCGAAGACCTTGAGCTTAGCGTTTAGGTAGAGGTATAGATAGATGAAACCCGCGAACGCGGCCGTGCTGTGGCCAGATGGGAAGGACTCGAGCGAGTCATTGATCTCATTCTCGTCACCCGTGCAGATTTCCTTAGTGTAGTAAATGCTCGAGAAGCCAGCGGCATTGTAAGGCGCGCCCTTAACTCCAGCCGCGTTGCTGGCTTTAGTGATGTCAGGCTGACAGACAGCAAGAAAGTGAGGTCTCAGACCTCCGATAAGCCACTTGAGGAAAACTTGGAAGACGGCAGCGGTGATTAGAGAGTAGAGAAGGCCGATAACACCGTTGTTAACGTCCCAGAAAGATCGAATTCGGATTTGCATCAATAGGATGACGACAATTGGGACAACTGCCGCCAGGAACGCAGCCAGCCAGATGGGAATAATCTCTTTTCGTAGTGGGTATGCGAACTCGGGATAGACCACTTCGCCGTCGGAGAAAGTCACGGCGAAGGATCGAGTTGGAGCCGGATGCGCCTCGTACACCTATATCAAATGTTAGCAGCGTTACAACTACACGTGTGGTTTAAAGGAGAAAAACATACGCCTAGTCCAATAGCACCCATGCAGATCATGGTGATAATGTCAATCCATGTGACCTTAAGCCATTGCCCGAAACTCGGACGGACGGCCATCGGATAGCCAAGAGTATTGTGAACGTGACCATCCCGATGTCCGTTCGTGGTGTTCGGCGCAGCGCCGTCTGCGTGTCGGCGGTTGAAGAGACCCATTTTCCTTAGTGGTTGTCGAGTCGGAGATTTATTTAGTGTGGGCTGAGATATTGCGGAAAGGAAGATGAGAGAGTACGGCGTGCACGAGGTTTGGCTGTTCCCTTTCGAATCCCAAGTTCAAGGAGAGAGATCCTCAAACCTCTCAAGGGTGGCTACGGACTGTCGATTTAGTTGAATTGTTGACTCTGTCGTGTGTAGAACAGTAAACCGAATGCCCTTCATGATGGATCGTGAATGGGCATTTTATTAACTAGGTGTGTGATGGTTATTGACGTCATGACTTAACTCGTCAGCTGTGACAGAGTGCAGACGTAGACTGACGATAATAACTCGAGCCAGTTTTCAAGGTTCGGCAGTAACATGGGCTAGATGGTTCATGCTAAGCGGATCCAATCAGCACCCTCCATACTGGCAAATTGAAGTCTGGAATCGCGATGTGTTAGGTAAAGTTAGCATGGTGTTGTGTTTGTTGTAAACGGCATCTCCATCAGAGTGGCCAATCAGATTCGTCATTCCCGGCTTCTCGACGTAATGCAGGCTAGAAAACTTGGCAGAAACTTGGCAATGCTTGTCTGGTTACCCAATCGGGTAATTGGCGATCTAGAATACGGATGTCACGCGAATAACCTCTTTATTCGATGGATTTATTATTTTTATTCGTCCATAAATTAATCAACCGTTAGAGTTATATGTATACCTATGCTAAATGCTTTACAAGATATCATGTTTTCTTTTCTATGTTCCTCCAATGTTTGATGTTGGCGATGGTTACGACAGCGAATTGACAGAGGTCTACTGCAGTGATGTGCGCTGTGTTTACCCCTTTTGGCAATCTTAAGGCTGCTACTAAGATCGCAGATGGCGGCAGTATTAGCTCAGTCCTTAACTACACGACGCCATATTTCGACGCTATTCGGAAACACGGCACAGTAGCACAAAGCCCTATCTGTGCTTTGACTTCATAGGTGACTCTCATGCTTTGAATTCGTCGTGTTTCATATTATGGTTCTTTTGATTGGATCCATGCCCAGAAGTTTTCTCCAAGCAAAAAGCAACCCATCTCATCGCCTCCAAGCCCGGTCCACCACATCTTAGCCCCATTGGGCTTAATCGCGTTGTCCCCAAGGATTCCATCTTTTTCTCACCCAGCGCATTCTAGGCCGGTCTGGGCCGCGTGTAAATGAGCAAGAGAATGAGCATGTATATTCTAGCTAAGTATCTATTTATCAAAATGGGTAATTTTCTTCTTTTCTTATTCCTTGGACCCATTTAAAGGTGGGTCCATTTCCCTTCCTCCAGGTCCTGGCGAGGTCGTCGCAATTCTCTGAAGCGTCGGACCGTTTCGTCGTATCGACGACGAAGAGCGAGGGAGGAGTTGCGAGCCCAAGCTGCCGTTGCCAGGCCCCATCGGAGGATGTCCCACTCTTGTCACCAAAATGGGCCGCCTGTAATTGAGCCAAAGAATGAGCATCGATACGGTACTAAGTTCGCGACTGCCCTGCCATGAGCATCGATGACTCCGCTCTCATCGGTTCGGTCTTCCTCGTATCAGTCGTCGCCGCGTTAAAAGGGGTCCTCGTCGTAGAGCAGAGAGTTTGCTGTGCGGCTGCGGTATAAGAGCGCAACGTGTCGATAGTCAGCAATTGTTACAGTGGCTTAGAGCGCACCAGCCCGTGGATAGAGAAAAGCACCTCGATACCTTCTCTCAAGGTCTTCTTGCAGTTCAGTGTCCGCACTCCGTCAGTCACGAATTCTTGCTGCTTGTCCGCCGCGCGAAGCCAATTGCTCCCTGCGTTAAATTATGATTGCCCATGTTCGTGTAGGGGAGACACTTAATCGCCAATCCATCCAGGTACATGCTTAACCCTCGGCGTCTGCACCCTGGTGTGGTGAAGGGCTTGACATCTGGCTTGCTATCAGGAGCCATGCGTGTGAAATACCGGATATTATCATGGACTGTTGGATTTCGTGAAATAGAAATATCTGTTTTCGGTATACTATCGAGTCTTGATATGGTTGCAACCTTGGCTAGCAACAGCCACTGCCGCCGCCGCAACAGGCCGCTTGGGCATCAAGTCCTCCACAGCCACCGGAAACAACATCAATGAGCCCATCGATCTTGTAGGCATTCCAGAGCAGGATACGTTCGAGGCATCCTTGGTAGCCACCAGCAAGGACAGTGGTAGAGAGGTAAGAAAAAACGACCCTCGAGTTGGAGGCAGTATGCTTATTGTAGAAAATCTGTCTCTAGGAGATTTCGCAGCGTCATCTTTGGTGCTGCGGAATGTCCTTCTCCGCGTGCTAGAGTCGACTAGAACTTCGTGGGCCTCGTCAAGTACGACGCGGTCAATCCTAAAGCGTGCCTTGCAGCGTGTGACAAAGGCTTTCCACTGCCCATAAGATAGGGCATTCGGTGTTATGAGCACTATCGATGACGATGGTGTAGGGGAGGACGAGCTCCAGACTGTCGCGTTGATCCTCTTTTCGTGTGGTACCTGATAGGTGTGGTCTTGTAGACCCTTCGTAGGCTGAACGAACAATAACTGTGCCCAAGTAGAAGGACGATGTCTTCAGTCATATCCCCTCGTTGTTGAGGATCGAGTAGGCTGTTAGGTTTGTGTCGTGAAGAGACGCAGCAATTAGACTGGAAGACCGGGCAACGGAAAATGTGAGAGCATAGGTATAGAAGAATAACTTTCTGGAGAGTTGTGATGCTACGGTCTCATGGTTCAAACGATGTGGATGGTTGTTCGACGTAGAAAACAAAACAAAACAACACCTCGTCCTCTGATCGAGAAACGGATGGGTGCTATCAATGTCATGGACTGCGGGCTGCTCAGCAAAGGTGGGGTGGATCCATGACCCATGCCGTGTGACACTCAATCGTGAGATCAGTATACATCCGGCTACTATCTAGGTAGCTAGCTTGTGAGGCCTATGGGGGGATTTGGTGGGTGGAATAGCAAGAAAAAGAAATAGAGGAAAGAGAGGAAATGGGATTTGCGTTCTGAGTAGAGGGACGAGGAGGGAGGTTTCACTTCGAACCTGCCTAGTAGCCATTGTCATGATTACGACAAAATTAGTACAAATAGGAAGTGGTAGGTGCTCGCTCATACGAGACCAGGTACCTAGCAATAGGCAGTAAGAACGAGGAAATCCGTCTTCACAAAGTTTATCGACGTATACCTTCTATATTATAGTTCGAAGCAAAAGAAACGACGACGACATAGGGAATTTACCTGGTTATACTCCCTGCGTGCAGAGGCATCTTCTACCCCTTCATTCATCCCCCTTGCCCCTTACCCTACCCCACCCTCCTTTTCGGGTCGCTGCATAAATCCCAGTGCCATGGCTTGCATACCCCCATCACACTTGCACTGTCACTGCTTGGCGTATGCATGTCCCAGTTTGGGTATCACCACTTGCCAACTGCAACTAAAATTAAGATAGCAAGAGTAAAACGGTCGCAATTCATTGAACTATCGCTCAAAATACGCAGAATTTTCTCTATGCAGCAATACTATAAAGGTCTATGGATATCAAGTCTAAGCATGGATATATTCCATCTATCGTCCAGTCATTGACGCATGCCACTGAGCGTAGGCAATGTACACCGAATCGGGTTTTATTTTTGTGCATGTCGGCACCGGGCCGTGGCCTCGACATGCAGAACTCCAATCGCTACCAACCGTACGTACCAAACTCCAAATCTCCAAAACGGTTCTGCTCGGTTTTCTACCAAGCCGTGTGTCCACCGTCTATAACAAGATTGTTTCCCGTCATGAAACTGCTGGCGTTGCTTAGCAGGAACAGCGCGGCGCCCTTAAACTCGCTGGTCTCGGCTAATCGACCCACTGCGATAGTGTGTTAACGTTAAATCCTAGGTATGCAGAGTATAGAATAGGGAAATTGCATACTCATGTTTTCGCTCTCCCATTTCTCACGGAGACCAGGAACCTCCTCGAAGTTCTTGAGCACCATCGGTGTTAAGATGTGACCGGGGCTGATGCAGTTCACCCGGATTCCGCCTGTGCCGTCTTTTCGAAGAGGACTCCATTCCATCGCACTTTGAAATCAAGTTAGCTTTCTTTGGGTTTAAGGCTAATCGGAAAGAGGTATCTAGTAACTTACAGGTTCCTTGCTAATTGAACGACCGCCGCTTTCGAGGAGTTATACACCTAGAGTATAAAGTTAGCATCGAACATTGTGCCAGAGGAACACTAATGGACGTACAGGCGATAGAAGCCCCTTATTCGCTACAGATCCAGACATAGATGCGATAAAGCACATGCTGCCCTGGATTTTATACTTGAACATCTGGCGCGCCGCGCTCGTAGCAGTCATCATGACTCCTGTGAAGTTGATGTCCATCATTCCTATACCATATTAGCATTCGAAACCACGGTATACACCAATGCGAATTAGGGGTCGTCATCATACTGTTCACTTCTTCCTTCGTCCACTCTACAGCAGGAGAAAGATGTTGAACGCCAGCTGCAGCCACAACGCCATCGAGACGTTGATGCTCATCCGCAATAGCCGAAATCGTCCGATCTAGCCCGTCCGCATCCTGTACATCCTGCTGTCTGTAGTGTAAAGCGCCTCCGAACTCCTCGGCCCGCCTCGCCGCCTCCGCCCATTTCTGATCGGCTTCCGGCTCGCGATCGAAGCAGTATACTGCAATCTATCTGTCAGTAATCCAGGACATGTCGTGTGTATGCGCCAACATATGTCATAACGCACCTATCCCCCCCGTCTCCGCTAGCGCCTCGGCCAGAGACAGTCCTAAGCCTCTCGCGCCACCAGTCACGATGAATATCCTTCCTCTGAGATCGAAGTCCGCCAACCGCTTCTGGCCGATGTTATCTCGTGGGTTCGGCGCGATGCCGACTGCGGGGTGATCTCTTGTTGGCTCTGGTGGCTTAGGGATGACGTTGGTTTTTCGTCCGAATTCGGCGAGAGCGCTCGATGTTGGAATGGTCTCGTTCGGGTTTGAAGAGTGCATTTTCCTGAACTGTGTGGTGGAAGTGCTCGTGGATGTAGATTTCGCAAGGGTGGACGATGCTCGCAAGCATCGCCGGCTAAGGGCTCTCGTGCTAAGCGCCATGGTGTTTTATGTTATCTTTACTTGGTCGGTAATGCAATTGCCAGTAATACATTTGCTCACATAGTAAGAACTACGAAGATCAAGAAGATAAGCTCGGGAGGAAACAAGTTTTCAAGCTGCAAGCACCCGGTATATAAATGATTTTAATCTTACGGGTGCACAGAACATCGGGGAAAACGGTCCGCGCAGCGGCTTCTAGACGGATCGTGACTTATCCTGATGTCAGCGAACAGATTCAGATGTCATACGCGTAATGAATGAAGAAGCCATGCTGCTTCTCGTGAGATTCCCATGTCTCGCCTAAGCGGAGCTAAATCCCGAGCAAGCCCTATGGCAAGAAGGCTGATCAGTGGCCCCCATCTTCTTCTAACGGTATCCTTGGTCACGGAACATTTGATGGCTGTGTCTCGAAGCGAGATCGCCGATGATACATCGCAGAGCTCTCTTAAACGGTAGCTAGATGCTACCAAGTGCTTCTAAACCAGGATGAGGTTGGTAATCCTGACGTCTGACAAGACACAGGGCATGGAATTCTCGTTCGAAATTCTTGAAATCCCATGAAACCGAAGGCTTTTAGTAAATCAAATCGGGGTCCTAGACAAGGTTACTGACAATTTATCCTAGCCTATCCCGAGTTACAAGTGAGCAGACGGAACATTCTGGCGGTACTAGTGTAGGTGGCGTTGAGCTGGGATAACGCACGAAGCCTGATGGAATATTCTGCAGGGTCTATCTCAGATGGGATCCTCACAGCTGGTATAGCTTGATATCCAATCAAGAGATGGAATAATCGGAGCCAAGTTGGGGAATGAACTAATCCGAGAGTGATCACCGGCGTCTGATCTGGCAGCAGTCTCAGTTAGGGGTTCCCCATGTTACTCGAACGGTGCGTCATGGGGGAGCGGAGCAAACGCTCCTGTTGGGCATTGAGGTAGTGAATAACAGGAGCAATATTCGTAAAAATACAGAGACGCGCCACATCCTACAAGCCACTAATATTAGAGAGAAAAAGGAGCTGAATTTGACACGATAAAAATAGAGGAATTAAAAAGGGTCTGGAGGCTAGATCCCAAGAAGTTCTTTGTACAACGGAACGTCGGCACATCAATCAGGTACCTCTGGAAGTGAAAGTCAGGATATCCTGGCAACCCAACAGAGAAATCAGTAAATCTTCGATGAGCTCAAATTTATATCATAGTGTTTCGAAAACTCGGCCGACGATGACTTCAATCCCTCCAAATTCGTCTTCGTCGTCTGGACCGTCTGTGACTCCGCCTCCACAAACGAGGTTTAGTATTCCCCGCCGACCCGCTGATTAAGGTGAAGAGGACCCGACTAAATCAAACGAGCGTATCAAAGCCTACCTCGCTTACCGTAGCTTTACATCACTGGTAGAAGCTCCTCTTGCGAACCCGACTGCGGACCATACTCCGGATTTGATAACTTGAAAGTTCTTATTCCCGCGCAACACAGATACGAGTCTGGAGTTTTCTATCCGGTTAAGCGATCAAGAAAATTTCTCACCGCTTCACGATATCTTTAGCATGATTGATATTGGACGACGTTAGGCATTAACGGAGGTATTCCCGTTAGGTATAGGAACGGCCGTGCAACCCTTGGTTTTGAATGCAACTGTGTGCTGATTTTCTGACGCAAACATTTCCAAGGTGTGACAATGTTGAAAATTAGTATGTCAATGAAATTGGACATCAATCTCTGTCGCTGTCCATCATTGGTGGCGATTCCGTCAGTCTCTGTCCTGAGGATGTGTATTGTGGGTACATCCATATGAGGCGGATAAGATCTTCTAACGGCTATAACTGATTCATTCAGCTGTTCGTGGATATTAATAAAACAAGGGTAGATATTAGGTGGGCATGCTTGATAGTTCTTCACGCCGACTGGCTGAAGTTAGATGATAGCTTCTTGACGTAAAGTCAGTGTCCCCGCAAGGAGACCCTATGTTGATGAGGGACTCAATATACCACTCCAAAACTCATTCGCGGTCTATCATCGCATGTGTATATTGCACAGGCGTTGAGAGTTCCGCCGATTAATTCATTCTTCGTATCAATACCCGCCATTTTGCCACCAAACGCCATGCAATGCCCACGTTGTGAATCGACACCGAACCGATGATGCGTAGGTATTGAATCGTCCTCAAATTCCGTTCCTCCTTCGTCTTATCGCCTTCCACCTCGTCCACCGCCCATCATGCCGCCCATACCCATGCTTTCCATCATCTTCTGCATATCCATACCTCCTGGCATGCCGCCTCCGCCACCGCCGAACATTTTCGCGAGACTGGCCATATCGGGCATGCCACCAGCGCCGGCGCCGCCCATGCTCTGTAGTCGCTTCTGCATGGCGGCCATTTGCTGTGCCTTGTTGCCGCCTCCCATTGCTTGCTGTGCTCGTTGCATGTTCTTCATGCTGCCGCCCATCTTCTTGGCCATGCCCGCCATCATGCGCTGCTGGGTAAGTAGATCCTCGACTTCGCGAACGCTAACTCCGCTCCCACGAGCAACTCGCGTCATACGCGTAGGTTGCTCGATGAACATTTTACCGTCGCTGTCAAGTTCTTTCTCGGTCATGCTGTCGCAGATGTAGATCATGCGCTTTAATCGTGCGCTTGATTCCTCATCGTCCATACCCGCCATTCCAGGGAGGTTTGACATGCCGGGAATCATGCCTGCCATCTTCGAAAGGGGTCCCATCTTCATGATGTTGCTTAGCTGGTCTCGCAAATCCCGTACTGTGAATATACCCTCTGTTATGTGTTTTATCGTCTCCTTTTGGTCCAGCTTCAAAGATTGCACGTGCTCAACCAAACCTGCCATGTCGCCCATTCCCAGCAATTTATTGACGAATTGTTGTGGTGCAAATCGTTCCAAGTCCAACATATGTTCTCCGGTACCGATGAAGACGATAGGCGTATGTGTTGCGGCGACGGCAGATATGGCACCACCTCCACTTGCATGACCGTCCGTCTTGGTGATGATAATCGCTCCGAAATCTGCGGCATCTTTGAATGCCTTTGCTTGTGCTTCGGCTTGTTGACCGATGGAGGCATCGAGGACCATGATCGTCTCGTCGGGTTTCACTGCGCTTTGGATATCCACCATCTCCTGGAAAAGTGCTGACTCCTGACGATGACGTCCTGACGTATCTACGATGATAACCTCGAATCGCTCTTTCTTGAACTTCTCCACGCCTTCTCTTGCGACCTTGGTTGGATCTGTCTCGGTTAAGGAACCGTAGTATGGAATCTTCGCTTTGGTGGCATTTTGCTTCAGTTGATCGAAGGCGCCGGCTCGGAAGGTATCGGCACAAACCAAACAAGCGCGGTATCCTCTAGCTTGGTAGTGTCGCGCCAGCTTCGTACACGTTGTGGTCTTTCCGGCACCCTGTAAACCAACAAACATGATAACATTCGACTTGCCCTTCTTCGGCTTGAAGGGCTCGGCATGGGGATCGACGAGCTTGACCAGTTCATCGAAGACGGCTTTTTGGATTAATCGTTTCTTATTGACACCGGGCGGAAGATCTTTGAAATTGACTGTCGTGCTTATCGAGTTTTTTAACTTGCTGACTAGTCGCACGTTCACATCTGCTTCGAGGAGAGCACCGGATATCTCGTTCAACATCGCTTTGAAGGCCTATGATGCATGTTAATACTCATCAATTGCTCCATTGTAGCGCATTGCGGGGCATGATGTTATAGACAGAGTGGCGCGTATACCTTTTCATCTAGGTTGGGGGCTCGAGTAACATCGTGTAGGGCACCGCTGATGCGGCGACCAAGGTCTTGAAGAACCATGATAGAGGTTGGCGGCTATGAAGCCGACCGTGGATCCGAAGTTGTGTACAGGTGATGATAGGGAGAAAGGGCTTGGTAGTTGGTGATGGAATAGAAATCCACTGGCGATTAAGCGCAAGTGTTAGGTACTGTAAGTGTTAGTGATGAATCGGGAACAACATGATTTTCCGACGCCCCGCATTGAAGATCTAGCCAAACAGCTGGGGATTAGGATTATGTAATGAAGCCCCGCCCCCGCTGTTTTAGACCTTCCCCATCTGAACTCTGCTTTGAAACTTAAAATTTGGTGAACTTAGCATTCCACATCGTGCCGTCGTGAATTTCGGACTTAAGCCTTTTCCTCCAGCTTTATACGAAACCTAATACTGCCAAGGGAATGGAATGGAACTGGGTGGCCTGTGCGCGGGATTACTTAAATGGGATTTTACTCCATATTTAGAACTTACACCCAATCAACATCTATTACAACCTCAAGTTCTCTAGAACCATTAACGACCATTAACTGCTAGCCGGGACTCCTATTGCTCCGACAATCAACATTTTCCAACTAGCTGACCAATCTACACCGACCGACCAACAAACAAAAGAAGATCTAACGAATGAACTTCTTGATAATCGCCATGCAATTAGAAGCTCTTCGCAGCCTTGAGACCATCTAACATAACTTGTCTAAAACGGCGTTAAGCCAGTTTACGTCCGGTAACGCCAATCGTACACATCTTCTATGTGTTTCTAACCTCCTTTCTAACCCCTTATTTAGTTTACCGCGATATGGTAAGCGAGATGAAGTCGAATAAGATGACTACCTAGAGTAAAATAGAATATATTTATAGGGAGCCTGAAACCCTTCGAATTATCTATCTTGAGCTTCTTTAACCATATTAAAACAATACTAACTTAACTTCTACACCTGACCACTCCGTATCAATCTTACCATGGCAGTTTTCGATGGGACAACGACCAGCGAGCAGGTCATCCAGGCCTTTGCGTCTCAGATCAATGGACGAACGTTCGTCATTACCGGTGCCGGCAAACCTAGCATCGGTAGCCAGATAGCTATTTCCCTTGCCAAAGGCTCGCCAGCACATCTTCTAATCGCCTCACGAACCGGCAAGAAGGTTGAGCCTGTGCTACAGGAGATTGCCGAGATTGATAGTTCCATCAAGACGACCTTCGTGCAGGTAGACCTGACAGATCACGACTCAGTTCGACGCGCAGCCAAGGAAATCCTTGCAGCAGCACCCAAAATCGATGTTCTGATCAACAGTGCTGGCAACATGGCTATCGAGGAATACACTGTGGACAAGCAGGGTATTGAGCTACAGCTGTCTGGCAACCATGTTGGTCATTTCCTGCTGACGAACCTGATTGCGCCCGCCCTGATAGCGGCTGGTTCTCAGCCTGGCGGTTCCCGGATTGTCAATTTGACCAGTTCCGGGTACCTGGTAACACCTTTTCGCTTCGACGATTGGAATTTCTCGGGTGGCAAGACGTATGACCCTTGGACCGGGTACGGACAGGCTAAAACGGCCAACGTCCTATTCGCGTACGGGTTGTCACAGCGTCTGGCAGCTCACGGTGTTACATCAACAGCTACGCACCCCGGCTACAACATGGATACTCAGCTGGGAAGTCATCTGACAATGGATGACTACGCCAAGATACCAGCCATATTGAAGCGCAATACCGGAAAGGACTGGCAATTTGAGGAACCTCGATTCAAGACGTATGACCAGATTCCCGCCACTTCACTCGTCGCGGCTCTTGACCCAGAAATCCCCGCCAAATCACCAGCCTACCTGATGAACAGTCAGGTCCAACAGCCGGAGGAATTTGCGAGAGACCCAGAGAATGTTGACAAGTTGTGGAAACTAAGTGAGGAGCTCGTCAAACAGGAGTTCAAGTACTGAGTCACGGCGACTTATTCTTCCCAAGTCTATTAAATCAATGAGAATAAACATTGGTTACTTACTAAGAACAAACCTGCCCCCATGGAGCCCAACCTTATGTGCCTAAAACCTGGGGAAGTCCCATATATTAGTTTTGAACCCACAGCTCAGCCACTTACTAATGGAATGTTCCTGTGTGGGACTTCATCGTCCGGCTAAGTTCCCATTTACCGGAATTGTTCAATCTCGAATCATCCGGCTAATAGGGCTAAGGGATAGCCATTAAACGCTCGCAATGCGACTATGCAGCAACAACAGCGCTCTTCGTCGGGATGCTTTATGTTCAAATCAACGAAAGCAACTATCATACAGTTTAAATTACCTTGATCACCCTGACTCTGATTCAAACTACACTATTCTTTAAAACATATTCACTATAGCTTGACAGGGACTTAGTCTAGGTTATTATTCGGTATGCCTTGATCGTCTTAAATCCCAGATGTTCTAGAAACATTGAAGAAAATATTGCCTAAATCGCATCCCTGCACCCCAGTCATTGACCACTACCGGCATATGTCTAGGTACTCAATCTGCTACTGAATTCTTAGTCGAGATGAGCCGCAGCCGCAGCCAGATCAATATCGGTGCTAGGCCAGAACCGACTAAGATCACCGAGCGGAAGATTCAAGGTGATGCGCATCTCTCCCGCCATAATAACGACGCACATATACCACCCTAGGGTCCCTACAACGAATAGCAGAGCTCCGCCAGCCTATTGGAATAAGTTAGACACGTTCAAGACGCTGGGGTAAGCATCGCATACCTTCTGCAGGCCGGCTGCTGCCTCTAGATTTCCTGCCGCCAGTTTGAAGTACGACCCCGACAGAATCCAGACGGCCGAAGTAGCCGAGGCAAAGATCATAGCGAACACCGCGTTGACCTTGAGCGTGAAGACAAAAAAGGTGAACAGAGCGAATCCCCAGACAATCAGGTACAAGCCGATCACAGTATTATACTCAGGAGATACCAGTCCCGTCGGATCGGAAGCGGTGGCATATGGCGAGGCCAATTGTAGCGTGGGAAGCTGCAGCATGCCGAATGAAAGCCAAAAGACAGCGTACAGACCCATAGCCATCATGGGGAAGAAGTTGCCCATAATCCACTCAAATACCATGGCGAAGATCAGTAGTAGAGGCCCGACGAAGAAGAATATGCCACTATTGGGTGGTGTTAGATTTTAGCCGTGGTTGATGGACGTTGGGAAAGGTGGGTCAGAAGATGCAAAAAAGGGGTAACGAATTGTGTAACATTGGGGATTCTTACGCTACCGGCGTTGTCCCTTCGGCACCTCCCCATCCCATCAACACCATGGCGAAAGTATAGGTCGAAATCACGAAGCTGGAATAGTTAGCTTTGTTCTGAACAGTCGTTGCCGCGTGACTTACCCGACTATACCAAGTGGCGTCGGGTTCGCGAAGCGCCTGTTGTAATCGCCAGCAATGGGAACCTTCGGTGTAAGGTAAAGCTGAGGGAGTCAGTTTTCATGGGCCAATTGGCATACAGCATCGGCATGACTAACCTTCTCGAATAGCTCAGGGGGCATTGTCACCGTGGTCTCTGACCGGTTCAACCCCTTCTCCTCATCATGAGTCTCGACCTTGCGGGCAGCCATCTTCAGTTGATTTCAGTTGAGCAACAGTAACAGTACTATTCCGATTGATAAACGATGATATCTACAGTCCGCCAGTTTGAAGAACCCCCAAGATCAACTCCCAAGTGAAACCCCAGCTTTTAATAGTTTCGACAGTCTCGTCTCATACCCCAGATTATGATTAGGCTAGAACGCGTATAAATTATATTACTATAGCAGCAGCCCCCCCTAAGAAACACACACAACTGCCGGCGCCGCAGCACGCAGCCAATCACCATCCAAGAAGCGCTTAATGCTGCGCTGCGCCCTCGGCGTGTAGCGCTCCAGGGCACCTGCTGTCGTGACTGCTTGCCGAAGGCCAAGACTCGACCAGCTCCAAAAGTGCTGCTCCGTAGATACTACCACTCCGGTGCGGGGCGAGGCCGGAAACAGAAGTTGGCAAGCTTTTCCTCGAGCCCATATCGCTCCATTTGACAACTCTACCCAATTAATCGAATATTAAGTAAGTATTAGCCAATTGGTCGTCGCATGCCACCTGCGCAGCATGGGCTGCTGGATGGGGGAACGAAGGTGACACGGTTGCTGGTGCTACGGGGAAATGGGGTTGCGTCGCGATTAGGTGAATGGCCTGATGGTTATCTAACGCAGGTAGGTGCTCAGTAAGAAGTCTTGTCTTGCTACTATAGGTATTAGATGCGTGTTGAGATAGCTCAGTGCGAGTGCATCCGGAGATGCGTACCTGAGACGGGACTCTGCGCGACATAGGGGATGAGGTGCTACGGGTTACTACCATGCCCATATCAATAATACGACCGTACTCTACTAGAAAACCCAAGAACTCGTTAATTTTGGAAAACCTTTGGTATATTCTGTGATGTTGAGAATTGGCTCCCTCACACTTTGCATTCTAGTTAGGTGTGATGTTGATAGCTAGGTACCTTTGCCACGGACATGTGGCTCGGACAGTCACCGTCAAACGTGGTATATGCCGAGCGGTACCCTATTCTATTCTCCTTATTTCCGTCTAGACTGTTGATTCGCCTGAAATAAATTGCAGTTTGCCTATCTACCTAGTAGACGGAGCCATAATAATGTGGCAATGAGCTTGTAGTAGTATTTTCCTTCGATATACCACTCACATCCCTACTAGGAATTTTATTGGATATTTATGACTGAACTCATCTCTATCATGCTAACCTAATATCCATTCTCAAGCACCCTAACACCCAAGAAATCCGTCGTTGGAATAACGTTACCATCAGATTGAAACCATAGTTGATATTCCAATAGCCACACATTAGGCAATTATAGGTTCTTGGGATGAGTGTGAGTCCTTACTTGCTCTCAGCTCAACATCCAAATCAGCCGCCATTTTTTGCAACGCCAGTCTGTCTCCCTCAAACGTCTGTTGAATCTCCGGTTTGATCCAGTAAGGGCCATATCCACCTCCGAAATCAACAATCACGGCGTCACCGGCTTCATTGATAATCACACTGTTTGGTTTCGTACCCCCCCAGACTATACCCTCCTCATGAAGCTGCCCTAGTGTTGCCTCGACTTGATGAATCCACTTCGTCTTTTCTTGGATTGTCCTTTGCCGGTGCCGGATTGTCTCTCCCTCGACATAGTTGAGTAGAAACCCCATCAGGCATGGGTCATTCTCTCCCCATACAACAAGGCCGACGAGCTTGGAAGTCAAATAGGGAGGGTGGATTCGGGTACTCTGATTGATATTTGAGAGTATGTCAATTTCCCTTAAATGGCTGTTGTCTTTGACGCCAGGTTTGAAAAAGAATGTCTCTCTTGTTCCGGCTCGGATGACCTTGCGAGGACCATGTTCCCATTCAACCGGGTCCCCATCAATATCACACTCGAGTTCGGATGCCAGGATTAAAGGGGCATCGGGGAGATTAGACCGAAGCAGCACTCCCTCGCTTTGAGGAAGATGGTCTTTCATAGGCGATGAGCTTCGTTTCTCCTCTGGAGTGTTGGGAATTGAGTCAACAATCAAGGTCCGAGGACCCATGATCCCGTGATGCTGAGGGTCGTATGGCTCTTGGATTGGGGTCAGCTTCCCATTTTTATTGACGAGTTGGAAGCAAAATGTGGGTGTTGAGTAGTATTCGAGAAGTGTGAAATTCCATCGCTCGTACGGTGGGGCCGGTGCCAATTTCCAAGTCAAATACCTCATCGCGTCTAGGACCCAAGTGTCGAACACAAACATCAGATTGAAATCATCGGGATCGTCGATGAACCTTTCGAAGAATTCCGGCAGTTTCCCTTCTCCCTGGAGCTTCTCCAATGAGGTTTCTACGTAGAACCGCTTATAGTTCCATAAGAACACATAGGTGATGTTTTCGCCTGAGACTTCAAGCTCTAGCATACGATAGGCCATCTCGAAGTAAACGATAATAAAGACTGAACTAGCTAGGTGAGACGAGTATTGAAATACTTGGATATAATCAATCACTTATACTGCAGACCAGGATTGTTTTTCCAAGACAGGATACAGTAGCGGTCAAGGGAAACGAGAAAGGATCAATTGTGTAATCCTATCCCGGACATATGTAAAGCACGGACCATATACTATGGCAAAGAAAAGGGGGGGCTTTGTCGGTTCTCCTCTCCCCTCTATGCCTCGCGTCTACCAAGATCGCCCTTCTTTTCCAATTATCAGTTCAATCACCTCAAAAAGATCTATTACACCTACCTGTTGGGGTACTTATATCTGTTACTCGAAGTAAACTTACATATGCAGTTACATTGAATTCTACCCGCGATGCACGAAAGAAATTCGCGATTAAGCACACTCAGGTCTGAATCAGATTTTCTTCGATACCGCGCCCTCGTCGCGGCCACATATTCCTTCCACCTCGAGTAACCTAGGATGCGTAATGGTGGAATTGTAATCGGATTCCGTGAAAATAGTAATACTTCACTCTAAATCATCGAGCTGTAGAATCCGGGATCGTGGAATGAAGCTCGGTCGTGGTGAAAAGCTCGCATGACGAGATATGAACGGCTGTCCGGTTGGCTTTGGCCCCCCTATTTTTTGATATACCGTGCGAAAGGTGTTGCTATCCTTACTATAGATAGGTACCTATGAAAGTAACTTGATATCCTTTCATTCGGGTATCTTTTCTTCTTACACAATTCTCAATGATCTGGTGGTATAGTTACTGAAACCTCGCCCATGGTTATAACGCCACTCATGTTGAAACAATCCAGCTCCCACTCTTACGTATGTATCGGGCACAGCAGCCCCCTCTTCTCGGTGTTGTTGTAATATGATGAAATACTCTTCATACACATCCTCATTGCTTGCAAGTGCCATGAATCTTGTGACCAAGAGCAGTGCAATGAGGGGTCCGTCCTCAATACTTGGAGGCGTGTCCTCGTCAAAGTAGATGAATAGAGTCGTGTCGTATGTGCTGTAATCGATAGGTTCATAATCCACGTCATTTTCTTCGGCTCTGGAGGCCCTCGACTGGTTTTTCTTCCACTCCGAAGGCCTCAGCTTCCTAGTCATGCCAGATGGCACGACGATGGCATCTCCGTCAATTCGAATTTCGCCACAATCAACATTTGTTCCCTTCAAGTCTGCGAAGCGTGGATCAGGGGCGTCGCGGAGGAATCGCACAGGTGCCATGCTCGATACCCAGGACCACGACGGCGGGTCGATAGGGTTGTCTACTCGACGAGCTGGCCCAGCGTCGCCCACAACATGCCAGATAAGCTGGGAGGGAAGATTCTTATGGAGAATACCATGACTATAAGTCGTCTTGTCGCGCTCTTTAACCTCAATTAGGATTCCTTCGAGTGACTTAAGTCGGTCTGTGAAGAGGGTGAGATTACGGGATGTGTGCATCTCCACCACATCCTGCCACTCGAGGGTCTTAACAGCGCTTGGGTCATGGTTCGTGCCGCTAGGATCACACCGGATCGTCTTGCAGGACCAGATTACGCCCTTCTTCGTGAAGAAAGCCATGCGCCGTGCAAGCAGCCATTCCTGGGTAGCCCAGGCGCGCGTGGCCAAAGGGCCTTTCCTCTCATCGGGCACTAAGTCTTCGTCGTCCGGTCCCACGTAGAGCGTGCCATAGCTTGGTAATATACTGGGCCACTGTCGGTACGGAATCGGAACCAGGTCGCGGCTAGGATCTTCTTCATTCTTGAAAAAGCAACCTACAGTGGCGTTGAGTGCATCTGCCGCAGCAACGACGAGGGTGGCCTTCCCGTACACAGAGCCCATGCGTTCGGCCTCCTCTTCCCAATCCTTGCTGTCGTGCTGGATGATGCAGAGAGAGTCGATCCAGAGGTACCGCAAACCGAGCTCTCTTGTTATTCTCATTGCATCAGAAAACGTCTTGGGGATTTTATCCAGCGGGATGCGTCGGCAGTGCTCGTCTACGTTGGCTCTGGTCGTTTCCAATATCCCCTTGCCACCGCCCCAGCAATGACTGAGCGCAACGTAATCGCCTCTCATATTGTTACCAGTAAGCAGGAGAACAGGATCTTTGCTCCACCCGGCCGGTCCAATATCAATAACACGGGTTGGCAACATGGGTTTCTTAAAGTGGCTCATCTTTTCACCCGAAATTAGGACCTTACAGTCACCGTGGTGTCTGTTACAGGCTTCCATGCAGCGCCGAATACGAGAGAACGTTTGGGGGATGTCAGTGTCAGGCAGGCGTAGTCGGCTAGCCACATACTTGAAAGTATGAGGACTCCCTATTCTATGATTAAGATGACTATCTAAGAAGGCCAGCGAAATGTGTTGTCGGCTTACCGTCATCAGTATAGAAGCGGAGTCCAAAGTTGGACCAGCCGTCGTGTGAATAGTCAAGCTCGGGGTTAATCGGGATCCATACCTGCATTCCAAGTGCGGACTCGCGGTGCTGGGAGCTATACGGAAAGTTGGAAATTGATCTATCTAGCCAAGGACTATGCCCATAAACGACGAATGGACTCAGAATAATAGGCCTCTCCACAACAGCCTCCCAGCCTCTGTCGTCGTTCTGGGCGAGAAACTTCTTGGCGATAAGATCACACAGTGCACATGTCTCCGCCGACGATTGGAGATCTTTTGCATTTTCGAGATGTTTCATACCATGCTTTCCAGAGAAGCCCTGGACCCAAACTGCCGTCTCCTCCCATCCAGGGAACTTTTCGTGAATAGGGGCCTCCAAATGAGAGATGGATATTTGCTGGCAGGCTCTACATAGCTGGTTGAGTGGTGCCATGGAGCTGTGAAAATAATAAGAGCGCAGATTATCAATGTCAGGTGTATGTGGCTTTCATTATCAAGCCATGAATCAAATGAATAAATCAACGTTTTATCAGAAATCGCGAGGTTTGCATGTTTAAATTTGGCATGATAACTTAGTGAGTTAATAGGTTTTTACACCGCCACAATGAAATCCCGCCCCCAATGGTACCTAATTATATCAGTAACCCTAGGGTTAGGGTTACATATTCATCTCAATACCGTAGATCATCGTGAACGCGTCTTAATTCTAATTGAAAATATTGTACTGATCATGTAGGGTATAGTAACTAGTAGGTCTCTTAAGATAGGATTGTGGTTCAGGTTATTCAAATTAATATACTTTTAAGGGGCTATTCATATGACTTAGGGTTAGGATTAGGGTATTATCTCTCAGGTCCTTATCCCTGATGCTGGTGCATTGCTCGCCGTGAGGGGCATCTGATATGAAACGATTTTGACATGTCCCTGAGTTGTCTGATCTTCTTCGTAGTCCAATCAACGGAAGGTGGTTAGTAACATCGCGCTTGGAAGCTGACGCCATCAACCCCTGCGAGAAAGCCAAGGTAGCATTTCCAAGATCCCTACCAGCATAGACCAATGTACAAATCAAGTTAAACCAGGCGAGTACCACTCTTACTTCCCCACTATGTATTCAGCCTTCTAGTTAGTATAAAGTTGATTATGAATTCAATCTTCCTTTGAGGGGAACTCATAACACTGGCATGTATACTTACCTAGGAGGTATCTACCATTTTCAGAATTGGGCATTATGTCTAACGAGATACAGTATTTAGCCCTCATCGTAGCGGCTTTCATATTCCTTTACTACGCTCTTATACCTTCTCGCCGCTTACCCTTACCTCCTGGCCCCTCTCCCCTTCCAATTATAGGGAACCTTCATCAAGCTCCAAAGTCTGAATCATGGCTCAAATACTAGTACGTACTCCTATAGAATAATGTCTCTCGGTAACAGCTTGGTTAAAGGAGTCATCTTATTGTCTAACTCTAGTCGAGATTCAAGATGCCAGAGGACAGGCATAGCTCTCCTACTGACTATGGGATCTACAATATAGTGATTGGGCTAGGGAATACGGGCCTATTATGCATTTTAGCCTGCTTGGTCAGTCCGTTATTGTTATCTCTTCATTGAGAATAGCCCAAGATCTTCTTGCAAAAAGGGGATCCATATATTCTGACCGTCCTCGTCTTGTCGTAAGTTCACGATGTGCCCCTGTTCCTTAGACTCAATCTCATGTGTTGAATCAACTGAGCAGGTAGATTAGCATTCATATGTAAACATATTTATTAACTTGTGTTTACAGGTCGCAGGTGAATTGGCGACAAATGGCTTGCACATACTCCTCAGGCCTTACAATGCTCGCCTTCGGCTGCATCAAAGGATGGAAGCACCTATTCTAAATTCGAAGGCCTCCGACTCGTATAGTCCAGTCCAAGACTTAGAATCAAAACAGCTTTTATATGATCTCCTAAGCAATGGCAATAATAAAAGGGGAACCTACTTCCACGAGATTTTCCAACGCACAACTGCCAGCACAATCTATTCTCTAGCGTATGGCTATCGGCTGAAAACGGGGAAAGAGGAAGAGCTTGTCAATGCTCAGAAAGTCCAGATTGAATTCGGCGAAATGGTGCAAGTTGGCAGGTACCTTGTCGATACCTTCCCAATTTTGAACCATTTACCAAAATTCCTCGCTCCGTGGAAAAGGGAGGCAGAGAAATCATATCGGAAGCATAGCAAACTTCATGTAGGCAATGCACAGCGCGCCCTTGAGGGCACAGTGTGGAATTTCAGCAAAAGAATGGCTGAGAGCGCCGCCTACAAGACCAGCGACATGGGTATTGAGGAATTTGCATTCGACATCGGGGAGATAGCGAACGCAGCATTGGACACCACGACTATGACGATGGATTGGTTTATAGCCGCGTGGGTTACGCAAGATGGGAATGAGAGCTTCGTGGCAAGAGCCCAAGGTCATATCGACCGAGTGGTAGGAAAAGGTCGTCTACCCACGTATGAGGATCGGCCCAATCTACCGTATATAGATGCAATAGTCGAGGAATTACTTCGATGGCGTCCTATTGCACCAGCTGGGATACCCCACATGACCAAGTATGAGGATACCTATGAAGGATACAGGATACCAGCAGGATCTATCGTCATACCGCATCATTGGGCAATATGTCGAGAGAAGGATATATTCGGCGAAGATGTGGACGATTTCCGGCCTGAACGATGGCTTACCAATGAAGTAGATGAAAGAAGCAGCCCTCGTCTAAAAGATCTGCCCACGGTTGGATTCGGATTTGGGCGAAGAATGTGTCCTGGTCGACATATTGCTCGTAATAGCCTGTGGCTTCAGATCACAAGGTTGTTGTGGGCATTCGATATTGAAATCGGGTCCCTGGATTCAGGGGAGAGAATTCGGATTGACCCGATGAAATGTACGGATTCGGTTATCGTAATGCCGCAGCCGTTCAAAGCGGTATTTCGACCTAGGGGACCATGGGTGAAAGAGCTTATTATGAAGGATTGCGATACTCGAGGTGTGGATCATGTTGATTTTGGTATTATGAAATAGGTGACGAAGATAATGCTCTCAACGCCAATGGACTTAAGTCATTGGAACATCGTGCTGTGTGAGCCGTGAAAGACTAGAGCGTGTAGCCCTTCCTGTTGATATTATGTTGTCCTACTTTCCTACAATATCACACCCATTTTAACGCCCATATTCTCCAACGTGAGGATATCACCTTGAAAGGTTTGCTGAAGCTCTGGTTCGACATAATCTGGGGTGTATCCGCCTCCAAAGTCAATGATTACTGCATCGCCTGCCAGGTTGATGACCACATTGTCTGGCTTTGCGTCACCCCAAACTATACCATTTCCATGGAGTAGTCTCATCGTCGCTTCCGTCTGCTGAAACCATTTCGTCTTCTCGGCTATTGAAGCTTTTCTCATCCGTTTCGCTAGAGTTTCCCCTTCAATGTAGTGTAGGAGGAAGCCCAGCAAGAACGGTTCGTTGGAGTTCCACACAACAAGTCCGGCGAGCTTAGATGTCAGAAAGGGTTGTTTGAACTGGTCGCTTTGGCGCCCAATTTTCGAGAGTATTTCCAGCTCCCTTATATGGCCATGATCTCTAAAGCCAGCTTTAAAGAAGAATATATCTTCTGTCCCAATCCGCCGAACCTTCGTCGGAATATCGCTCAGTTCGTCGTCGGGCAATCCATCGTCGATGCGTTCAAGTTCAGAGGCAAGAATTAGGGGGACAGTGGGAAACTCAGAGCGAACAATTACTTCCTTGGTCTCAAGAGGGATTTTAGTGTTTCCAATGATGGCGCAAGTATCTTGGTGTCTATTCTCTAGGTTTAAGGGAGAATCGACGATCCGAGTGCGTGGACCCATGCAACCATGAAGCAAAGGGTCATAGGGTTCTTGTACTGGATAGAGGTTGCCTTCTTGATTGATAATGTGAAACGCAAACGTAGGTGCTGAGAAATATTCAAGTAGTGTCAGAGCTTTCCGAGGACCAGGCTCCGGGTTTGGAGCCACTTCACGCATGAAATCCTTCAATGCGTCCATGACCCAATCTTCAAACTGAAATATGATTTCTGGGTCATCAATATTATCTCTGAATGATTTGAAATCATTAAGTAGACTTCCAGGGCCTACAAGATCCCTTTGCCTTAGGTCGATGTAGAACCGCTTGAGGTTGTATAGGAACACATAAAGCATGTCTTCGCCTAGGGGCGTCAGTTCCAGCACACGATAGGAAGGGATGCTAGTTTCAGTGTTTGATTCATCCATCTCTAAAAATGCAGTGACTCAAAGCTATCGATGTGATTTGGTTGAGTTAAGTTGAATTGTATTTTGTTTGGGAGAAGAGGAAAAGGAACAAGTCCAGGACTCACCGTTTGTTTTCTCAGTTGCTACAGCACATGAGTGCACGGACCATGTAACAGCTGTCACCAGTTGGCAGCAGCTGTTCCAATAGGTACCTAGGTACAATTAAGCCCCCTTTTACACTTGTTACTATCCCCTAGACACGTTAGGTCACTCAGGGTGGTCAATTATAAGAATGCATAGCCACATTAGTTTAATATCGACTCCTAAGCTTTTCCATTCGGACAGCTACCAGTTTCCCAATACTGATTCAGCATCTATCCTGGTAACTCCCTGTTTATGTTGGTTCTAAGACAGTTGTAACACAAAAGCTGCGTTACTACCTTGGTAGCTTAGTCCAGCCTAAGTATCCAATAATACTTCTTGACGCTATAGTTCTCTTTTGGTATATAACTACATTTTCTAAAGGTCCCTCCGCCACCGGCCTCCTAGAATATCTATCTACTCCCTGACTACTTAGGGTCAACTAAGCCTCCGATCAACTGTAAGAACACGGTGAACATCTAACGATCTTGATGGAAACTGTCAGACTAAGTGAACATATGCCGACTTGCATTACATATGCTAGACTCACAAGGTCAAAAGGTTCTATTAAGCAAGGCAACTACGACTCGGCTGATAAAAACAAACTAAACGCTACGTTGGTCAACAAGGCTCATCATGAGGGACGCCTCACGATACTCGAGTCGGGCTTTCTACCATGAGACCAGCCCATGATCTTGCAAAATGTTGGCCGAATTAGCAGCCCTCGGCGTTTATATCCATAAAACTTCAAACCAACATGTTCATTGTCATTGGTAATAATATCAATTGGTTTAAGCTAACCCACTGAGTCGGTAGTTTATTACACTTGAAGAAATACTATATAAGGTAACAGATCTTAGTCTTCGGATTAGGAGATATGTTCTCTATCTCTGTCTATCCATAATATATCATCCCAGCTCTGTATCTCACGTTTAGGTGCTATATATTGTGTCTATCTTGACTTATAATGTGCGGCCGACGAATTGCCAGGTATCGATGTGGTCATGAAAGATACAGTGGTGGGTTCGTTTACTGCGAAAATGCGTCCAGAAGTGGCACCCGTCGAACCATGTGTGGTCAACAACGAGACCATTATATTTACGGATCGTCTGATGTTTGCAACAAGCCCGGTATATGCCTCCCGAGCTACTTTGGTGGTTACTTGAGATGCCATGTCTGCAGATAGGGCAGTAACCGTTATAACATGTGCTCAGGGGGGATTATACGCACACAATTTGTCAAAGCTGCAGAGCGGGTTAATAACATTTAATCCAAGGTAAAAATATCATATACTCAGTTAATGGAGGTACTTATATTAACAGCTTTGCGATATAGTTCATTTAGTATTGCAATATAATATATTTGCACGCCTATTTTCTGTTTGTCGTTATCGGATGTTGGATGTAGCCCATGTTATACGGGGATTGGCGCTAAGAAGTTATTGGCTAACTTATGCGGCCATAGCTAGCGGTTAGGATAAGGTATTAAGATATTACTAGTACACATAAGTTAGGAGGATAGCGCCTATATATGCAAGCTGCATTAATATAAGGATATTTAAAAAGCCTGATGTATTTTATATTATTAGATTTAAGCATAAATAGGTTTAAAGATTTTTATTTAAATTATAAAAAAAATTAAGGATTTTAAAACTTATAAAAATTATTAAATAAATTTAAATATATATTTTAAGCTAAGATTTTTTATTATAGATAATTTTTATTACTTTTAAAAGAATTATTTTAAAAGCAGCTAATAAAATATTAAATTAAACCTTTAAAAAAATTACTCACTTAATTACCTTATTACCTTATATAAATTACTTATGAATCTTTTATAATTAGCCACTTTTTTTTTATTATAGCAGTAAAAAAAAACTTATAAACTTACCCTTATAATTCCCGCTTTATTGCTTTAAATAGCTTAATATAAATTACCACTTTTATTTTATTTATTATCTTTAAATAAATATCTATTTTAACGTTTATTAAAAAAAAAAGAATTATAAATCTTAATTATTAATAATAACCTTTATTTATCTTTTAAAATATATAAAAAATTTAAATCTATTTTATTATTAATATATTTATTAATACATTTATCGATTAAGCTATTAAAGCTTACTAATTTTATATTATAATTATTATTTTTAAATAAAGTATTTTTTTTTATTAATAAAATTAGCCTTTAAACACTTAAAACTCACTATTATTTATAAATTAAAACCAAATTTCTTATATAATTAACTTATAATATAATTATTATACATTTTAATATATAGCTAAAGGAGCTTAATTTTAAAACCTTTTAAACTTTTATTAAGATATAAAGTTTAATCTTATATAACTTTTAAAAGTTCGATATAATTATAAATAAAAATAAGGATATAATTTAATCTAATATTATTATATTTAATCTTTTTAAATAATTATTATAATTATATTAGTAAATAGAAAATAATTTTTTAATAATTAAATTATTAAATGCTTTTATTAAAATATTAAAGCTATAAAATTAAAACTAGTTTTAATAATTTTATAATAATATCCGTGAATTATATAATATTATTATATTAATACACCGATATAAATTTTAAGTTACTAAGATATAAATAATATAATTTATTAAATAAATTAAAGAATAAAGTAATATTTTTATTTAATAAGTTTAAGGATTTATAGCTACTTTTAATAATAATTTATAGGTGCGTTAAAAAGCTATTAAATAGCTTGAAAAAATTATTTAATATTATTAAAAGGACTTTTAAAATTTACGTAAAAGACTTTAAAATTAAATTAATTTAACTAAGAATATTAAATAATAAGTAACGGTTAAAAAAAAATAGATTTAAAATTAAAAGAATTAAATTTAAATATTCTTTATTAAATAAATCGATTTTAAATATTTGAATGCTTAAGCATAATAAAGCTTAAAGGATTTTAAAGCTTATATTTAAGTCACTTTCACTAAATTTTAACGTAAGATAATAACTAATAAACTTATCGATATTAATTTAATAATTAAAACCTTAGAAAAAAGAGTAAACATTTAACTTTAATCGTAACCTTTTTATATTTATAATTATTATTTATTTTACATTTCGCAGCTATTTTCATTTATTTTATTTATCTTTATAAAACGCTTTTAAGCGTAATTTTAATTAAATAAAAACCTAAAAACTAAACGCATTAAACAAATTAATAAAAATATAAAAGTATAATTTAAATTTATTAAAAACACCTTATTTATATTAGGAGTAAACAGAAAAAAAAAAACATTATCACCGCTTAAAGAAAAGCTAAAAGTTTTAAACCTTAACCCTAATAACTTAAATAATAATAATAATAATTTACTTAAATTCCTAGAAAAAATTCCGTTATAAAAATCACTTTCGTTTAAACGTAACGCTTTAAAAGGAAATTAAAAGCCGCTAAAAAATAATATTAAAAATAAATTATTATTAATATTAAAATAATTAATTTAATTCGTACTTATTACTATTAATTTTATTTATTTTAATAAACTTTTCACTTATAATAATAAAAACTTATTTAAATTTAAACCTTAATAAATAAAAGTGATTTTTTATTTAAAAACTTACTTTAAAAATTTCTTAGAAAATTATCATAAGATTAATTAAATAAGCTTATTTTTAATTAAAAAAGCTTAAATTTAGCATTAAAAGAAAATTAAAGATAATAAATGAAAATATAAAGATAATTAATAATTAAATTATATAAAAGCTTTTAAAAAACGCTTCATAGATTTTTTTAAAAAACATTATAATATTAAGAAAATCTTAGCGCTTAAATATAAAAAAGATATCTTTAATTATTTAATAAAGTTATATAATTTTAATTAAATCGTGAAATAATTAAAAATTATCTTTTAAATTCACGTAATTTAAACATTATTTAATAATATCATTAAATTAATTTATTTAAAAAAAAGTAATATATTAAATAATAATGTTAATTTTATATAAGTAATTAAAAATATTAACCACATTTATAAAAATATATTAACTAACTTAAGGATATTATAATTAGGAAAAAACAGGCTTAATTTAATAAAAAAGCACTCGAAATTAAACTAATATAAAAGTAAAAAAAACCATTTTAATTTAAGCTAAAATTAATCTTTAAAAACTCTTTAAAATTAATTAAAATAAAATAATAAATTAAAAGTAAATTTTAAAAATAAAGTTTAGATTTTTAATAAAAAAGCCTTTTAAGGAATTAATTAAATTAATATTAATTAACGCAAAAAAAATAAAAAAATATATTAGCATTATAATCGAGATAATTATTAGATTTTTACTTATTTTATTAAAAAAAATATTAATAATAAAAAATTATTTACTGTTTTTAAAAAAGTTACTTTTATTAAAAAAAAATAAAATATTAAAAAAAAATTATATATACTTTTTGCATTAAAAAAAGCTCGAATTAATACCACTATATAAATATAAAAAAAACCTTAATATATAAAATTTAATAACTTTTATTTAAATTTATAAATAACCTTTAAATTATATTAATTAAAAACCCACGGCTATATTAAAATATATTTAATATATTTATAATAAAAAAAGTTACTTATAATACACTTTTTTAATTCATTAAAAAATAATAAATAAAACCTTTAATAAAATTATAACTTATTATTAATATAACTTTATTTTATAATAATTAAAAATACCGCGTAAAAATATTATTTAATTTTAAAAGCTAAATCCTCGTAATATTTTTCTTTAAAACATAAAAATAAAAACTATTTATTTATAAACGTGTTAAAAAAAAATTTATAATAAGATTTAATAAATAAATAAATATTAAAAGCAAAAGATATTTCATTAATTAATTAATGATATAGCATTAAAAAAACCATTATTTTAAATTTAATTTTAAGCTAAATATAATAAATAATAAATATAATATTATTTTACCTTATTAATGATTATAAATACATTAATTAATAAAATTCTTTAATAAGTTTAAAAAGCTATTATTTTTTATAGCATATTATAAGAAAAATTATATAAGTTAAAAAATCTTTATATAGTATATTACTTTAATTATACTTTTAATAGAAAAAAATAAAAAAAATCTTTTTAAAAAAATATTAGTAAAATTTAAAGAGTTTATTCTAATTATAATTAAAAACGCAGGGAAAAGATTTTTAAATTATTAATTTTAAGATTATATAATTAATTTTATAAAAAATAAAATACCTTTTTAAAGTTTTTTTTATATTATAAGTAAAAAAAAACTAAGTATTTTAAAGTTATAACTTAAAAAAATATTAAATATAAAAAGAATTAAAAAGTTAACTTTATTTTATATAACATTTTTTATATTTATATTAAAGTTTAATTTAAATAATTCATTTTAATCGATAATAAATTATTAAAAATTAAACGTAATCATCGTTTTTATTCGTTACTTTATTTTATTAATCTTAAAAATATAAGCTTAATTTAATACCGTTAAATGATTTACGAAAATAAATCTTAAATTAAGATTTAATTTTATTAAAATTAAAAAAAGTAACGAATAAAAAATAGCATTTAAATATAAATATAATTTATTCGAGTATATTATTATGCTTTTTAAACTTATTAATGCACTAATAATTTTTCAATTTATAATAAATAATATTTTTTAAGATTTAATAAACGTGGGATTATTAATATATATTAATAATTTTTTTATATATATAAATATAAAGGAAAAACATAATAAATTAATAAAAGAAGTTTTTCGTTAATTATTAATTTATTATCTCGTAATTATTGCTTATAAATGTAAATAAATAATATATAAAATAGAATTTTTTAATTATATTATAAGCGCTTATAAAGTTTTTATATTTTAAGAAAAAATAAATTATATTTTAAAATAAGAAACTTTAATTAACCTTCGTAAATTATAATAATTTATCGGCTTTATAAATTTTTATAAAAAGTTTATTAAAAAATTCTTTAAAATTATTAAACTGATAATTAATATAAATAAAAGAAATAAAAAAAATTAAAAATAAACTGAGAAAATAAATATAATATTCATAGAATTTAAGCTACGCTTTATCTCCGCTTTTATCTTTATATATTTTAACTTTAATAAATAAGTTTTTATTAAAGCTAATGCTTTTAATTATATCATTAAATCTATTTTTTTATAAAAAAACGATAAAAAAAAACTTCACCCGATTATATTTCATTTAAAAAAACTTATATTTATTAAAATAAATTATAAAATATATAATAAAAAGTTATTTACCATTATTAATTGTTTTATTAAATAAAGATAATATTTAAAAAAAGCTAAATATTATATTAAAATATTTTTAAATTATTAAAATCTTTTATATTTTATTATTATTAAAATATTTAATTATTAATAAGCCCGATAAGTATAATAATTCTCATTATATTAGTTTATTATTAATTATAAACTAAATAAGTAAAATAAAAAAACCGATATTTTTTTTAAATTAATATAATATCGCTTTTAGAAAAAAAGAGTTAAAAATTAACTAATCACATCGATTTTATAAGAAAAACATTTTATAGAACTTATAAAATTTAACTTTTTAATCGTAAGCTTAATTATGTTTATTAAGGAATAATTTTATAACTTAATAATATTTAATTAATTATTAAAATTCGCAAATTAAGTTAAGCAAATTAGCTTTAATAATTTTAATTATATTGCGTAAAAAGTTTAATTAAAAAAAGATATTAAAGTAATTAATAACCTTTTATATCGTAAAAAACAATTATAGGTATTAATTAAGTTATAATAAAAAATAATTAAATTAAAATATGATACTTTAATAGCTAAATATATAAGAATAAATAAAACTATAAAGCTAATTATTAGGAACTTTTAATAGCTAGATTTAAAAACCACCGTAAAGAATTATATAAAAAGATATCACAAATATTAATAGAATAAAATCGCACGTCACTTATCCTATAAATTACTTTAACCTATAAAACTACATTATACTTTTTAACGAATAATTGCCATAAATTTTATTACTAACTTGCCCCTTTTAAACAACTGTGATTTTATTTAAATAATAATAAATCCCTTTATTAAAATAATACATTTTATACCCTTAAAAATTAAAAAAAAAAAAACCTTTAACTTAATTAAAATCTTTATTAAAACCTATTAAAAATATCATAATATTCCTTTAAATATTATATTTAACAAAGACTTTAAATTCACCGCTCACTTATAAAAAGATTTCTTTAAATTAGTAAGTATTAAATTTAGGATAAGTATAACTTTTCACCCTTAAACTAATAAACAAATAAAACAACTTAATTAGTCCCTTAAGATTTACTTATAAGCGTTCGTTAATTATAAGATATTAAACTAGGAAAACCTTTTATTAACCGCTAAATTCGTATATAATAATACCATATCCTTTTTAACCTAATTCACTCCCTTTTATTCGAATTACAGATACTATCCTGCAGCTTATAACCCTCCTCTTAGCACCCCTCGCAACCTAGAAAGCAAATTATATACACATTAGATAATCTTCGTATACGATGAAACTAAGAAACACCTGAAAGCAAACAAGCAACACATGAAAAAATGGGCTAACCGCAAAAAAAAAGAAGCTCCAATCTACCATAATAGCCAATTAGTAATACTAAATACTAAGAATATTAAAACTAAACAACCAGCTAAGAAGCTAGACAAAAAAATATTCGGTCCCTTCTAAATCCAAAAGGTAATCTCGCCTACCGCTGTTAGACTCATCTTACCTAAAAAATGAAAAATCTATAACTCTTTTCACGTCTTGCTCATAAAACCTTACTGCGCTAGTAATTAGGCACTGCTTGACTTTGATCAGGTTCTGTGAAAGGCAGCCCCTATTAAAGCAAAGAATTACAGTGTTAAGAAAGTTATGGATTCCTTATTAATCCAAAAAAAAATAAAGTATCTAGTTAAGTGAGAAGATTGGTTTGCAAGAAAAGATTGGATATGAGAACCATACAATCACTTCAAGGGAGCTTTAGTAAAGGTGGCAGTTAAGCAATTCTATATACAGAACCCAGGTAAACCTATGAACCCACAAGTTTAAGAAGAACTATCTGTAACCTTGTTAGCATTAATATAAGACGGCACTTAAAGACAAGCCCTAGGAAAAGGGGAAATAGTATTATACAGGGATTGGCGCCAAAAAATTATTAACCAACCTATATGGCTACAGCTAACAATTAGGATAAGGTATTAAAATATTACTAATACACACAAGTTAGAAGGACAGCGCCTACATATACAAGCTGCACTAATACAAAAATATTCAAAAAGCCTAATATATTTTGTACTATTAGATTTAGGCATAAATAGGTCTAGAAATTCTTACTTAAATTGTAAGAGGAATCAAGGACTTTAAGACCCATAAGAATTATTAAATGAATTTAAATATACACTCCAAGCTAAGATCCCTTATCACAGCCCATTACTTAGGATATAAAGTTCAAAACAAGCTGTCGAAAATGAAAGCTTGCTTAGCATTTATCACATATTTATTCGTCTATCCTTCAGCTACATTTCATATTTCAACATTCTTTTAGTTGGGTAAAGACTTGTGGGAAACAGAGTGTTATTAGAATAAGGGTGAATAGGGGTGGAGTATCGCATATGGCACATGGACTCCCAGACATTCTTTACTCGTAGAATAAATACCTACTTTAAACTGCACGTAACAGTACTATCACTTTATTGTTTTAACCCATCCTTAACTCTTATATTTCCAAGTATATTAAACACAGCTCGATGCTCAGCAACTTGAGTAAATAGTTGATACTAGTAAACTTCGGTCATCTATACCATGCTTCTTTGATCTACGTATGATAGTGTTACCCGTAGCTGTATCCAGGAAAGTGAATGGGAGGGATGCAAGAGGCGACATAAACGTTTCATGGATAGTAAAGATACTTGTTTAGGTAGGTAACTAATGGGATCTCTCTCCGATCAGCGACAGTTTTACAGTCAGTTTCCCCTAAAAAGAATATCATTATAGCTAAGCATATACTACCGATACTATTTAACGCTATCAGGACCCTTCCAATACATAGCTCGGCCCTGCCTTATACCAATTCACCATATCAGCTTGACCTTCGGATGGCAGCATCCCATTTTTGCACGTAACATGATGAGCGCCCACAGAGAGAAAAATGACACTCAAAAAATCTATTATTTAACATGGGAGCCCAAGATGCCTCGTGACTGTGACATGATGTAATATGCGTGTAGATCTCTTAAGTCCATACCTCGGTATTTTATCCCAAGCCTTACTCTATAGATATCGACCCAGCAACCATCGTTTAAGGCTCAGTGTTACTAGCACTACCTAGGTTTAATGCTTAACTTTGATATTGACTGGATGGTCAAGAAGTTTCATCTCAGTTCTCCCCTTCTCGGCAAATGACCTAAGATTACACTATTATTCCTTGGCAAGCACAGGATGGTCGCATATCGGTTTTTATACTTCTCACGTCAAGATACGCATACCTTCATCATACCCAATAAGACCATACACATACATACACACAAATGAGTGCACTACAAAGCACTAAGTATACATACCGTGAATAACCCTACATAGGTATATTGACAATGAAGGTCCGTGCCCAGCGTTCTTCCCCCTATTCCCACGGCCATAAATAAATTCCCGATACCACGACAATGCTTCCATGACTAAATCAAACAAGAACAACCAATAGAAGATCACTGACCCGGCGAATCAGTAGCCTGAATCTAGAGTCTTATGTTAATCGTAAGATGGAGCATGAGAAAACTTGGCAGTTTTACCCCTTTTGCACCTCCTTTTTGCGTTGCTCTCAGTGCAAATGCCGCTATATCATTTTCTCAGAAGCCGGCAATGTCATTGAATCATGCCCATTTGAGCTCTACGGCGCTGGGATTCGAATTAACTGCAATGTGCCAAGATACGCCGAAAGTTTGCGTTGTCAATATTCCACCAATCCAAGATCACTGGGAAGATCATACATCTACACCCCAAGTCTACTTCTTACAAGGCTGTCCCGCAGCAAGGCTCGGCAACTGTAAATAGAGTCTAATTGGATTCAGGGGACTCCAACCGGGATATGGTAGACGGTCGGCTTATTTCTGCAGATTCTCAACCAGGTAATTTACTGTTACCAGATGCCAGATGAATCCAACATGATAAACTGGGTCACTCTTCCAACATCCTCGTCAAATATGTATTTTCCGCCTTCTAGAGCTGTTTAATGGGAACCGTTCCCTGAGCGTCTATTCCAGATAGCTAGCATCTGCTAGACATCAAGCCCGCCATATGGGTAAGAACAAAATATGCATGGAATATTACTTAGCTACCTACCTACCTAGGTACACATCACCTTAATGTTCACGATGCTAGTGTCTAGCATAGCAGACCTATATCCTGTTCACCATTATCGATGATCTCATACGATTATTTTATATTTCTACCAATCCAGAAGACGTTAAAACCAGTGAACCAACTGTTACTGAACTAACCATTCTGCGGATATGGTATTCACTAACCCCTATGTGACACGTTGCCAATTCTAATACGCCGGTTTAGCCGGTTTTTTTGACGCCCATTGCGATTTAAGTAGTGATTTGGAATTATTACCTATTCATCAAGCCAAGAGACCCCAAGATTATTCTTGCTTCTTGAATTATCATGAAGGAAATATAGCCAAGTTGTAATCCCGACAGCATAGAATATCTTCCATCGCCCCCATAAACAGCGGAACTAGCCATCGTGTCTTGGACAATAATCTAGATGCCGTAGATCCCTTCCAAATTCTCGCTCGAACACGGCAGCTTAAACTGTGGATCGCATCGATACCTTATGCAAGTGTTTCAGCGAGCATACAAGCGGTAGTTCTAGACTATCGAAAAGGTACTTGCGAGTACTCTTCGTCCTCGCTTCCTCGGTAGTAGGGTACCGGGAATACCGACATCCCCTGAAGTCAATAACCTAGAAACAGCATCTTTCTTCTAGAAGGAGCCAAGCTTCTCTCGCATATGGCATCCTGCCTAGATATTATTAGCCGTCTGCTCGTGCTTCCCAATTATATCTCAGCTAACTCCGTAGCTAACACGAGCATAGGCCGGCCTTGGCGAGAGCGGAGCCAGTCGTACCCTTCCATACGGCATTTGGATATACACCGACGTATTCTAGACTCAGCAGCCGGATTCCGCCTCATAAGAATAGTGATGCATACATTATGCACCTGGATCACTTGCAGGTAATAATTCCGGGCCCATCTCATACCGGAAGGCACCGCCAGTCCCGCTAACACTTCCCTCATCGCCGGGTATCGATGCCTGACCGGCGAAATCTGCGATGTGACCCATCGATTATCCCAACTGTTGAAATACCGCGTTTCCCATATCACATCTCACTCAGCACCAACGTTCGACCCATCGCACCACCAGGTCGTCAAGCCACCTCGGCAGGAAGCCGACTTCCCCTATCCTCCTCCTTACTCGCACCATGCGAAAGGACCGATGTGGCGAAAGGCCTCAACGACATTCCACACTGTTGCACACAGACGGCTCGCGGAGTTACCTACCCCGCTCGCAAGCGTCCGAGGGCGACGCGTCGTAACAGAAAACGTGCGTGAGTCACGGAGTGATAAGTGGTGTTGGTATGTAAGTGACGGCGTTAGCGATATCTGAGCACATCGAAGCCGTCACATCCCTTGTGGACTTGCGATGTAGGTTCGATTAGAGCACTTAGGTTAGATAAGAATCCATCTAAGCAGATGTCTTACATTACCTAATTAACCTGCGCTCGTTGGGGAAAGAAAAACTGGTTGGCATCTGGCTAAACCGACGCCCCCTAATTTATCCTGAGGCTGCATCATGTACCCGTATGCAACCACTATATATATATCGGGCNCCCCCCCCCCCCCCCCCTGTCTAGCCAGCATCGTAGAATTTTCGTCGAATGGGAGAGGGCGCCGTGGCCAAAAGTATCAAGTATGTATAGGTGTTCGACGGTCGAGAATCGGATAAATAGGCTCTTGGCCCTCGCTTTTCCCAGGTCCAACTTCGGCGGCTCTGCAGCAAGAATCCACCCGGGCCCGGTACGAACGAACACCTTTTTTTTTTCTTCTCTCACTACGACGTAACACAGCACCGAGAGGTAGATGTAAAAGACCAGGCTTGGCATCTTATAAATCGCAAAGGCTCCTTCACATGTCGCATTTGTCAGATCTTCAGATCAGATCGAACTTTTTGTGTCTCCGATTCTCGGTGGAAGAGGAGAATGCCATCCCGCTCGAGTTCGATGGATCAATGCACCGAGAGGGCGAGAAATAGATGGAGGAAAACTGTCATGATCGTCGCGGATGGAACTTTTTTTATTAATCTTGACAAATTCTCCAAATCGGTACGAGATACATGACTGCATGATGTAGATGATTTGTCAACTTTAATTTCGCATTATGTCAAGTGTATTGGAGGTCGGATACATTGAAGGGCATCTTGTGCATGGAGGGGAGGAGGGATCCTTAAGAAACTGAGGTAAAGGGATGAGTAATGTAGTGCGCCTCTACATAGGTGAAGCCCAAAGTCACGATAGTTGGACCTGGTGTTTAGACCAACATGGAGGCTCAACACAGAATAGACCTTACCAATTCAGAAACAGTCCCATACCAAGGCTCTACCAGCATTACCAGTACCATGGGAACACGATTCAAGATTAGAAATACCAACTTCCACATTCGTCAAGATCACCACTAGTAGCATCCGCGAATCCAGGATAGGAAAGCCAAAAGACCATATAGTCGTATTGATATAGACTGACATAATCATAATACAGTAAGCAATCTGCCCGAGCTCATCTACTCTCTTGGTATATAGGTATATCAGAGCGCGCTGAGAGTGTATGTGTGTGTATGTACCTCGCGCCCATCTTGTGTCATCCATCCGTTCATATAAACAAACATCGCTTGAGCATAAAGCATGAACAGACATAGAAAGGAAACGATGGAAAATCAAAAATGCTGCGTCAAAAAGAAGGGGGGTACGACCCCATGCTGCCAACCCAAAAAGCATCAAAGCCTTTTTCGTAAGCCGTGAGCCCACCCACCCAGCCAGCTCTAACCGCAAACAACAGCAACGCCGGTAAACCGTCATCTCATCCCCGATACTATCATTAAGTGTAGCATCATTAAGTAAGGTTTGTCGATAATAATCGACTATAAAGATTTCTTTTTTTTTTTTTTTCATACGAATGGCATGCATTCGTTTGTTCATTACTGAGCGCTCTTCTCGCTCAGGTCTTTCCGGGAAATGTACACCTCGAGGCCCTCCTGGACGACGAAGAAGGTCGCCTTGGCCTTGAGTTCGCGCCCCGGGTAGACCAGCTCGAAGTCGAAGTCGCGCAGAAGTCGCGGGATGACCTTGTTGATCTCTAGGAGCGCTAGGTTTCGACCGATGCATACGTGGGCGCCGCCGCCGAACTATTATTCATGTGTTAGTAACTGGGTCTGGTGGAATGGGTTGATAGGAAGAGCATACCTGGAACATGAACCGCTCCATAACCTTGGCGTTCTCCGGGTCTTCGAGCCAGCGCTCCGGGCGGAAGTAGTCCGCATCTTCGCCGAAGGTGGCCTTGTCGCGGTGCAGGACCCATCCGTTGAGAGCGAGTCGGGTACCGCCGGGGAGGTGGCGGCCTTCGACTTCGATGCCCTCGGCGGGCACGTATCGCTGGATGTTAACACCAACAGCAGGTCTCATGCGCATGGCCTCCTTCAAGCAAGCCTGGAAGTAAGGCAAGTTCTGCGCCTCTGTCCATTGGATGTTGCCCTGGGCAGAAATTGTGCCGTCACGAGCCGCAGTCTCGATCTCGTCAACTAACTTCTCCAGGACCTTGGGGAAGGATAGGACTTGGTAGAAGAAAGACTGCATCGTCGAGGCAGTAGAGTCAGATCCGGCGAAGCTAATTCCTCGATGTTAGCTAACTGATATTAATAGGGGTAATGGGAGGTAAGCAACTTACATAGCACCATGAGCCACAGCAAAGATATCACCCTCGTGAAACTTCACCTTATCCTTCAAATGACCCCTGATCAAGGAAGACAAGAGATCTTCACGACCGTCACCGCTTGCGCCCTTTCCATCACGGTCAACCTCAAAAGGCTGACGCTTGAGCATCTCCTCACGGGCAATGCGAGTAACCAAAGCATTCTCCGGGTTGAACGCAGGAATCAATCTCCAGAGGGGGTTCCGTCTAAGCAGACTATCCAGCTCAGGGATATTCCCCACGATGCCGTTGTACTTCTGGCTGTTGTCGATGGTCTTGATAGCGCCCTCCTTGTCGACGCCAGCGGCCAGGAAGCCGAAGGATCGGCCGAAGGCCACCTCGCCGAGGACGTCGAAGGCGAAGAAGTGCAGCCAGTCGCCCAAGTTCACGATGGGGTTCCGGCCGGGAAGCCCCGCCTGCTGGAATCCGGGAATCGCGGTGTCGGGGCAGAACTGGTCGAGGCGGCTGACGAGGAAGTCGATCGTGTCGTCGATGAAGGGGCTGAGCTGGCGCATGGCGGCCATCGAGTACGGCACGTTGGCGACCTTCTTCTTCATCGCGTGCACGTCCTCGCGGATCTCCGTGAAGATGTCCGGGTTCTCCGGGGGCGGGAACACCGAGTAGTAGTCCGTCTTGTAGAAGCGCTTTCCGGCCGAGAGGATGTTGCGGGCGACCGTGGGCGACGCGAAGGACAGCTCGTTGGGGGCGACGCGCACTACGGGGCCGTACTTGCGGTGCAGTGCTATGTGGTCCAGATGTGTGTGTTCAGATGCTGTTGAGATGACTTTCCACAGCCTCGAGAACGATGCCAGGAATGGGCCTGGGTATTCTCGTAGGGGAGACGCATATCGTACGTATATGATGCGGACGACGATAAAGAGTGGCACGAGGAGGTACCATTGCTCCTTGAAGATGGTCCATGCGGATATGAGAAGGGTTCGGGTGGGTGAGATGGTAGTCTCGTCGGCGCTCATGGTGAAGTCTGTCTGTCTGTCTATCTGTCTGTCTATACGGGATGAAGATATAAGACGATTTTATTATGAGTTAAGATCAACGAAGATCTCTGGTTTGGTGTCTTTATTCGAGGCTGTTGAGTGTCTCTGAGACGAAATCTAGATGAACACAAACCACTCCTGTTGAAGGAGCCGTCGTGGGATACAAATATATGTCTTTTTCAAATCTCAGATACCAGCAAGGCCAGTGATGTCAAAGACAAAAAATTATTGATGATATAATGGCTTAATCAGGAGCATTAATCAGACTCGTCAATCAGACTTCCAGGGTCCTCGACATGCCACACCATCCCAACCCATGGTCCAGATCTCAGGGCAATATAGATATATGAAATACTCGTCAGTACCTTGCCTGCGAGGTCGGGTAAATCTCTCCCAGTAAGTACCCTTCTCGTCAACGTCGTCTGATACGCGATGTGCGCTCAACGTAGCTTACTCGAGCCATTATTAACCTCGGTGCCCACCCGGCCGGCCAATCAGCGAATTGCCGACGAGACGATTATACCGTCTATTGAACATCTCAGACAGTAAGGCCTGGGCGCCCGCCCATGTGGAGAGAGAGAGGCGGCGTTGGGGGCTGGGGGGGGAAGAACCCACCACGCATCCGTGAAGCACCCACCGGACATGGGTATGAGCTGAAGGTCTGAGGGTAACGAAACCAAGTGCGGCGTAACGAGGGTGTCGGCAACTGAAGTGAGACCGGCTAGACTCGTGGACATGAACCCCCGGGGGCGTTCGTATAGAACTATAGAGAGCTTGTATAAAATCAAATGCCGTGGAAGCACTACGTAAAACGTGGTATCAATCTCCACCACCCCTAGCGACGCTTGGCACCGGAGCCATGGTTATGGGTGGTTATAATTATGAAAACCACCAATTGAGTATCCTATAAACGTCATTACTACCAAACCAAGCAATCGTGTGGCGATCCGTTCACCTGGTTCAGTGGTAAACGCTAGGTTATTCTTGTCCTTGAGGTGCGGTGGTCTAGTATAGGTAGTCTTGTGACACCCTTCTCCTTCACTAGAGTAGATCCCTCCCTATTGCTGCGTAAGCTAGAAGTTAGTCGTGTTAGGTATGTGTATCCTAAAGGTGATAGCAACGAGCCAACCTGCATTATCACCATGCCGATAAGCTCTGTACAGTCTGCTACGAAGAAACACGAAGGTATAATAGGCCGTAAGTCATAAAAGTCATACTATTAAGAGCCCCAATACTGAGCATTGGTATCATCCCATCCAACCATCCCTTAATAATTCGCGCGTAAAAAAAGAAAAGTCAATAAACCCACTAGGAGAATGCACTAGAGTGACATTGCAGCGTATCACTCTTCCCACTTTTTGGCTTCGGCGCCGTCGGGGGGACTGGTCGAGTATGTCTTGTCCTTGGCTTCAGCCCAGCTGGTGCTGAGCGACGTACCATTGCTCTCCAGATAGCTTTTCATCATGGCGCGTCTCGTGTCAGCGTCCGCGTCCTTGTATAGCTTCTGGAAGAACGAGCCAACATCGCCTTCTTCCTTTGTCTCTTCCTCCTCCTCCTCATCATCGTCAGTAAACTTGTCCCAGTTTACTGCTCCCTTCTTAGAAGAGGTGGGGTAAACTGGGGCGTTACCGGACGGCTTTGCCGAATCGGTCTTGAGGGTTGGAGTAGCCTTCACTGTAGGATTGCTAGCTTGCGTAAGACTGCTCTTAGACTGTGTCGCAATGCCAGAATCTGGGGAAGCCAACGTGTTCTCGGATGGCGCGTTCGGGGTCTTTTGCGAGTTGGTCACGGCAGATGTTTTCGAGTCACTCAAGCCGGAATGAAATTTCTCTAAGAGCGCGCCGTACCAGGAATTACGGTCGGACTCGTAATCCGGAAGTCCGAGTTCTTCGGGATTAGCATACCTGGTAGTTGTTAGCGTTACATTGTTTATGGGGAGGGTGGGTGGATTTGTGACGAACCCGAGACGAGAAACGAAGGCGGCGAATTGGTCAAGGGATGGCTGCGTCTTGGGAGTTCCGAATAGGTTATTGAAACCTTCAACATCACTTCGTTGCAGCGTGGGCCATTTTCCAGGGGTCTCTTTTTGAAGAATCAATTCAATCTTCATCGATTTGACCGTGTACTTTGTCTCTGACGGTTTAATCTTGCCCCACGGGTGGAGCTGGATAGACTCAGGGTACTTGTTTGGAAGAGGACCCATGAGAACCTTCTGATCACCCGCCTCCAAGGAGAAGCGATCGGCAGGTATATTTTTGACGAAGAAGTCGGCGTTGATAGTCGCGTTCGTCTGATAGAAACTTGACCTGATTCCGTTGGCCGCGTAGCCGGCAACAAAACGCTCGTATAGAGGTTTCCACGAGCTGGAATCAGTATCCGCGTTCTGGACCGCACCAGCCGAGGCACTCGTATCTTTCTTGGGGTTGGGGTTGTCGTCTTCGCTGTCGGAATCCGCCGGTGTCTCGTTCTTACTCTTGCTTGTGGTGGACGATTCCAAGTACTTGGGGTACTTCTCTGTCACGGTCACCTTCCGGCCAGTGTGTCCAGCAGGGAGCTTCTCCATCTGGGTCAAGGCCTGAAGCCTCCACGAGAGCGCCTGGTTTCGCAACGAGACAGACTTTAATCTTCCTTTCATAGCGGCAGCGAGCCCCTCACTTTTGTCTACCTTGTTGGCATCCTTCACCTGCTCGGAAGTTTCAGCATAGTCTCCATTGGCGTCGACCTTGTTTTGCTGTCCGTCGTCTTCGGTAGCCTTGGCTTTCTCGATGAGTCGGGTGGCCCAGTGAGCGCAAATGTCGGCGTCAGCATAGCGGCCAATTCGGAACAGCGTGATCGCTCGGCGTAGCTGGGCTTCGATCATATAGTCTCGATTGGCACGATCGAAGGCGACTCGGAGCGCGTTCTCGGCATCTTGTAGAGCGAGATCTACCTCGTCGATTCTTACGTGGGCCTTGGATCGCTCCAGCAGCCAAAGAGGTGCGCGACTGGACTTCAAGGCTTCGGTAAGCTTCTCGATTCCCCCCTTGTAGTCCCGGGCGGCGATAGCCTTGATGCCTTCGTTGGCGAGTTGGGTGTCGGAAGGCATTGTAGAGAGGTGTAACGTAATGGTATCAAGGTTGAATTGAGTTGAAAGTGGATTGTACTGATATATAATCAAGGAATTAGATGTTGTCAGAATCCGTGATGTATATCTAGATGTAGAAATTGTTGAGAGTGTTCTGTTCACTGTGGCGGGGTTGCTTAAATAGAAAATATCTGTAGGAAAATATTGAATTAAACAGACTTTGGCGGGTATATTTGAATGCTTCTTTCCATTCAATATGCCTTCCAATTCACTGTCAATAATTCTAGTGAAAGGGAAAGTGCACGTTGTTTGTTCATTCAAACTCTGTCAGGTGCACGGTTTAGACGGTTTGCCTCGAAATCGTACCTAAAGCTGCACAGTAGGGCTGAGAGATGCATGCATAGAATCTGCTAGAGCTCATCTCTTAGTGGGGTAGCAAAGTTCTGCCAGTTTTTTAGCCCCAGCTTCACTTGACCCAAACAGGTATTAATAATTGACCGCCTTCATTCACCGCCCAAAAGCTTAGTATTCATTTAAGTTAATTTACGGATTACTTAATACGGCGAAGTGTCTTAGAATAGTGGATCTCTACACAGACGTAATAAGTACATAGTATCACCAACTACGTCAGTCTTCACTCCCCTGGCCGTTTGAATATGACGCTGTACCATGATAGCTACACCTCCCAGCGTTGGGTAGAAAAAGATCGGCCCATTTGGGGCTCATTGAAAAGACAACATCATATGTGACATTAAGATTATTATATTTAATTGTCCGTACCAGACTATATCTACCATCGCGTCATCGTCTCATACAGGAGCGCTTCGAATTTTGATGAATTACAACATTAGACCACGGTTTCATTAGGATACTTCGTCGCAAACATCCCCAGAGCCTTCATCGTAAATGTGAACTTATAGTTCGGGTATGATATCATGCAGCTCTTATTGAACACACCCTCGATCGCCTCCTGTTTCCACTCACCATTTGGCTGTTGTCTGTCCATGATGAGTTTAATCCCCTTCTTCAGGGGTTCGATATCGGGATAGTCCGCCTTCATTAGCGCTATCAAGGCCCATGCTGTCATGACGACTTGCGAGCCCGTTGGATGTTCGGTGTATACCATGTTCTCGCAAGACTGTATACTGTTAGATCATAGGGGACAATTTGGCTAAATTGAATTCGACTTACGCGGTAACTCTCCGACCATCCTCCGTCTTCTCTCTGTTTGGAAATCAAAAATTTACAACCTCTCTTCGAGTATGAGCTGTTGCCATACGTCTCACCAATGCTCTCCAAACTTTCTAGGGCAAACATAGTCGCGTAAGTAAAGCAGATAGCCCAGTTTCCATACCATGCACCGTCTGGCCGTTGGAGAGACTTGACTGCTTTCACAGATCTTCCGATGAAGCTCTTGATTTCTTGAGTTCTGTAATCCGGCCAATGTTTCTGGAACAACGAAAGTGCCGTGACCACCGCCGTGGTGCACTCAACATAATCGTATTCGACCATGATCTTAGCAAAAACCTCAGCCGCATTCAGCATTTCCAATACTTCACTGCCTCGCGTGGGTTCGTATGACGAACAAGCCCCAGACTTATTCTGGTATGTCAGAAGGGTATCGATAGCATCAAATATCCGCTGGTCTTCGAGAAGTTGTGGATACCCGGCCGACTTCTGCAGAAGTATGACGGATTTCAGCGCCTCCGAAATGCAATCACAGACAGCATATCCTTGATCTCTGTTGCTGAAGGCCCAGGCACCCTTGCGTTGTTGCCGGTAGCAGACGTCTTGATCCTTGCAATTCTCGCGAATCTGCTGATCATCAAGGAACTTTAACGCCTTCGTCAACATCGGCTTCCAACGAGCATCCTGTTCAAGGCCTGCATCAATTACAGCCTGGATTAGGAAGGCCGTATCCCAACATTGCACACCGTTGGTTCCATTACAGAACATGCCCTCTTGATTAACCCACAACGCATCCTCTAGCCTCTCAAGATGCCTGCGAACCGAGTACGAGCCTGGACCGTCACGGATATAGCAGACTAGGGTATTCATCGTCGCATTTACCGGGGCTAGATCCAAGTAGTCCGTATTCTCATCCTCCATGTCAATAAGCTTGCTAGCCCAGTCTTCAGCTTTTTGGGCTAAGCCCTTGGTACGGAGGTATGGGTTCCAGACGTTGACCAAAAACCAGTTAGCAGTGTTGAGGAGCCAAGACTTTGGGTGGAAATTGTCGATAGAAGATATGGTGTTTCGGTTGCCGGCCCAGTCAATCTTCTCCCATGGCTCCACAACCAATTCCTGCCTCATACTTCGAATTAGGTCAGTCTCCTCACAAGTCCATTTCTTGTCGTAAATGTAGCCCATAGGTAGGAAAACTTGACGTATATGAATCCACCATCTCCAAGGTGCAAATGGGACCCAATCAGGCAGCAACCATATCTCGGTTGGGATGGGATTGACGATATCCCATTTGCAAACACCCAGCACGCTCAACCAAAACTTAGCCCAATGGGGGCCAGCCGTAACACCCCCAAGCTTGTGTAGCGTTCCACGAGCCTTGACCATGACCGGATGCTCAGCATCAACACCAACGATACGAAGAACCGCGTAGTTCAGCGCAGTTCCAAAAACGGTACTTTCGCCTTCTATGTGTAGACCCCATCCTCCATCCTCAGGGTGTGCCCTCGCAAAGAGGTAATTCTTGATTTCCGTGGCAACATACCAAGGGATAGGTGTCTTGGTCGCGTACCAGGTGATCACCACACCTGGCAAGAGGAACATAGGGCCACCATATTCACAACCCCACTGACCCGAAGGTAATTGGAGCTTCTCGAAGAATGACAAGCCGTTCGCAACAGCATCTAGGGGTTTCTCAGGTTTCGGTAGAGTAGGGAGGTCCTATGACAACGAGTAAGAGTCAGTTATAGCCCAGATAATGCCATTATACACTGAGACAATAGAACGAAGCTCTTACAATATCCAATCCAAGGTACCATTTGTCAGCATAGCTTTGCGGCCATTTCTCTACAGCTTGATCGTCTTCTAGGTAGTGCCAAGTATGTCGGCCTTTCTCATCCAGCATACGCCATCGTGTCAGATCGGTTTTCTCTTCGACTCTTGGGCGTTTCGTCACATTCTCAAAGTCGTGTTCGCTAACTCGTTTTCTCGATTGTTTTTTAGATGAGATGTCATTAGCTTTACCATTAATTTTGCCATTAAACTGCGGAGAACCACCGTTGGTCCTCGCAAAGCTGCTCGACCGAGTCGTCACGACCATGTTGAAGGATATCGAGAAAGCTGACGACCTGGGAGTGAACCCCTGAGAATAGGTTTCGCGGTTAATAAAAAGGAAATCGAGCTCCATAAAACTAATCTCCTCCCGCTTGGTATTTTCAATTGATGCATTTATTCGGTCGCTCGGCGTCTTCCGACTTCCCGCGTAATGCTAGGTAGTTGCATAATAAATGGGGCTTTACATGTGATGTCCCTTGCGGTTTCACCAATTGATTGGTAGATGTGCCGTACGAACTTGGGAATTGGGGTAGTTAACCCCATAAGTTTCAGGGGTTTTAGTGTAATAAAACGGAACCTAAATCGATAATCCGGGGTAGGGCATTTCTAGGGTCCTTACGACGCTGTACTAAGATACCTAGCTCCCGTACGACTGCCTTCTAACATCACAAGAATTGAGCTCAGAAAGCAACTGCTGTTGAGAAAGCAGCTTCCAAAACACTAGAGACGGTGTAACTTAAATTTATTTTGAACTTAACAAAGTCGCCTATCTTGTTTCATTCTACAACTACGAAAATGCCGTTCACCTGTAGTAAGTCCTGCGAAAATGGATGGACAGTCCGCCCTCGTATTTCCAAGGGAGGTTGTACAAAATCGGCATGCCAATACCATCATAAGCAAGATTGAGGGTATCCTCGAGGAAATGATTGATGCGCTGAATGAGAGCAGAGTGCTCACTATTCCTTTACGAAGTCGTTTCTCGGATCGGGACAACATTATTCGATTTCCAGCAAGCACAGAGTCAGAGGCGAAGAAATTTAGTAGGTTTTAGCCAAGTATAATGATCGTTGCGTCCTAGTTGGAATATAGCTACAACTTTCTCTTCATTTTCCAGCATGTCTCCTCCATATTCTTCATATGTGTCACGAGGCTCTTGTTGCAGGTCAAATTATTACCAAAAGGTTCGATTCTTTTTCTCAGTTGTACCTTTATTCGCTGTAGTCAGACGCTAACTAGGGGCTGATAGAAACATATACTATCAAAACCCGGATTTATTCGGCCGCCAGCAATATGTGGACAACTTAGTCGACGACGTCGCCTTCACGTTCGGGGTTGGCCGTGATGCGCTCAACATCGTGCGTACCATAAGAATGAAGCATCCCGTAACCTGAATCTAACAAGCTGAATCAGGTTGCCGCGTATAAGGGTCTTATCGCAGGCGGTGTCACCATCACTTCGAGTCTGAACACCGAAATGGATTGTAGTTCTGACAACAATGTATGCAACGAGCCCTACTAAAAAGAGACGAGTAGTTTAGCTGATTGGGTTCGAAAGGGCATCTTGATTCCTCGTGCCGACACGATTCGCCGAATCGACCTTAGAGAGGTGCAATGGATACTCGTTATCGAGAAGGAGGTGAGCGCTCTGTCAAATGAACTTACAACGCCGTCTAACAATCGACAGGCCACATTTCGTGGATTAGCTGCATCTCGGTATTCCGAGACTTCAACCGTTGGGATGGGAGTTATAGTTACAGTAAGACTGCATCTCAGTGATAGGCTCATTTTCTCGACTTACAATATTCGCAGGGTAAAGGCTACCCGGATTTAGCGACGCGACAATTCCTTCACCTTTTACATTCAACCGTTCCACAAGTTCCTATTCTCGCACTTGTCGACTTTGACCCCAGTGGAATTGAAATCATGTTGACCTACAAATACGGGAGTCGAAGTCTCAGTCACGAGCAGAATGTTACAGTTCCAGGTTTATTGTGGCTTGGACCAAAAAGCTGTGATATTACCGACCGCACTCGTCGCCTCTCAGGAGATTCGTCCGCTCAAGACGAATTGCCATCCGCAGATCCGCTCGAGGTCTCATCTCACCTAAGTGCTTTAGATCGACAAAAAGCGATGAAACTATTAGAGAAGCTGAAAGAACAGGAAGATAGTACGGAAAATGATGAGCTAGTGCACGAGATACAGCTAATGCTCATGTTGAATCTAAAGGCGGAGATACAAGCAGTGGATGATGCGGGGGATCTAACTCGCTGGCTTGACGAGAATTTATCGGAATATTATCTCCGAATGGAATAAGATGGATTCCAGGTTCGAAAAGTTATCGCCGAGACGTCGCACGCATATCCCACGATTATTCTTTAGTAGAGATTTAAAGTTCAATCTGGCTTGCGAAAATGGGGGATTTTCAATTGAAGTGGTTTTTTTTCCAGGCAGAAGCATCGACTAAATTGCTAGACACAAATAGACAATCACGTGACCTCCCAACCCAATTCTCATCAGCCCAACTCAACACCATTATGAAATCGCCGGATCCTCATACGATACAAAGTTCACAAATTCAATCCTTCTGGGGTATTTGATCCCAGTACCATCGCTAAAATATTGAATAGGAACTTTGTAAATTTAATATTTTTATCTCTCAGAAAAGTAATCCAGTCTTACTTACCCGATCTTTTTTTTTCCTGGCAATAGAAAATTTTCGTTTGCCCTCAATCGTCGCTTAGTGCACGGACCAACATCAACCATTCACCCCTGTCAAGTCACGATTAAGGAAAGCAAATAGGCGACAATGGCGCCCAAGTTATCAGAGGATGAGATAGATGATCTCATCTACCTCGCAAGAACAGGCGACGATTCTGAGCTCACTCAGATGCTCCAGGAATTGGCCGACCGAGAGAATGTTACGTATGCCGAGATCCTAGCAGCAGCGCGAGACGACGGCAAGGCGACTTGCCTGCATATGGCCGCAGCGAATGGTCATGCGAGTAAGTCTGCATTTCACAATTAACTGAGACCATTTGTTAACATTCTTTATAGAAACCGTCACTTTGATACTCTCCTACTTCCCACCTGCACCCAAGGTCCAGAAAGCACAATCTGAGGAAGATTCTCAATCACCAGATGCGGGTGCAAATGTACCCTACGTCAACTTGCAGAACTCATTCGGCAACACAGCCTTACACTGGGCCTGTTTAGGCGGCCATCTCGATGTGGTCAAGCTACTCCTGTCGCGAGGCGCATCGCCCACCTCGGCCAATGACAAGGACCAGATCCCGCTGGACTTGGCAGCGTTCAACAACCACATGCATATTGTTGAGTACTTTCTATCACAGAGCAGGGATATCGAAGGTGATAACGCGAAGGAAGGCGGTCTAGAAAAGGGTGCACAAGACGTACAGATCGAGGACGAGGGCGGTGTTGGTGCAAAGGAGACTTCTATAAAAGCCGAATCAGGAGGTTAAGCTATAGCTAAGCGAATCCCAAATCAGAATAAACCATCATATGAACTTGCTAAATGCTTCTCTATGCCAGCGAGCATCCTGAAGATCTGAGAACCAAAGTCCGAAAAAAAGGAAAAGGTAGATAGTGAGGCCTAATCCATACGATCAGGGGAAAGCAACCTTATGGTTCAATGGCTACATAACTATTTGAAGGCCAAAACATGATTAGCTGTCAGCCAAGCTCTTCACACATTTCAAGGTTGATTGGAAGCTCTTTACGCAATTTTCTAATCAGTCTAGATATATCATTCGCCTGGTTGCTAGATAGGTAATAGGGCAATATCAGCTATTAAGTCGACGAAAAAGAAACTCGAGCTCTCTATCTCTGACGCTAGGGATGTCATCAACAGCACTATACGCAATTGATGTGTTACATAACCCGTACTAGAAGGGGTGTGATAAGTCCTAACTGCAGGCTTTTGTCTTCCAACCTCCGCGGGGGAGCGGCAGCACTTGCATAAAATCTGGGCAGGCAACAGACGCGCACTGCCTACTTCCAGCAGCAGTGCTCGAATCAGGGTGTTGGAACCGCACCTCCATTGAGAAGCTGGAGTAAGGGATCAATCACCAAACCACCTGTTACACAACATACCCAGTACAAAGGTTGGTCAAGAGGTAAGCGTAAAAGCAGCAGTCCCCACCCGTATCTATCATCTTCGACGGGTTCTTTGGGATATTACCATAAACGTCACACCCTTGCGAATCAGTACAAGAAAGGGCAGACTGCCACAACCTATTTCCACCCTGTCTCTCGCCTAAGAGCTAGCCTCGTCACAAAATCCTACCTACCAAGATTCAGAGATGGCCGACACTCCCACCGTATTCGTCACCAGCGCCACCGGCAGCCAAGGCAGCTCATTATGCCACGAGCTCCGGAAACTCGACTGGAATGTGCGAGCAATAACGCGAGACCCTCAATCCTCCTCCGCACGGGCCCTGAGCGCAGCGGGCGTGCACCTTACCACCGGTAGCTGGGACGACGAAGCCGCCCTGCGTGAGGGCCTCAAGGGTTGCGATAAGCTGTTCCTGTGCCTGCTATCCAATCTCGAAGATTTCGAGATGATCCCGCGGCAAGCAGCGCTTATCACCCGCCTGGCAAAGGCGGCGGGCGTGCGCCAAGCGGTCGCGTCCACTACGCTCGGCTGCTTCATGCTGGAGGAAGGCTTCGTGCCGCCGACGACGCTAAGTCCCTTGTTCGAGGCCCACCTGCGCTGCAAGAAGCGCATGGAGCAGACCGTCATCGACGGCTTCGCGCAGTGGACCGTGGTGCGTCCCGGGCTTTTCATGGCCAACTTCATCGAGCCCAAGATCCGGATGGGGTATACCGAACCTAAGGAGGGCACTTGGACGACGGCGCTGACGACGGAGTCGCTTCTCGGGCTCGTCGACCATGTTAATATCGGGAGGCTCGCGGCGGCTGCGTTCAAGGATCCCGCTACCTTCCATGGTCGGAAGTTGGGCATTGTGGGCGAGGACCTTCACGTCCAAGACGCGATGGATCAGCTCGCTGAAGCCATTGGCGATGGCAGATCCATCAAGGCCATCCATATGACAGAGGAGGAGGTTGCGCAGGCACAAGCCCTGGCAAAGGCTGGGGGCTCAGGGCTGGTCCTCGCCTCGGAGCCTTCATTACGGTACGCGTCGGGCTATACCGACCTGGATGAGCTTCAACGGCTGCTTCCTGGGCTCACGACTTTCAAGCAGTTCCTTGCGCGGGAAAAGGACGCGGTCGCGCAGACATACCTTGACTAGGAACTAGTAAAAGAGGGCTGCAACTCAAATCGTCTGTTCACATCGACTGATGAGTACTAGTCTTAGCACTATACATCAATTCACCTGGCAGTACTCCTAGGTAACATCGGCAATCTGGTACCCTTGGCTGGGCTATCTACCACAACAAATACCACAAGGTGGGGAATGAAAGAACGCAAGATCCTGGTAGAATAGGTACTTAGGTAGGCATGCATCTAGTTGGAAAAATCACTTCTCTGGCACTTTAAACCGCGAAGTAAAAGGTTGGCGCCTAACGTGTTAATATACCTAGGAGGTTCGCAAAAACCTCATCCGAGCACGGCGATCCCATACTTCTCGAAAGTCTCCATGTCTTTCTCAGTCCTCTCAGGTTCTTCGTCCATTTCCAAAGCTATATGAACAGTAACTCCTCTATAAGGCTGGTTAGGCGATAACTCTGCAGGCTCGGTCAGTCCTAACACAGCTCCTAAGATACGCGTGGCGATACAACTCACTCGGCCTCTCCCGCATTTGACCCATCCACCTGTAATGATTCCAGTGGTACCGAAAAGCATCATCTTGCTGGCCAGGCGGTTCAGCCAAAGCCATCAGTCCAAGAATGACTCCCAGATCGCCGCCCAGGCCCCTAGACTGCTCAACACATGGTAACTCTGGGTTTTCGAAAACGCGAGGGACGAGCGGCCCAACCCAGCTAGCGTTTTTCCCAGCGACATACTTCTTCCCACCGTTGAACGTAACCTCGCTCACACCATCACCCCTGTGCTTGAACTCAAGAGCAAACCACCGGTTCCGCGGTGACTCGTTGCTCTGCAAGTACTCGCACGTAACATCCGCATGCGCGAAGATGCAGGGAAGAAACGGGCCGCAGTCGAAGACACTCCGAGTGGAATAGTCCTTCAACGGCACGAACTCCCTGTGGATGTATCCCCCCTGGTCCACCACCGGCCTCTTGTAAAACCCGACATGGCCGCGTCTTTCGCCCAGCTTCTGGGGCGCCCACACGTACTCGGGCGCTGGGAACACGCTGCCGTTGTGGAACCGGAAGACGGTGCCTGGGTTCTCGCGGGTGTATCCGAATGGGAAGTCTGGCGGTATGCAGTTGTTCCACAAGTCGTACTTGCTGTACGCGTATTTGTGGAGAACTTGGACTTCGTTGACGACGAAGACGAATGTTAGACGTGGTTGAGTTGGTTCAGTATCGGGCGGATCTTCCTGTGCCTGTGACGTTTCGCTTGTCCGAGACGGTTGCTTTTTCGGTTTACGACGGAACATGATGATAATAGGGGATTAATCTCTTTACAGTGATGTGCTAACGCTGTTCAACCATAGTCATGCTCGAACTCACCCATTAGATGCCTCTTATATTCTTCCCCTGCAGTCCCTAGTCACTTGATCGCACAATATAGTTATCCAGGGCATACGGCCAAGTCAACCAGTGTTGGTGCTATTGCCAGAGAGGTACAGCGCAAGGGCCAAGCACACTGACAGTTGCATTACGATCTTAATGCGCTATACACCGTTGGATATTTCCAAGCAGGAACAGTACAGAAGAAAGACACAAACACCCAAGCATACCCCAAAACTCGTAGCCACGTATTCGAACCAGCACATCGCGCCAGCTTGCGTAGAAGAATAGATTGAACAACTGTTTCCAACAAACAGACCAGAAAATTGGATAAGAAGAACCGCAACTCCTGCCTCGTGGTGTTGATCCGCAACACGACCAAGTTGACAAGTATGTGGCAGCCAGCGGAGAGAAGGAATATCCAAAGCGACTTCAAACCATTGCCACCAATCTTGCCCCAGGGACTACCTAGTCGCCCCTTTAAACTAAAACTGAGATCGAGAATGAAAGGAGGCATGTAGGCTGCGAAAGACGCACGATGTAGATGGTGCCAAAAAGCACCCCAAAAGCGGCGAAGCGAGTATGCATCAGCCATGTTTCCAAATAAACGCGGCCACCCCGACGGCAAGTCCCATCGGAAAACACACACGAACACGATGGCGAATAGGTCGTGTGCTGAAGAGAGCAGGGCAAAGGTACTCCATATCCAGTGCATCGACATGATAGCCCGGAGACATAGGTCATGATATGTCAGGGGAGGCAACAAGCCCTGCTTGGCGGGTGCAAAGTCCTCGACAGTGATCATGAGATGGCGAAGAGACTTGCGGACGAACAGGTCGATGGAATAATCCAAAGCGAGCAGCGCTAGAGCACGGGCCGACTTCCTTGCGGCAAAAGAGATACGCGATTCCGCTGCTTCATCACTGGCCGTTTCGATGGCTCTAGCACTGAGTGGGAGTCGGCGCAGGTTGCACATAACCCCATAAACGTCCCTCAGTCCATTCTCGAAGCCCGCGGAGTTTATATCAACGACGCAACTCTCCATAAACAAGACAGAGCTCGTATGCATGATGCCCCAGACGAGGAATGTTGCCCAGGCATTGAAATAGGGGCTAGGATGGAGGCTAGCGTCCCATAAGCTGAGTGCGGCACCGCCGACGTGAAGGATGTTGAAGATACATCGGAAGAGGCTCGGTGGGTGCTGGATCCCGAAGTAGAAGAACGAGATGGCTAAGAGCAACCATAGAGCTGAGATGATCATTTTTGGGTATGATTTGACCAATGTCATATGGGATTTTGCTGAGAAACGACGAGAAAGAAAAGGCGAAGATGATATTCAAGGACTCATGCCCTATGTGTGTGAGCAAATTACTGTGGCCTAAACTTCGCCACCCACGTAAACGTCAAGACGAGCATAAAATGAAATGACATAAACTGAATAAACTCAGTTCCTTCGAAGAGCGTCGATGATCTGCGACGGTTTCCATTTTATTGCCTCGTATCTCTCAGCGTATCCAGTAAATAGGGGGCTTCATTAAGACGTTGGAGTCTTTCAATGTGGGACACGTGGTAGAGCCCGGGACCCTGTTCGAAGTAGGGATCCAAACCACCGGGTCATCTCAAGAACAATGCACGAGGCTCGGACATATGAACTAATGATTATTCACATATTAGCCTTATCAAAATACAATTTGTAGACACTATAGACAGATGATGTTAGCATTTTATAGCCACAACAGCGGATGAGAAGGGAGTTATTGCCACCAAGGGTTCGTGATACCTATCTCATTTCCGTCAAATTACTATTCAGGGGGAGCGTAGTGTATACCTCAGGTATATATATTAGCATCTGTGGGCTTAGAAGATGGAGAACAGCTGTACAAGACCCAAATACACCTAAACAAACACGCAGACACACGGGATAGACACGGTTCCTGCATCTTACCTTTCGCAATCCACCCGAAGACACAATGCCAGTACAAAAAATTGTCAAAATCGTCGGAGATGTCCTTGATGTTGCCGACCAGGCAATGGGCATGCTAGATGGCAGAGAGGTCCCACGACTCCACGCCCACGCCCACGCCCACGCGCATGCTCGTGCGAGACATGCACACTCGCATACCTCGCATCCCATCTGGGCGCGCAACACTACGCACCACTCAGCAGCGGCACCTAGCCCCCCGACAAACTTCAGCATGGAAGCAGGGTTCTGCGGAATCCCGCAGTTCAACTTCGACATGTGTCGCGACGCGCTCAAGACCGTGACGATCCAGAAGACAGCTCCAGGCGAGAGGGGTGAGTACCATCCCTTCTACCTACCCAAGATATCTAGAAGTTGTTAGCTAAATGTGACTAACATAACGTGCTTCGTAGACCTTCAATTCGATAATATTCCGCCGACCTGCATGGTCCTCTCCACCGCGTTGGCGGGAGTCTGTGACCCGTCGTCAAACGGTGCGAGCCCGACCCCGTGCGGCTCGGCTTGCCTCCTGTATGCAAACTTGTCGGATGAGGATATGGATACGATAAACAATGCACTGGCTGGTAAATAATCGCGCTGCTTGTCATTTTGAGTGTATAATAGTTTCAAGCATGCTGCTAGTCACGCATGGTGGGAGTAATTCTGGTTTCTTGGCATACTCGACTGGGGATTCGAGTTTTGGAATTTTGCTTCTTGTAGCATAATTGGTGGATTCGGGTTTTAGACTTAGGAGATATTGCTTTCGGAGATTTGGTGCGAAAATGTTAATTCATTTTTCGCTTTATTACTAAGAAAGTTAGTTTCCTGTTGGTTGATTAGAAATGTTGCTTAGATCAATCGTGAAATAAAATCCGACGACGCAAACCTTGGAAATGAAAGTACCTCTATATCGCGCTAAATTCTTTATAGACATAGACTGAAAGTCTGACTTGCAATAACCCCTTTGTAGAAGTATATAGCTAGTGTATAATCGCATACTCCATCGATGACGGTCCTTACTAAAGCTCGTAATTCCCGAGTAAAGCCCGATCAGGATAAGAGCGCCGTCGCTGACCTATCAAAATCAACTTAATTGAGACACTTCAAATATCTTGTCGCGAAAACGCGAAAAACGCGAACCGCAACTTTTTATTTCTTACTTGGTCGGGAGTTTAGAAAAACTCCGCGGAATAATGATGTCGGACCCGACGTTCAATCCCAAGTCTACATCATTTTTAGAATGGTTCAAGGCCTGGCCGGGAGCAACTTTCCACCCCGACATCCAGATCGAAGATCTTCGTGAGAAGGGAGCCGGAAGAGGAATCGGTGCGGCGCAGTTTATTACATCGCGATGCGCCCAGATACGTCGCTAACCAATTATTCTTTTAGTTGCCACTGGGGATATCCCTGAAGATACTGTGCTGTTTACCATACCAAGAACAGCAATTATCAGCACACAGACTTCTGATCTCCCTAGGCGCATACCTCAGGTTTTTGAGACGACAGTGCTTGAAGACACCGACAATGAGGCAGACGAAGATGGGAGTGAGACTAGTGGTCCTCCCGATAATTGGGTTTCGCTCATTCTCATCATGGTCTATGAGTACCTCCAAGGGGACAAGTCTCGTTGGAAGCCTTACTTTGACGTGCTTCCCAGTCAATTTGAGACGTTGATGTGGTGGTCGGATCAGGAGTTAAGCGAATTGCAGGCCAGCTCGATTGTCTCCAAGATTGGGAAAGATGAGGCCGATGGCATGTTCCGCGCAAGGGTGTTGCCCATAATCGAAGAGCATGCCAATGTCTTTTACCCAGAAGGCTCCGAACGTCTCAGTGAAGACCAATTGGTCAACCTGGCTCATCGCATGGGTAGTACGATCATGGCATACGCTTTCGACTTGGAGAATGATGACGAAGAAGCTGATCCTGAGAACGACGATGAATGGATCGAAGATAAAGAAGGCGCTCTCTTGATGGGAATGGTGCCCATGGCCGACATTTTAAATGCTGATGCCGAATTTAATGTGAGGATAACAGATCGGACTTTGATAGGCGGATGTTGACACTGGACAGGCTCATGTCAACCACGGTGAAGACAACTTGACCGTTACCACGCTGCGACCTATCCCGGCTGGTACCGAAGTGCTCAATTACTACGGACCTCTCGGAAACGGCGAATTACTTAGACGTTACGGTTATGTGACGGAAAAGCACGCTCGATATGATGTGACAGAGTTATCGTGGAACCTTGTATTGTCGGTATTGAAGGACACGTTGAAGGTCAATGAGAAGGTGTGGGGTAAAGCTGTACGTGACGATTTCGGGCTCCATATATGTCCCACATTCTAACCGACTGACGATAGGTCAACGAACTGGACCCCGAAGAGATCGAGGATGCATTCGTTGTGGAACGAGATTCTGGCGAGCCGGACTCTAAGGGCGAGCTTCAAGATGGGGCCACCGTGAGGGAAATCCCTACAGATCTCGTGGACCAAATCCATACGATACTCAAGGTGATCAGGAAAGTCAGTCCCGATGTGATCCCTGATAAGGCCGTAAGGGACGAAATCACATTGCGGGCCATACATCGCGCTCTAGAGCTTCGACTGGCTCAATACCCCACAAGCCAAGGAGAAGATTTCGACTTGGTGTCGGGAAACAAAGTTTCTGGCAGGCAGAAGATGGCCGTGGTTGTGCGATGGGGCGAAAAGGCCTTGCTGCAAGAAGCGATTACCTTCGTACACGAGAAGCTTCTCAAGGTGCAATCGAAAGCAGGCCAAGAGGACGAGCCTTATGCGAAAAGGCAAAGGACAAGATAAGGTACTAACGTGCAGCTGTTCTACACGACCCTAATGCAAGTCGTCGGGATCTGACATCCAACGTTTTCTTCCGACGGCGGCTAGCCACGTGTCGGCGACCAACCCGACCCAACCTGCCAACCTGACATCTGGACGACAGCATGCAAAATGAATTATTAATGGGTGTCTTGGATCTCTTTGGCCCCTAAAGCCCCTAAATCGAATGTTCTGCATTGGCGGGTGGCTGTTGGTGTCGATCTTGAGTTGTATTTTCCGATCAACCTATCACAGCGTCGACTTGGTGGACGAATATGCAAGGACGGGGATTATAAATAGGGTATTTGACAGGTAGGGAGCAAAATAGACAGGTAACTACAGGTAACTAGATGATAAATTTAGACCTCGCGGCAATCACCAATTTTAAGGCTGCATGGGACATGAGGTTTTGATCTAAGTCCAACTTACCTGCCTACCCAAATGGTTTACATGTATGTTGGAAGGTACTGTATGTCCAGCTATTCTACCCAGCATCCCCCGGTCGGGGTATTCCTGGGTCGAACCTGACATGACATTCGAACCGACCACATTGCTTGCCTATTGAGTTGGTTTGTGGTCGTACCTGCTTAACCTCAAGAAATTTGCTCGCTTAATCTTAAATTGTGTTTACTTCAGAGTGTGACACTCGTCGCTTAACTTCACCTTCAACCGCCAACAACACAATTGTGTAAAAGCAAGGGATACGTACGGCACATACGTGGGGGACAACTGGGCTTCAGTCACCAACGCGTCAGTGGAATTGTGATATGTTGATCGGACCGCGACTCACCGTGAAGTGTGAGTGTCTCATCCTCGACATTCGACAACCCTTCTCACTCTGAAACTTTATCGTCTGACCCTTTTAGGTTTTTGTACTTGGCGAGCCGTGGAATGTCCTACCCCGCTCGAATACCGCTCGAAATATCTCCCGTCACATTCGTTGTGCGACACAAGTTTGATTTGACTTAACTTCCTGCAGCATCTTAGCATGATGGAGTACCCTTGGGAATCCGTCGTCATATCCATCTTCGTTCTTCTGGCGGCGCTAGTTGTAATAGTGCTGTAAGATATCTCCTCCTCTCCGGACATACGATGGAACCTGCTGACTTTTGTGTCCGGATAGGTGTGCTAGATGGGGAGGTCTGTGCATAAATCCACTCCGATGGTTTACTAGGCGCGAAGGGAGATCAAGACCTGGGTTGCCGACATCGATTCAACATGCATTGACGCAGTTGGAGTTTTTATCGGACAAGATGCCTAGTAGTGGTACTTCACAAGTAGAGGCGGAGGAGCCAGAGTGGTGAGTCCTCTAAGACCTCACATGGCGTTCGCGCCACATCTCTAACATTACGAGCAGCCCAATATGTCTCGCCTACCTCTACGCTAGAGAACCTCGCACATCCACAACGTTGGCTGGCAATAAAGTCGATCTAGAAGCAGGCAATGGGATATCGAAAGTGACCACGACCACTACGGATATAGCACCGCAGGAGTCGAAACGCCAATCCATGCAGCCGATCGACGACGAGGTTCTGAAGTTGAAGAGATGCACACACATGTTCCACGCCCGTTGTCTTGCCACGTGGTTCCTGAGAAGAAAGTACGCATGCCCTGTCTGCCGAACCCCATACTTTCAGATGGTACCGGAGTCGGACGAAGAGCACCAATATCGAACACAGCCTCCGCTACCGACAGTTGGCTTCTGGTAGTTTGTTCAGGCGGTGCGATTCATATGGAAGAGAGGAACCGCATTTCGAATCCGAGCTCGTCGGTTTCGGGAAAAGTGCCTGTAGGCCACAAATTATGTATCAGGGGAGTCTGTTTGGCGTTGTGAGAAAATGTGAGGGTTCAATGATTTGCAATGATTCGAGCAGAGGAGTTCAATAGCTAAATGATTTCGTGTATGCGATCAATATACCTAGGTACTTGTGCAATTATGCAACTATACGCAGCTAGCAGATCCTAAACAGAATAGAATTCTTATCAGTGAAAACAGGCGGGGCGATCGGATCTGCAAAGATGCCTTCCACGTGACTACCCGCCCCCTTTACAGCCACTAAAGCAGCTAAAGCATCCATCCGTAATCACTAAGCCAAAAGAGGAGAAGTAGAACAGTTATTTAAGGTTGGCAGGGATGTCAAGCTAGAGTAGCTCCCATCCAACCAATCTTGACCCCAGGAATTTCATCTCGATCGAAGAATGATTTCATCGATTTCCGCCTTTTCTTTTTCTGCCAATTTGGATTATTCGATGACCTCAACGTCCCTTACCGTCTCACATCGGAGCCATGTCCTCTCTCTTTTCTATTGGACCCATTTAGTGGCTTCGTAGAAAACGGTCCGGTCGAATGTCACCAGAAATTAGACCAGGCCCTGAAGTTCCAACGGGTTTAATATGTTCTTCTTCCTTGACAGTTCACCTCGCCTCCTCGACGGAGCAATTCTTCCCGTGCGCCTTTCGTTTGCGTCTAGACCCAGTTCATGACGCGCCCCTGTCCTTAGGTACTGATCGAGCTGTTAAACTAGAGCTCTGAGGATCTCTACCATGGACCCGGTGCGGAAGACAGTCGAATTTCGAGGCTACCAGGAATTGATAGGTAGGTAGGTAAGCTGGTAAGTAGGCTGGTAGATACCGGCTGTACACATGCTTGCTTTCTTTCATCCGTGATGATCTCATCCATATTCAGTTATTCTCTTTTTTTCATTTGTGACATTCAAATCTACCTACCTACCTACATAGTCTGTCTATCATAACCCCCTTCTGCTAAGCACACCATTCTATGTCATCGTACTGCATATCCATAATTTAAACAACTGTTGTGTAACTCTGTCGCAACAACTTCATCTCTTATTCATTTCTCAACGACGTTGGATGTCCATATTCTCTCGGCACCTGATTCGTTGCTCCATTCTCAAGTCTCAACATTCTGTCGGTCTATTTGCTCCGGCTTCGCGTTATATACCCACTTGCTCTCGGTTGCCAGGTTGTATGTCGTCCACGATGGTCCCCAAAAGAAAGAAGTCAGGTCCGGGTCCGCAACAAGATACCCAGGCCGAAACGCAAATCCAACCGGAGCGGCCTAGTGATACTCCAAGAAGATCGGGGCGCATCAAGCAGAACCAGGAATCGCAACCCGATGTTAACTCTATTGACGAAGAAACCGCGCGTTTGGCGACTGCAGTATCAAAGACCAAGAAGAAAAAGATGCCGGAAGTGATAGGAGATGTGGTTGAAGCCATGGATGGCCTCCGTGAGATGGAAGATAGCTTCCGCAACGCCGTAAAGCGCCAAAAGGTCGCACTCAACCAGAGTTCCATACCAGACACTCCAAAGATGAAGGAAGAAGAAGCTGCCTTTTTACCAAGACCTGATAAGGCTAATCCGGACTCGATACCAGCAAGCATCGAGACAAAGGATATAAAGAAGAGCAGAAAGAGTGCGATCAAAAATGGGAATATTGCTGCCGACCAGGATAGTGAGGCTTATGAAGATGGGGAGCCTGGGGATAGAGAAGAGGGTGGCAATGCTTCGTTGGAGATCGACGCCAAATCATTGAAGCAAGAGGGATCGAGGCCACCACCAGTCAACAGTGACTATCTTCCATTACCGTGGAAAGGACGACTAGGCTATGTGAAATCCCCTGACCGTCATAAATAAATAGACGCAAATATGCTATATCCGTTACTAACATAAATCAGGCTTGCCTCAACACATATCTGCGAGTCTCGAACCCACCGGTGTTTAGTTCTAGGACATGCCGAATATCTTCCATACTGGAACATCGTCATCCACTCCAGGACCCCTCTCAACCTGAACATCCTACCAAAAACCGACCAGACAAGGAACAGCCGGCCGATGTGGCCAGGGGCCAGAAGTATGTGGAAGCCCTCGGTCTGGCCAATGCGCGTGACATTGTGAAGATGATCCGTTGGAATGACAGGTACAATATCAAATTCATGCGCCTAAGCTCAGAGATGTTTCCCTTCGCGAGTCACGAGGAGTATGGTTATAAGTTAGCGCCATTCGCATCTGATGTTCTCGCCGAGGCTGGGAGGGTTGCGGCGGAATTGGGACATCGACTTACAACTCACCCCGGACAGGTATGTAAGAACACTCAGCGCTCCCAAGAACTCTGCTAACCTATTGACAGTTCACTCAACTAGGTTCGCCTAGGGCTGAGGTCGTCAGGAACGCGATGCGCGATCTCGAATACCATGATGAGATGCTTACTCTCTTGCGCCTTCCCGATCAACTCAATAAGGATGCCGTCATGATCTTACACATGGGTGGCGTGTTTGGAGACAAGGAAGCCACGCTAAATCGATTCAGGGAAAATTATGCCAAGCTCTCTCCGTGTGTCAAGGCGAGACTCGTGCTAGAGAACGATGATGTATCATGGACGGTGCACGACTTGCTTCCGATATGTGAAGAGCTGAATATTCCAATGGTCCTAGACTTCCATCATCATAATATCATGTTCGATAAAGAACAAATCCGCGAGGGCACCAATGATATCATGGAACTCTATCCTCGTATCAGGGCAACATGGGAAAGGAAGGGCATTACACAGAAGATGCATTATAGCGAACAATGCTCCGAGGCTATAACTCCGCGTCAGCGACGCAAGCACCGCCCTCGAGTATTGACGCTACCCCCGTGTCCGAACGACGTAGACCTCATGATCGAGGCGAAGGACAAAGAGCAGGCCGTGTTCGACCTCATGAGAAATTTCAAGCTTCCAGGGTGGAACAGCTTCAATGATGTGACCCCATTCGAGCGCGAGGACGAGAATAAGCCACCGCCTAAGCCAGTCAAGAAGAAGCGCAAGGCCAAAAAAGGGGCCGCTGCGGATGAAGCAGAGGAGGAGCAAGAGGAGGAACCAAAACCACCCCCCGAGGTACCCGAGTCGGAACTGGGGATGGGCGGCCCTAACAACCGAGTGTACTGGCCGTTGGGAATGGAGGAATGGCTCCGCCCGAAGAAGAGGGAAGTCAAGAAGAAGCCGAAGGCGGGTGAAGAGATGGACGATTAGCCCGTCTGACGGCAGGTCATCCCAAATCGCCTGTATCGTGGTGTTACATTGTTTACTAGGTAGTTTCGATTGTAGGGAGATACCACAGGATAAAACGGGTAGGAATAAAAGTTTTTAAGTGAGCAGAAAATTTTCCTGTTTTTCAAGGCGGTCGCCAACCAAACAGCTATTGGCAGGTTATTCTACAAGAGACCCCTAAATCATACGGTAGCACCGCTCTCTCGCGATGTGATGGTGGTGGTGCGGTGGAACCACGCCGACGTAGCTATCTGGCTCTATAAATAAGTAGATTGGCTCTTCATGTCGGTTGGTCTTAGCGAGCATGGCCTGAAGGGTTAGGTGTTTGTAGGTTCGCATACTGCTGCCACCGGACGACAGCTGTGTCAGCAAATGCTGGAGGGGGGTTACGTTTATCTACCTACCCGAGCTACTAAGCTTATGGACTTGATCAGGTCGGTTGTACAATCGATATCGTATAACCACACGGTCAATCTATGGAACGCGTAGTTCGTGATACCCCAAGGGGGCTCTTGATGTAAGAATGAGATGTTCTTAAACGACACTCATCAGTCTAAGGTAGGTAGCTATATCCCATATCACGATCGTGATATCGGATATGCGCCAAAGATTTCTCGATCTATTAGTAGCACCATATGTACCTACGTCCCCCTTATTCTACTTGCGACTGCTCCTCCGTCATCCCAGCTAGGCAGACGAGGAGTGCTCGGTTCCGAGGGCGTGCTATCCATGGAACACATGTAAATGATCTCATTACCAAGGGACTGCATGAGCCCATGGGTAAGGTAGCAAGGGAACTGCCTATCTCCAGGGTCTTTCATGGACCCTTCCTGCTGCCACCTCATGTTGCTTGGTGTTGTTGCATTTACCAGCCGTGTCAGCAATGGCCATGACGCCTTCGCTGGCGGGTCGCAGGCGCCTATGGGAGCGGCAGACGTAGCACCGATTACGGCGCACCACAAGCTGGATCATATATCACAATGCAGATCTGGACGGAGATGAGCCGCACTCTGGGGATTTAATCCTGAGGTAGATAAAAGTAGTTGAGTGAAGAGGCATGTACCTAATTAGTATTTGAGAGATATAGGGGCTTGCTGTTCTTCGCAATTAGCTTGGTATGTCTCACCGTATGGTTCGTGATAATGGCGAAATAGGGGTCATCAACAGATGTGATATCTTGGTAGCATCTGTCAATACTTGCGATAGCATCAATATGGTACACGTCAGATACGGTAGATAGTAGTTGGTGTACAATGCGCAGGTAGATTAAGGATACCTATATGCCACCGTGCCGCCACGAATCAGGGGCCAGACTTTCTGCATGCCATGCCATGCGTCGTTCTTCGTTCGGTATTAATTATCTCACCGCCTCTCGAACGAACCCAAGCAAGAGCTGGGTGCCCAAGAAAGAAGATGCTGCGATGCAGTGCTACCAGACGGCAGCACAGATTGAATCTCAAGATCGATATCACTGTTATCATCGGTTGGCCGGCATGCGATTGCGACACTCAAACTCACTCACTCACTCACAGACGCATCCATTCATTCATCTATCCCCCCTGAACCAGTCCCGGAGGAAACTAGGTAACTTGCCCAATCAATCCAACCTACCACATCGAGCCAGATGGTGGTGTGTCCAACAATGCACCAATGCACTAATGCACCACCACAGGGCGAACGAGCGACGGGCAACCCTAAAATACCGCTCGCCATCGAGCCTCAAGAAATCTCCGGATAAGCATGTGCTTTCGGTTGTCATTCCTACTCGCTCCGACACTTAAATACGATCGCCCTGTTTTCTCCAAAGTTGCGTATTGACAGACCGGTACACGAGGAATAAAATAAAATAAGAAATCTTACGACGCAGCGACACGCAGATTCAGGGGTATCAATGCGAAGGCAAACACAATAGGTTGCGGTAATTAGTTCATAGGAGATAAACAATCAACAAATCAATCCCGACCGTTGTCTCTTTCCAAGTCCCGAAAAAGACAGAAAGAATTTTCAATGTAGATATATGTAGGTAGGTAGGGAGCGTGTAGAGCGGCAGACAGATAAAAACATCTTATTAAAGGATTTCAAAGTATGAGAAGGCATGGATGGTAAAATCCTTGCTAGGGGATGAGGAATTTTGTTTAGATAGATAGATAGATAGATAGGGGTTCCGTACACCCGGATCAATAGGAGAGGTTGTTTGTCGCATATAAAGAGAGGAAGAAACAAGGCAATTCACGGATTGGCGCATTGCATTGCGTACCTCGCACGCACGCACGCACATGCATGCTTGTCAACTCCCTGAATGTAAGATATAAAATGTTTGATAATGAAATACCAACCTAAGATAGAGTAAAGTAGGGTGGTGAGAAATATTTTGGATTGATGCTATATTACATCTCTTGTAACATGCTGTGCTAACATTGGCAATTAATTACATGTGGTTTGATGTCGGGGAACACAAGCCCGAACATTCTTCGAACAATTCGGAAAAAGGGGGTCTGAAACAGAGGAAAAAGAAACATGAGCGAAAAAAGGGGTCGTCGACGTCGGCGAGGACAAACAACATTGAACTAACTTCATAACCAAAACAAAGACAAAAGCATCATGAGCCTATGAGGTCACTTGAGGAATGGCCGAAGCAGCAATGATGTCAGCTTTGCCGCTTCGAAGGGTGTTTCGGGAAGCATCCGTGGATACTATGTACAAGAAAAGCTCGAGCCTTAAGCTGAACTGGGACTAGACATAGGCTTCAGAGGCTTTTCAGGGATGTAAGTTTTAGTGCTGCACGGGGTAGAAGTACTTGATGACTACTTCGAATGACGCACAATAACGATGGTTAATGTTTGTACCTTCAGGTCGAATTGTCGAATGGTGACTCAAAGTTTCTTGTGAGATGGTGGGATGATCGCTTCCTTATCGTGTTGCTATGTCTGCAGGAGAGGCTCGTGCTGGACGGTACGAAATACAGAATACAGAAAGTACCAGAGTACTTACAGGGCTTCCGACTCCACACCGTCGCAGCCATTTCCAGTTGCCAAAAGGCGAATTCCCCCATCACCCTTCTGCTGCAGCTTCCGTAGCAGCAAAGAGAAACAAACAGGGCTAATGCGACTCAAAACAACCATCCAAGCAACCCAAGAAGGTGCATGCATGCTGTAGCGAAGTAAACTGTACTGTCCATGGTACTATCGTTTGAATTTAGTGGACATGTTGCCCTCCACTCCAGGTGCCTTCTTTTTCTTCACCAGAGCAACCTGATCCATCCTGCATCCGCATCCTGACAAGCCCGACCTACCATTTTGATAGTAATTAACAAAACTACCTAAATTAAACTTATTCAATTCCCTGAGCAACGGACCGTCACATCATTCTCACCTTACTTGCATCGTATTAGTATACATGTAATAATTGTTTCGATCTTCCTTTCCGTCTTCCATCGATACAATACCACGGTTCGCGTTTCTTCCCTCCTCCATCAATTATCAAATCGTCAAATCATCAAATCATCAAATCACAAGGTCTCCCCCCACCAAGTGAGACAGCAAGACACACGACATCCAAATAACACCACCATTTCCACACTTCAGCAGCACATGTTTTTGCATTCCTACCATTTCCTACCTCCTCACGCTACTCTACCGAGGTCACCATCCAAAGACCAAAAGTCGACATTCAACATTCCCATTGGGATTAGTTGGGATCTAGACCCGCAATCATCATCATCTCAGCACACGAGATCCAGCGAATCCACTATTTCCGCTGCAGGGTCGCAGGGTCCCAGGCTTTTTTTCCCCGCGCTCGTCCGACAATTTCAATCTTGGACCTCCACAAATCTTGCCAACCCGCTACATAACTTACCAACCTACCTAACTATCAATTATACACTAATTGCCCACTTCCGACCATCGACCATCGACCTACCGCCAAACTCCAGGTTTTTTACCTCAATTTATTATCTACTCCCTATCTGGGGTAATTTGAGGTTGTTTACTAGGTTTCCATTACATCTGAATCTTTTATTATTGACCTTTTGAACTCTGGTCTTTCCCTCCAATTTCTACCATAACCATCCTCGAGAATTATCTCCCAAAATGGCGACCGTGCAGATGAGCCCCAAGGCCACGCATATTCCTTCGAGCCATGAGGTTAAGCGCCCTAGAGGTACGTCATATTTTGCCATCCCTTTCTCCATCTTTTTTTCTTGTCTAGCATCTATGTCTCATTGATGATGAACACCGTGAGCACTGTACTGATTGATTGATCCTCGGTTAGGCATTCTCAAGAATTCCTATACCAAGTCGCCCCCGCCCGAGTCTCCGATTAAGGAGCAGGACTTGACCGAGAAGGAGCTTACGATCATCAACACGCAAACCAATGCCGGCCACCGTCGCTCCTCTAGCGCCGCGAGCCGACCTCCGGGATCGCGTTGCCAATCGTCACGAACCCCGCTCATGGGCCCCGACGGCCTTGACAGCAACCAGCGACTAAAGTGGGACGAGGCCAACCTCTACCTCACGGAGCAGGAGCGCACATCTACCATGAAGATCACGGAGCCGAAGACGCCTTATGCTCGTCACTATGAGCCGTCGGAGGATGAGGATGATGAGATGCTGGATGGTGTGAACTCGCGACGAGAGGAGATTCCTGGTCTGTCGCTTGGCGAGCCCGAGGAGGAAATCCCGGAAGATGAATATGGATCTGAGCGCAAGCAGAGCAAGGTCCACGTCAACGATGACGATGCCACCCCGCTGCATGACGCAGAGAACGAATTGCTCGGTCTTACCCCCGAGGAGCGTGAGAAGCACCGCAAGTTCGAGCAGCTACGAAAGAAGCACTACGAGATGAAGGACGTCGCCAAGTTCCTCGGCCATCCTGAGTCGCTCGACGAGCTGGAGGACGAGGAGGTGCCACCGATGCCCACTATCAACGGTGCTTTGGTTGGAGCCGGCGATTAGGCTAATATGCCAGCCAACCATTCGCGAATACGCATTCGGGGGTGATGAATAAACAAACATACAACGGCGATGATAATCAGGACGACTATGCATGCGGAACTGGAGTTTTTAGGCCGGGTGGACTTCCTCTTCATTGTATTCTTGTGATGGACGCATTAGATCAGTTCGGCGTCAGAGGGCAGGTGAATTTCTGTTATCGGATGGCAAGGGGACGAAGATTACGGTTGACGAGGGCTGTAGTTATAGACGAGCTATCACGAGGACTATACCTAGGTATCCTCGGAATTGCAATCAATTGAGTCCCTAACATTCATTTATATCATTGCGTTCGTTACGTGTTTGATGAGATTGATCTAGGGTTCCCAAGTCCGAAGCCATCGAGTTGATCCAGTATACTGACTTAACCTCGGACAATAGTTGAGGGTGTGCTATATTATCCTCAAATGAATAATGCGCCGACCGATTTAACACCTTGTAGTTCATAGCATCCCCTTGCGAGCCAGCTCGACTTTTCTCGCAGCCTCTCCGTGCTTGAATCCGCCCTTGGAAACGCAAATCCGGTGACCATCTCCCATCTCGAACTTGTCTTCGTTGGAGGGCCATGCGCAGGGGCAGTGGTGGGGGAAATGGACGCAAGCTGCCCCTGATTATCAGCGAACGGAGTCCCGCATATAATTGTACCGTTCGTTGTGTATAGAGAAGTGCTTACCCAAGGTATCCGGGCATAAGTAGTTCTCGCAGTACATGCGGTCGAAGTTGGACCTGTAGATAGAAGAATCGCTCGGCACGTTTTGCGGTTGTCTTTGCTGTTGCTGCTGCTGGCCGCCGAACATCTGGTCGAAGAAGCCGAATTGGGCGTGGGCGACGGAGGATAGGGATAGCAGGACTAGGAGGAGCATTTGGAGGGGGGAGGATGCGAAGGACCGCATTGTGATGGATTATTTTATTTTGCTGTCAATTATTGGAAAATCTCCAGACTATAATAGATAGGTAGCTATAGTATTTTGCAACTGAAGCAAAGTCCCATCTATGGAACAGCTGTCTATAATTAAGGTGTGAATTGTAAGCTGTCAATGTTGGAATCGCAATGCTGGCAACATTTCCGTCCCTTATCGTTATCAACAACCCCTGTCGACGATGACTAAGTCTAAATTTTGCGGGATGCATTTTCGCTGGAGTCCAAGCTCCACCAACATCTTTCAACTACGCTTTTTGACGCCGACGACGACGACGAAAAGACGTTCACAGCCATGAGGATCGCTCAATTGCAGCGGCCTGTAGCGGCTGCTGTTTCTGGAATATCGAGATCTACACCGACGGCCCCGATACGGCAATTACAAGATGCGTTGGGAAGACTGAGGATAGGAACTGACAATGCGGCGGTTGAGGGTCGAAGACATGCTTCGGTCAAATCACAGGGAGCTTATCGGTTACGAGACTCGAGCACGATTCCGAAGAAGTTGGGAGCGAAGAAGAGTGGTGGTATGTCTTCCTTGAGCTCCTTGAATTTGTCACCAATCCTAGTGGATATATGCAAGAACAGAAACAACAACACCACCACCTATCTCTCCCCGAAAAGAAAACTAAAACAGCAAAACACAGACTCGTACGTAATCACCGGCAACATAATCTACAAGCAACGCGGCACGAAATGGCACGCGGGCGAGAACTGCGGCATGGGCCGGGACCACACCATCTTCGCGCAGACCTCGGGGTACGTCAAGTACTACCGGGACCCGGCGAAGCACCCGAAGCGCCAGTACATCGGCGTGGTGTTCAGCAAGGACGACAAGCTGCCGTACGCTCCCCACGCGATGCGCAAGCGCCGCCTGAACATGACGGCGGCCCCGATCCCCCCGCCCCAGCCCGAGCCCGAGCTCTCCGAGTCCGGCATCCCGAACCAGGTCGTCCGCCAGGGCTACGGCCGCCGCCCCCACCCGCGCGACGAGCGCGTCATCCGCCTGCGCCAGGACGGCAGCTACGCGTACGCCGAGGAGAGCTGGAGACTGGGCACTTTAGTAAGGACCGAGAAGCGCAAGATGGGTAGCCGGAGAGTGGCGATGCGGCACCGACGCCGAAAGGCCAAGGCGATCGCCCTCGAGATGCGGGCCGAGCGCGAGGACAAGATTGCTCGCCGCAAGGAGGCGCTGGATGCGCAGCGCGCGGCTAAGGCTAGGAAGATGCGCGAGTATCGAGCGCGGCGCGCGGCTGAGGAGGCTAATACTCAGCCTAGTCCGCCTAGGGCTGCGGCGTAGAGAGGGTGGTATGGATTACCGACTTACTTACTTACGTGTGAGCCCGCTACGAATATATGCCTCTATGATTTATGGGCCTGGTCTTAGATGTATTATTACTTACCTACCCAAGTACTCGTGCAGAGGACGGTGGTAAGGCTGGGCTGGGCTTAGGAATTGTATAAAAGAATTAAGATCTACTTGTCAATTGTGAATCATCGGGTTATGTTGCGTGGCGTTTTGTGAGTCATGGTTGAGGGTATCGTGGATGGTGATATATGATTCGTATTGCGTTGCTGCATGGAGACTTTACTGGCTCGGAGTGTACGATCTGATTATATCAATACAACGAACAGACTCGCACAAAAATCAATATAGCAAGAGATTCTCTATTTCCTGAGTTTAAATTCTATCTAAGGCAATACATCTTCGTCTTCGTCGATATATCAATCATCATATCATGTCTCCCACCTGTCACCATTTTTACATCTATGAATACCAACCTATATCATATGCAATATCACATAAACGAAGCAAGACTGCCGTATTAGCCGTATTACCCCCCCTGACATGCCCTACAGCTGACCGGGTCCCCGTCAGCTGAGGATCCTCATCTACCATCCCCCTCGCTTAGCGCTGACCGGTCATCGCCCCCAAAAAAGCCACAATGTCTCGCGTGCCGACCAATGAACACGATGCCTTCTCTTCGCGATAGGAAAAAAAAATAAAGTCTGGGGTATGTAGGAATCTCGATGAGGGAAGAGCCGCAACGCTAGGCTGCGGCGGCTGCTGTAGGAATAAAATAAATAAAATGAAAAATAGTAATAATACCTACTATGTAATAGTTAAATGTAACGAGGGGTTTCTCGTTAATAATGAGAAACCAGAGCTTCCTTTTTCCTTTCTTTTCCTTTCGTGAATTGGAGAGGTGTTGTTGTGTGGTTTGAAGCTTCGGCACATACAATCTTTGCGACCGTGGATATGTAATTCGATGTGACGTTAATTTAGCACGATTGTTGAAATTCGTATTTCGCATGATCGCGAAGAGGATTTAGTTGGTTTGGAGACGGAGGCGGATGAGATTCCTCGAACTCGAGTCATCATGGCAGGACACGAAGATTCGGGCGGCTTGGGACCTATGGTGGACGTGGAGTTGCAAGATGCAGCAGCACGCGCCAGTACTCCTATCATCCACCAAAGAGCCGAGTCGCAAGAGGCCATCAACGACCACGCCACGTCTCAAAGTGAAGGTTCTGACTACGGGGACAGCTTCGAAAATGACAAGTCCATCGATAGCCTCGTCTCCCATTGGAGTCCGGAACCAGGCTTCGAGCATATCGACGGCGATATCGACGGAACCGGCTACAACAAGACGAAGGTCGATATCATCGCCGTACCTTGCGTCGGCGCGTCGCCCGTCGACACGTGGGCGAGGGATCCGCTTACGGATGAGTACTTCGGCTTTCCCGAGACGTTGGATCACCAGACCGCGATGCAGCTTCCTGGGAGCGCCGTTCTGTCACCGACCATCAACCAGAGATTGCCGAAGGCGACCTTTCTATGGGTTCGACAGGGACTCCGCAAGAAGATCAGCACGGCCCGGGTGCTGTTGTATCGGCACCGCGAACTGGTCGAAGGCATAACGCTTGACCAGGCCGCCGATGATCTCCTGGAGCAGATCAAGAAGATGCGCGAGGGGCTGAAGAAAGCCCGGCCTATGTTCTTCATCTGTCATAGCATCGGCGGGTTGGTTGTGAAGCTGGCTCTGGTTAAAGCTAACCAGGATTCAAAGTTAAGACATTTGATTTTTGATTGCCATGGCATTTCCTTTTTCGGTGAGTTCCTTTGTCGTCGCTTAGATTGTATGTTGATAGCTAACCCGGCGTAGCTACACCACATCGTGGTTCTAGTTACATGTCGATGCCGCATTTGCGAGAGAGTATACAGCATCTGCTGTACTTACAAGCCCCGCTGCCTAGATCTATCGCCCGTGAGCTACGTCTAGGAAATAAGTCCTTGTTGCAGATGCATGACCTGTTCATGGATATGGCCAGCGAGATGCGGTTATGGACGTTTTACGAGACCATCGATTCGCAACTATCCGGCCTTGGAAGCTCTGACTTCGACGAAGTCCACTTCGGCGCGCCACTAACCTCCATCAAGTCGGGATTGATAGGAAGCAGAAGTGAGCAAGCTCTCTCGCTAGAAAGCGACCACGCCCACTGTGCATCCTTCGGACCCAATAATATTCGTACCATGCGCTCGTTTCTGGCCGACTTGAGTGCGGCTGTTGAAAAGGCAGAAGAGCTCAGTGAGAAATTTGTTCATACGCCGTTGAAGTTAAGCGAGAAAGTCAATGTCGAGTTGATAGGGTTCTACGATGACCCCGATGCTGAATCTGGTCAAGATATACGATTGTATATCTCAAAGCACAAGCTCAAGGATTTTCTCGAGAAAGGACCGGAGATGTGTCTGCATGAGCGGATGAACACGGTAGCAGCTAAGCGGCATCGAGCAGTGCGTCCCACCTCCAGACGTCCACACTCCGGGCCGTCAATATCGGGTGCTCTTGGTATCTTGGGGAATGTCCAGGAATTTGGCCAGAGGATCTTTGGCTCTATGCAGCCCAGTAGCCCGCCAGGGACCCCGGGGGTAGAGGCGAGAGCCGGTCAACCGGAAATAGTTGTGACGAGTCATGCCTCTCGGCCAACTATCTCTGGCGCGGCTACGGAGCCCGTATCTATTATTACTCCAAGAAACCGTGGCCTGACCATTCCATCTCTTTCGACGTCGGGATTTCAGCGTTACAGCGCCAGGGACAGCAGCGAGACTGTCAGGACGACTAATTCCGAACCCGAAAAGGTCCTAGAATCGGGAATCAACAACGATGGGCTAGCCGATGATGAGAAGGAACGTATCTACGAGAGAAGAAATCGGAGTCGTAGAAGTCACGCTTCAGCGCTGCATGACTTCACGGCCGGTTTCTCTCGACCAAGTCCTAACAGAAGGAAGTTCATGTGGATACATCTTCCGTACAACAATCCTCATTGGGTCAAGGTGAGGGTTGTCTTCTTATATCTGGAGGACATATTACTAACGTTGGTGTAGAAAATCTTCGATAAACTTGCCGAGACCCAGAATCGGAACTACACCAGGCTCCTTAATAATGAGAACTGGGTCAACAAGCATGTACAAGGACGACACGCAAATTTGCATGCCTCGTACGTGAAGCCCGTGTGCGCATTTATGCCGTCAGAGACCGGTAAGACGCCAGTAATGATATGATAGACTAGGTAGACAATGCGGCTAACACATAAAGGTTCCCCGCGTCCTTCCTCTCCGATCAGAGCTGGGAGAAGTCCAAGCCCTAGTATAACCCCAGCGTATCTCTATCTCTACCTACCCTATCTTCACTACGACACGTATCTGAACATAGTCCGACGCCGCAACCTAATCAAGCGAAGAGCCGAGCACGGAAGAGCAAGACCCGTCCCAAGCGACATCGCAGAGCTCGAGTCGCTAGATTCGCGCGTAATATGGGAGTACATCGGCCACGACCCACCGCTCAACACGCGCAGAACCCTAGACCAATACGGCTACCCAGCACTCCGCGACACCTACGCCCGAGACGACGAGCAGATGCTGTACAAGCTGACGAAAGAGCGCCTAAACGTCTCTCCGTCTAGAAAAGCAGACATGCTTTACCGACCGATGTTCCACCGCCGGCGCGCGAAACGACCCATAAGCGCGTTTTCGCCGGGGAGTCGACTGACGCTGCCGATGGACGCTTTCAAGGATCCGAAGCAGGCGAATAGTGCGGACGATGCGAAACGGTCGGATCTGGAGAGCGATTTGCTGGATGGGAATGTTCTTATGGTGGATCAGCTTTGGCTTTGGGCTATTGATACTAGTGAGTGCTGCTCCGTGGGGTGTTGATGCAAATGGGATGTGGTTAAGTCATGTCTAACATTTGGTGAAAAGCGACCTTGATGACTTTCTTCCCGAAGAGAGAATCTCATCCGACCGAAGGACCTAGTACGTATACCCAAGTTATTCCCTTTTTGCGCTAGATCATCTCCTTTTAGAGGAATTATCATTGCGTTTCGCTGTTACAAGTCGATATCCTGCTCAAACACTTACTAATTATCCGTACAGTGTTCCAACAGGCCGATCTAAGGAATAGCGTTTACAACGAGCTGAACGGAGATCTGAGTGGCCGCTGTGAGAATGCCCTGGACCTTGCGGCTTTTGTGACTCTTCATGCGGTCACAGTCCTAATCGATCGAACGTCTCATCCTGATCTTGAAATCTTCCGCATTTTTGAGGAAGCTCTTGGAGTGCTGGTATGTGCAACTATGTGCAACTATTCCCTAAATATGTACAATGGCAACGCTGATAATACGTAGACCGAGAGGATGACAGCATCCCTGAAGCGGTTCCGAATGCAGACATTCAAGGATAAACTCCAGGAGTCCGACTCGGACGACCCCGAGGACCAACGAGCCGAAACCATCAAGCAGCGACATAAGCGAGAACTAGAACGGGCCGAGCGGGAGAACCGCGAGAACACGTCGATTTTGCTTGAGCTTCGAGACATGGATGACGAGCTCAATACGATGAGGAATTTGTTCTCGGAGCAGGAGGCTACGGTCAAGATGATGAAAGAGAGCTACGAGAAGCCCGAGCTTCTGCCTTACACGGAAAACGGTCGTGAATTTCTGGACGAGGCGTTGAAACGGCTGCTGGAGTACCAAAAGACGGTGCACGACATGATGGAGCGTGTAGAAGGTACCAGGAAAGACGTGAGTATACACCCTTCTGATGATACGGGAGCACACTATATTCTACGGCGGAATCGCTAACTGGTGTATAGTACGAAAAACTTCAGGAAATGGTGCAGCGTCAAGCCCAAGTGGACGAGGCGCGATGGTCACGACTTCAAACCGAGCTGGCCCAATCAAGCAATCGCTCCGTCATGATCTTTACGATCTTCACCGTGCTCTTCTTGCCATTGAGTTTCTTTACTAGTTTATTCGGCATGAATACGAAGGAATGGGATAACAATTTTGTAACTCTTGGTGAAATCGGTGCTATATCGCGTACGTATAAACCGCGCCCTGTGATGCATGTACATGACGAAATACAGTACAGTACTAACAAAACCACAGTCCCTGCTTCCGCCGTCCTAATCGGCGGAACGCTCATAGCAGCATACAGCACGCGAGTGCAGTCCATTCCCAAGACGACTCTGAAACTTCTACGAACCGCATTCCAAAGCACGCGGACCGAGCTCGCCAAGATAGGGCCGGAATCCTCGCGGCGCAAGCTGCAGTGGAACGAAGAGCAGCGCGAGAAGCAGCAGCGCGAAGCACGGTGGCGCGAGCGCGGATTCGACTTCTGGGAGTCGGTGCGCAGCGAGCCGCATCGCGAGTACATCATTCCGGAGATGAACCGGAAGAAGACTGCTAGCAGGAGACCGACGCGTATTTATGATGTGGAAGAGTCGATGTGATATTTGTTGCATGGGTTATATGATTAAGATCTGAGATGCTAACCTAGAGAGAATGTTGCAGATGATACCCCGATTCAGTATTGTATTATTATATACGTCTAACATTATACCATTTATCTACCGCGGTAAATATGAAGCTTTTAAAACTACCAATACAATATACGCTGTAATAGAAATGTTTCAGGGGTAATCGGCGTATTCGATATTCGGATAGTCCTACCTAACGGTTAGTGAGTCTATATCCGCCTCCAGCCGATGCATCACGACGTCATCGTTCGGTAACTCTCACTACCTACCTCTCACTCAACATCTTCTTACCTTACCTTACCTTATACCCAAGTACGATATCTAAGTCGCTGGTAGTCGACGAGACGGCAACCAGCATCCATCATCCAGCAAGCGCCGCGAATAAGTCATCGTCACCAGCTTCATCTTCATCTTCATCTTCATCCTCTACACTCCTTCGCCGCACAACAAAAAGCAAGCAAGCAAACAAACAAAATGCCAGCCAACGTAGACACGTCCCTACCAAAACGCACCACCGGCGCCGCCGCCCAGCTGGCCGACGCCCACGCCGGCGAGCACCCGCTCAAGCTCTACGGGGGCTGGTTCTGCCCGTTCGTGCAGCGGGCCTGGATCGTGCTGCGCGAGAGGCGCGTCCCGCACCAGTACGTCGAGATCAACCCGTACGCCAAGGCGCGCGAGTTTCTCGCGCTGAACCCGCGCGGGCTGGTGCCCACGCTGGCCGTGCCGGTGGGCTCGGATACAGAAGATACAAATAATAGTAAGGGGGGTGTGAGACGGAAGCCGCTTGCGGAGAGTGGTGTTATTTGCGAGTACTTGGATGAGGCGTACGATGGTGATGGTGATGATGGGAAGGAGTATGGGAAACGATTGTTACCCGAGGATGCGTACGAGCGCGCGCGGTGCAGGCTTTGGATCGATCATGTTAGCTCCAAGATAGTGCCTGGGTTTTACCGGTTCATCCAGCATACGCCGGAGAAGGAGTACAGTATCGAGGATGCGCGCGGGGCATTTTTAGATAATATCAAGACGCTAGTTAAGGAGATGTTAGAAGACAATGAGGATGAGGACGGGCCGTGGTTCCTGGGAGAGAGGTTTAGCCTCGTGGATGTCATGCTGGCACCTTGGGCGAAGAGACTGTTTCTTATTGATCACTATAAACCGGGTGGATTGGGAATCCCGGTGAAGGGTGAAGCGGGTGATGAGGAAGAGGAGAAAATCTGGGCTAGGTGGCGGAAGTGGTTCGATGCAGTGACTGCGCGCCAGAGTGTGAGGGATACTTGGAGCGATGATGAGCAGTATATTGAGGCGTATAAGAGATATGCTGAGGATACGACGCAATCTGAAGTTGCGCAGGCGACGAGGAAGGGCGAGAGGCTTCCTTAGGTGATGGGATTTGGTGTTGTCTTTTTCCTAGCTTTTACGAATCCGTCCTTCAACCCACGATATGAAATCGTGTACGAAACGATTGTTATGATTTCCGGGAGGCACAAACATGTTTGAATTTTAGTTATCATTTCGTTTTCTAGGGCAATCCTTCACGCTACGAGGAGGTTTATTGAGGTAATTATCGTCGCCTTGATTCGGTAGTACATCCTGATTCTCCTTGGGATATCCATCTCGACGGTTTGAGATGGACATAATTAAATATAATTCATCCTCACCTTCAACACCTACAGTAATCTTTCTATTCTAGGATTTCTCATCCCACCAGCGAGGGCTCGTCCCATGGCCCCCGCAGCCCCGTTGAGAGCGACAAGGATCAACCAACCCAAACCGAAGACGTTTCAAGGTACCAACATCATCAATGCGCCGACTTTTCTTTTTCCATTCTTCTCGTTTTCTGTTGGACAAACAATGATGCGATGCGATGGATGGATGGCCAGTCGATCCGCCTTCTCCCTGGTAGCTTATTATCTCTTTGCTATAACCAAGATATCGTTAGTTGAGCATACCTACTGTCCAGAAATACGTAACACTGAAGATGAAGGCCTCTTCACTCATAAGCTGTGCAGATCGAAGAAGCACATGCTGACTTCGAGATAATAATATCTCTCTATTCTTAGCTTGATACAAAATCGATATATCGGTCAAGATAGATGAGTCAAGTCAAAACATGTCAATGTGTAGTTCATCCCATCTAGGCAGCTCATGGCGTCGCAAGTTGAAGGGTCCAAACTTTGTTTCCATCCCCTTGATAATCTTCGCCAAGTCACCGGAAACACATGCCCGTCCATACAGACGCGGCATTCAACCACGGCCCAGATCTTCTTCTTTCCCCAGATCAACTAACTGGCTCGGGAATTTTTGCTTGTCCTGTCGCACGATATGAATAAGCTAAAGCCGAGTTTGCTGCTTAATGCGGTATGGTATTTTGAGTTGCAGTCAGGTTCTTGGCTCATTCAGGCCTTCGACGGCAGTTCTGTGGTCGCAAGGGGTCGATTGGACATGCCATGCCGTGCCAGACAGTGCCATGCTAGCTAGCACTTCTTCTCTGCAGTCTGCCTAGGCCAGACTGCATGGAGGCGGCTGAGCATCGACGTCAAACACCTTGGGTCGTCCTTGGCAGGGACACACCCCCCCCCTTCCAATCCTTCAGTACAGGCTTGTAATATTATATAACACCAGAATAGACAGCCTCGAGTAAAGGCGAAGCCTTAGTTCGGTTGGCATTTCCTTTGGGCTCATTCTTTTCGTCTCAACTTTGACAGTCTTTTTCATGACCTTTTTGTTTCATTCATTTTCACCTATCTAGAGATCCGCGATCGTTCATTTCGTTATACCACCAATTTTATTCGTTTCTACCTGTAAATATGAAGACTTCTGCTCTCTTAACCTTGGCCCTGACCGCTGCTGGCGCTGCGGCGGATGTGGTACCGGCCCAACCACCCACGAAGGTAGCCCGAGACCTAGCGAGCGTGACCTCAGTCGTCTCGCAGGTCTCCGCTGCTATCACCAAGCTCGACACCACCGTCAAAGCTTTCGACGGCTCCGACCTCACCGGCGTGAAGACCGATGCCGAAGCTCTGGTCTCCGCTCTCACATCCGGCGCGTCGGCACTCGCCAGCGGCGGCGACGAGCTCTCACTCACGGATGCTCTGGGACTCCAGGACGCAGTTACTCCCTTAGGCCCCGCCGCCGCGGCTCTCGTGAAGGACGTCACGGCCAAGAAGTCGCAGTTCGAGCAGGCGGGTCTATGCGGCACGGTCGACAGCGCCATCACCGACGCCGGGACCGCGGCGAAATCCCTTGTCGACGGCGTCATCGCCCAGGTCCCTCAGGCCGTGCAGTCCATCGCCAAGTCAGCCGCGGATGGGCTCGTCGACACGCTTACGAAGCTCGCCTCGCAGTTTGCGTCGGACCAGTGCAAGGATGCTACTAGCTCCTCTTCTTCCGCCGTTGCTGAATCATCTACCACCGCTGTCGCCGAATCAACAACAGCAACCACCGCCGCAGCTGTTGAGACAAGCGCTGAGGCGGCTGAATCTTCTACTTCCACTTCTGAAGCAGCAGCTGAGGAGACCAGCGCCAGCACCAGCGTCGCAGAAACTACCGCCGTGGCATCTACCACCGCCAAGGAGGTAGCGAGCGGAAGCGCAGTGACGGTTACTGTTACAGCCTCGTGTGACTGCGCTGCCTCGACTACTTCGTCTGAGGCTGTGTCTCTTGCCACGCCGTTTCCGGCTTTAAACTCCACGACTGCATTAGCTACTGGAACCGCGGCCTTATCAACACCGCCTACCCCTACTCAGACCTTTGCCACGGCTGGTGCAGTCATGTACGGAGCCGGGTCGGCTTCGATGGGGTTGGTTGCCGCGATCGCCGCCGTGTTGTTTATTTGAGAGTTATACCATATACCCAACCTGTTTCTTCTGGATTGCTGTCATGGTTATGATGGGATGATTGTTCGGTTATGAAACCTACCTTTTTTCTCTTCCGGAGTTCTGGGTCTCGAGTTAACCCGCTGGTGCGGTGTTGTTGTCGTTTGTCGCTTGCAGATAGGAAAGTTATATATACCCAAGCATAAGAGATATTCTGCAGCGTTTTTCGTTTTGAGGGTTCAGGTCCCTCGTGTTATGCATGCATCCTAGAATCGAATACGTTAACATGCTGAGATTAAGCCGATTCCTTAGCTACGTCAGTTTCCGACGTTTCAACGTTTCATTCTAACGCCATAGTGTCATTGTAAATGCTCAAGATGAACCAAAATCAAAGCAGTGGATAGGTATGCGAATAAATTGAATTCAATCAACCAAGATGTCCCTTTTTACATGCCAACTGCCCGCTGTGGCTAAGTCATGACAAACAAATGACCAACCACTCCATAACTTTTCAAATGCAGTATAAATACCAAGCTAGAAATGAGGAGAGTAGTAGCAAGACTGCCACGGTGGCATTTCAATCTTAGACTGAGATGGTAGTGTCGCAAGACTAAGGACTCTCGAGATTAACACCAAAGCCTTTACCGTTGAGGTTTCCTGATGCATTGGCGACTTTTAGGCGCCTTATACGACAGCCGTAGCGGTTCCAGTAACACTCGCTGTTGGGCAAGGCGGGGGAGAGAAGGTCGGCGTAGGACCACATGCCGGGAAACATCTTTATACCTGTTAGTCCATGAAAGCTTCAAAGCGTCGGAATACTCACCCGCCGTAAGTCAGGATGGCGGTAGGGGGAGACCCGCAAGTCCTGAGGTAATCCACGCAAGCGGTTCCCGTAAGAGTGCAGACGGAGGATGAACTGGTCGATGGGACGGGGATGGTAGGAACGAGCGTCACTGTCGGGAGGTCGGTTGAGGTTGGAACTGGAATAGTTGGGACAAATGTCACCGTTGGAAGTTCAGTTGACGCCGACGAGGAATCCCCTGGGCACGGCGGTGGGGGAGGCATCTCTTGGGTGCACATGTCGTAGCATTTGCCATATTTGATACCTGTGATATGAATTTATTAATTTGTGCTCTGGTACTTGGAAATGTGGTTTTGGTACAACCCACCACACTTGTTGACGGCGTCGAAGCACCTAGTACGAGGACAAGCCTCCTCGGCAGGCAAGGCGGCCGCGACGGCACCGAGTGCTAGAAGTGAAATGACGTTGAAAAGCATGGTGGATCTTTAATGTATTGGTAACAAATTGACCTTGTCTTTATTTCATAATACCAGATTTTGAAAATGAGAGCCTGGACCTATAGGCTATTTTATACTAAACTTGAGAGCCTCTGTATTAGAACGAAACTCTCGTATCGGGTACTCACCTTCTACATAGCAGAATCCTTTTGTTTGCTTCGGTCGGTACCTACATCAGCAATGTAGTCAATACGAACAGAGACACCCTGGCATTTACTAAAACCGGAAACATTTTGCATCGGGGAAAAATAATGATTACTCCATGTGGTCGGGCTGGTGCTGAGGCTTGGAGTGAATGAACAGGCTAGGATAGATGCGAAAAGGTCGAATTTAACCTGGCATAGACCCCGATAGGCTATTGGCTGTATCGTACACCAAACAAGTAGCTATGCTGCGACAGGAACATAAGAACCACCGTCTTCTCGTATCTCTAGCTGTAGCTTCTTACATAGGTCTCTAGCCATGTATCGTAGCAAGGTTCGAGGTCCAAGCTCCATGTCAGATTGCACGTTGGCACGATATGTGGAATGCCGTAAACCGCTTTCACTGCTGACATCTCATGATCGACAAGTTACCCCCGTATTGTTCCTGAGATGGGATTTGATACTGGGGTAATATCAAGCTCGCCGTCGTTTATTGGAATTGATAGCACTGGTTGGATGATAAGTTCAACAGGAATCAACAATTTAAATTGAGCTGTGGTCAAATTATCCGGAACGCCTCGGCAGTGCTGCATTAGTTGTTCTTCCGCACTTGGCATCGTGACTCTACCACTGCCCTATCTCACGGTGGATATGCGGGGAGTCGGTAGCTGCTAATAATAGTATTGGGGACAGCTAGTTCTTGAGCTGTGAAAGAATATCACGGGTCCGATGGGCTAGAGAGTCCTGGTATCCGGGTCACTGAAAAGAACCTAAACCGATTGCCTTCGAAGAATATGGCACAACTGCCATGGAGATGGTATGGATGTGATGCCTTCGTAAAACACAAGGCGACTCGTACTAGGTGAGAGTGTCCAGATTGATGCAATGGTCCTATTCTATACCAGTTGGCTGGCGCCAGCCTTCAGGCCACTATGAACGTGGGACGACAATTCCTTTCTTCTCCGAGACTTTGATGCACATCGAGTAATACATACGATGCTGAAGCACATCGGGTCCAACATTCATTGAGTAATATGATTGTTGTAGGTAGTACTCAGTCGACAAGAAAAGTTAGTTGTCATCGAGGAATCATTAAAGTACAGAAAAGGCCAAGATTATTGGATGATGTCAGACGAATGATAAGAGTTCAGGGTAAGGGTTGGAGAGAGAAGTAACGGTTTCGCATAAACTATGATCCGGTGCGGTTAAGGTTGACCCACGGCATTTCTGACAATCGGTCGATCCCGATCTCCTCTAAACAGTTCCAATTTTCTTTTTCACTCCCCTCGTGACGCAACATGATTTTCCCACACACGCAAATTCGAAGGAACTTCTATCAGCTCGAGTCGCAAGTCGATATCTGAGCAACCAGGCAACACATGCTTCCTATATAGCCCCTTATATCTCGCGGTCTAGACGCAAACCATGTGGTTACGGCCGTTTAATTGTCACACTCCAGAATGACAGTTATCACGAGACGTAATCGCATGCAGTGTGACTCGCTGTTGTGACAGCCATCAACGGCTCAGCTAGTGGTGTCAAAGACCATGTCAAAATGCCAGATCTAAATTACCGACTACCCGATGCCAGATGTTGTTCATTACAGAATACATATCCATGGATATTACACATATGCGACTAATTTTCATGTTCCTTTCCACCGCAAGTTTTCGACGGGAGTTCACTTTCAATTCGTGGGACCAAGGTTAAGATACATTTCCTTACTCGTCAGATTTCGTTGTGACTTCCATCAGCAACCACTTATTCTAAGCTTGAACATTCCTATTCGAGACAACACTCGAGTGAGATGTATTCGCTGCTTTTAGTCAAGTTCCTCGATGGCTGAGACGGCCTGGAGCGTGCTGCGTTGGCACACGCAAAGAAACACTATGAAATCATGCGGGGGTACATCATGCATCGCCTACCGTCCAAAGTGGCAACGGGTCTGTTTCTAGCGCACAACAGCTCCGGCAGCTACCCACTTGCGTGCCATCTATCCAAGCAGATAGGCCTAGAGCCGGAGAGCTAAGCAGCTTGAGGGAATGGCATATGCAGGCCTCCCATAGTTTGTACTGCCCCCCTGCGATAAAAAGAGAGACGTAATCCCAGTTGACATCACTTCTTATGCAATCCCACTGAAAGCTTTTCGATAATCATCACAGCTATTCGCTATACCGCTCAGTCCTGACAACGACATTGTCGTCGCTGGAATATTGTACGAAGGGGATCTCCAATCGATAAATCACAGGACCAAAAGACCTGCAAGAAATACGTCGAGGCGCAGCTCCTATGCACGATCATAGCCTTAACTGCTACCCATAACTGCTACCCTCGAGAGGTCTCCAACTACCGCTCTACGCCGTGTATCCGTCATCTATTTCTTTAAAAGTACCGCAGAAGTCTCGCAGCCTTACTCTACGTCCGTGACTTACGACTTCCTTCCTTTCGGCACTTGGAATTAACGACCGTAAAGAGATACATTTCAATCTTGATATTGCTCGTCATAATCAACCACCCACCATGGGATCTCGGTCGCGCAACCACCATAGTCGATACGAAGACGACGACCCTTATGTCTTCGACGATCCTTACCGCCATTCTTCATCACCCATCAACGCTGGTGGCTACGAGTACATAGGAACCGATGAACCCTCAGTTGTTTCCAAATCCCATCGCCACCCATCACCAGACCCCGAACCTCGTCGACGACCGAGCCCCTCCAGAAAACAATCCAGGACAACAAGCCCACCGCGGGGCTCTAGACACGACAGGGGATACGCCGCGCCCCCACAAACTTCGAGACGAGGATCGCCTCAAAGAACCTCACGACACTCGTCACCACCTCCCCGAGCTAACAAGAAGGAATCCCATGGCAGACACCACAAAGATCGAGATTCCAGCCCACGCCCCGCCGTCAAACGAAGCAAATCCTTTGGTCAGAATGGGTTGAAATTTATTAGCGAAGCGGCAGCATTATATGCCGCGACGCAAGCTGGCAATCGAGGAAGGTCTAAGAGTCGTGATCGAGACTCCTACAGTTCGGAACCAAGACGCCATCACCGCCACCATCGTCATCATTCGCCTAGCCCCTCCCCGTCACCGCCCAGAAGACGTTCCAGGGCGTATAGCGATGGTACGTCGCGAAGACATCGGAGACATAGGTCACCATCTGTAAGCGACGAGTCGGATTACGATCGAGGTCGGCGTCACAGGAGATCGCGAGCCAGTTCATACACCGAGAGCCCACCACGTCATCGCAGCCGCCACGCCAAGTCCGCGTCTTTATTCGGGTCCAAACGAAGTTCCTCTAGAGCACCTGATCAAGCCACGGCCGATAGATGGCAGATGGCAGCGCGAGCTGCTCTGGAGGCAGGTGGTCTGACGGCCTTCCGTCTACGCAAGGACCCTGGAAGTTGGACGGGAGAGAAAGGTGCCAAAGTAGCCTCGGCTGCTTTAGGTGCAGCGGCGATCGACGCTTTCATTGACAAAGATCCTCGGCGGATGAAGTCTAACGGCATGAAAGGGTTCGCCGAAAACACCATCAGCAGCATGATCGCATCAAAGATTATGGGCGTTAAAGCTCCGACTACGCGGAAGGGCAAGTCAAGATATTAAGCATCTAAGGCAAAGCTTAGTCCAATGAATTCCAATTTCTTCCTATTTCCTTGTACATCTACATTCATCATACTAGACAGCATCTGCACGGGGTCTAGCATGAAAAGCATTGGAGACTATAGCGAAACAAGCATAGGCGTCAACAGATTGTCATTTGGATTATTCGGGATACAGCACGGTATAGAAAGCAGAGAAGTCACCCAGGTACACGTAACGAGTTATGATGACGCTTTGGCGAAAGAGAAATGGATTAGAAGTTAGCAGCATGGCGTTAGATAGATGACTCAATGCAACTCAATTTACAAAAGGCCAAGGCCTCGACCAGCTTCATACCCTGAGTGCCTATGCAGAGAAATGAATGGCATCAAAGCTATATTTTATCTGAATATCTACTTACATACCTTCCATCTTGAAGTATACTCATCTTGTCAAGGATCATTGCTAATAACATGTATGTAGGTAAATAACACTTTCATGAGTATTTATAGAGCCGAAACCCACTAAAAGGTTCTGCGAATGTTGAAAACGGGAACCAAATAGTAAGACGATAACGACGAAACCACGGAATTAGGGCGACGATTGGGGACCAACCACACAACACCAAGAGCCTCGCGAACAGGTTCGGATTTCCATCTTGGCCCCCCATCTATCTAGCTAATACTACTCGAAATGGGAGTTGACTATTGTACTGCGCAGAGCTATTCTATGGTACCAACTGCACCGTGTTAATCCCCTTAAAGCTAAAGCGCAAATCGAAGCTCTTCTCTGCAATACACCGCCCAGCACCCTCTTAATATTGGTGCGCTCCGTCAGCTGTTTCGGACCAATCAATCTTCCCGTCCTTGGCCGGCCAGGTCTCCATGGTCTCAACGGCATGAATATTGTTAAAGACAACGACAACGTGCACGACGTGCCGGACGCCAAATTAGAGATTTCGAAGCTGTTAGCCTCAGTCCTGCTATCATCCGCAGAAGAAAAGCATACCAGCTTAACTGTCATAAGGTAGCATCCAACCTCACGGTCGACTTGTGACCTGGAAGTAGTGTTGTGAGCCCCATTTCTTGGTCGTACTCTGACCCCGTCCCCGGCCGCCTATCACAACAGGTTCCCCTATTTCGGCATTTGAGAATTGGGCTTCTCGAGCACCTGCTGCTCAGCCTTCGCTCGCCGGGACTCTGGCATGTTGGACTTCTCTTCTGTCCCGCTTGGGCGGTTTGCACACCCCGACGGCCAGGTCCATGCAGGTAGATGAAGGCCGACTACAGCCAGGTATCAACTGAGCGACGAAATATCGGTACGTCTTTGTTGGTGGTTCCCTAGGAGTTGGACTAGGGAGAGGGGGGCGTGATTGAGAGGAAGAGGTGATTGTTTTTTCGGTAAGTATGATCGATACTCAAAGTCGATACTGTCAGTCTTCACTCTGTTCTGGGCTTTGTCAACAACCGGCTTGCCAAATGTCATATTGACATCACTCCTGATCAACCTAGGCTGATATCTTCTGTAGAGAGAAGACTATAAAAGGTCTGTCGTGACCCTCTATCACGCCTCAAAACCAGACATTCCCCGTAGTGAGTTACTTCTTCTTCTTCCCCGATATTTATAATCATCCTATCGCACACTCTATTGGCGTCGGCGCTTTCGTTGCTATTGGATTTGTGGACCGGGTCAAACTCGAAGCCACCAACAACGAGCTCGAAGAGTTCGAGACTACCATTCTCAGCTTCGAGCTCGTCCCGTACCGCTCGGAGCGCCCGACTTGCCCTCGCCGCTCGTGCCTTCCAGGTCTGACCATGCTCGTAGATTAAGAGATTGTTTGTCTCCTTTTATACCCTCTAGGTCATTCTGGAGGTTCATGACCTTGTCATTGGCTAGTTCTAGCTCCTTGTTGGCAACAGATGCGACGGGACCTTTTATCTTTGATTAGTATCACCACTCTTGCGTCTGAGAGAGCCAATCTTGAGTGTGCTGTTGGGTATGGCTGATGTAGGTTATCTTTCCAGGTGCCTTTATTGGTTTTAATAGTACTGTCGTCGTGGATTTCCCCATGTCTTCTAGTCGTTATTAGAAGCTGCTTAAGAATCTCACTCGGGCGGTGGACGCGATCTCCGGGCCGCAAATGCTTTAGCAGCCCCTGGAACCGTAAGAATCAGTAATTGCGTAGTTAGGTAGGAGTTTGGTTCCCTTCCAGTATGTCTTTGCGGTGTGGCTCCCAATCAAGTGGAAATGATACTGCAAGGAGAAGTATAGGACTCTCCAACATACTTGGAAGTGTCCTTCCAGCAAGGGCTGGTTTTTGTCGAGGATGCGCTTCGTCGAGCGGAGCATTAGCGGCAAGGAATGAATAGGTCGGTCAAGTTATTATTGGAGTCGTAATTTCTTTCGACGTGCCATTTAGTAATAATTCCAAGTATTGTGTTGATCGAATTCCCACTGCTGAGGCATGCAGAAATAGACACCAAGTATCATGACATATGGCTCGATAAGTCTGCACCCCTGAGTGACTCTACTCGCATCAGATTTAGATTCGCGTCGTCGATTCTCCAATGCGCTGGGATTGGTACTGCTGCCCTCCCCCCGAATGAGCTGCCACGTCATATTTGGTGGATCATGCAGAGACCATCCTGACGAGCTGGACCGCCGTCGATGAAGCATTCGTTTTGGTATCTACTAGTAATGAGGCAGATACCTGCGTATCACCCAGGATTACTCTCAATAAGAGAAAGATGGATACAAACAGAAAACTGGAATTTGGAAATGATAAAGGGGTTCCATAAGCTTGACGAAGAGGTAGAGAATGAGAAGGAAAAAAAGAATGATGAATTGGAAAGGAAATATAGTAGCCACCTTCTAGGCACTCTTGTTGCTACGGCCGCTTAGCCAACTGATTACGACATTTCATAGTTTGTCTTTAGACCCTATGTCGGCATTTCCATAAATCTAAACCTCTCGAGAAGTCCCGGCTCAAGCAACCCCCTGCAGCTGCATAGGTAGGTTAACAGCCCATCGAGATTGGAAAGAGGCATACCTGAATTGAATCCCATACGGCAACGTCAGGATATAGAAACTTTCACTGCCTCGATTATTTCCTTCTACAAATATTTACTGTATTGTCTTAGGTGTGTATACTGCTTCTATGACTCTGCGTTCTTTTCTCTTGCCCCAGATATTTTACTACCTACTTCGTATCTTATAGGTACCTAGGTAAATAAGTTTAATTTGACCTGCCTAGTTCTCCCATTTTCTTTTGGATAAAGATGTCCATTATATGTATTTATCATACATGTCTCCAAAGTCACGCATTCCGTGTATTCCTAAGCGTCCAGGGCGATGGGGCTCCCCCTTACCCATCTATCCTTGATATAGTTGACAGTTGTTCTGTAAGATCGACACCGAGCATTGCTACTGGAAACAATTCATAATGAGTGGATTGTATATTCTAAAACGAGTGACTATATTGTTTGATATGTAATAAATGAGTGTATAACCATCAGACATTCCCTAATCGTCGCATCGCTAACCCCCCTGCAGGATTGGTGTCAGACGAAGTCAATTATCCTCTAGAGACAATACTTTGTACAGCTGTCTATCTTTCCTCCCGGAATGCAGATGGACTTGCAATGGTCACCACACCAGGTACAGTAGGAGCCCTTCTTGCATTGACCCTTTCCTACAGTGCATCCGGATCCATTGGCACAATTGTTGCACCGTTTCTCTGCTCCGAGCTCCTGGAAAGGCTAGTCGAAAGGAAATGGTGTTAGTAAGTTTCCCGAATATATAGAAGTATTATTGTATACACTAGGTTAGGTAGACTTACTGCTTCGCGTATGTGGGTGACGCCATCGCGCTCAAAGATCTCAACACCCAGAGGTAGGGGGGATGGTCCGGCAAGAGCGCCAGAGAGGCTGGCAAGCATGTATGTGCCAATAGTTACGAATGAAGTCTTCATTTTGGGAGGACTGCGATATGTCTTGTCGGTGTTTGATATAGTGGTTCTGGGCTGACGGTGAAGGCAATATAGTAACTGGGATGGGATTCTTGATGAGGAACTGAACTCGAGCAAAGAGCAAAACGACGTGATACTTATACATTTTTACTGACCCCTTTCACTAAAACTATCTCGGAGTCCGGAGTTTGATATGCATTTCTCTACTGTTGCTCTGCGGTCTATGAGTTACCACCAAACGCCATTCAGCCTGTAGAACATGAACTCAACCCTTGATGGTACGACTTAAATGATCCTTCCTCAACTTCACCGCCTCTAATGGCTCTGGTCAGTCCCCGACTCAGAACGAGGCGATTTCGATCACTGTGTCCCAATCGTACAGCATCCAATACAATGCCCATTCCAAATTTCGTTCAGCTTGGTGCGCGCAAACTAAGCAGTTGCTATCCCCACCTCCATTTTTGTATAACATTGAAGAGTACCTACTCGTCGGATGATATTGATGGAGTTTATAAGCAATCTTTTATACAATATTCTAACGGAGTATTGGTTCAATGGTTTGATTAGGGTCAATTAGCTGATAGTACTTTGGTTGAAGTCTAGGATGGTCCACGCTTTTATTAGTACTAAAAATACGCAATATCTGAGTAAAACGAGCAACAGAGGAAACTGTCCTGCTCGACGACATTCTTAATAGATGACCGCGAGCTTTCCATGGATAAATAAGCTGTGGATCCAGAGAGTATCCAGCCCTCCTGAGGTTCAGCGGAAGATAGTCTAGTATTTCCCTTTGAGTGTGGTTAAATCCTGTCTTCCTCTATTCGCATTGAACTTTGCCCTGCATTGCGTCGCGTCAAAGTCCATTTGTATTTCAATCGACACGACGAAAAGTGTACGCTGTAGCTTCCCCTATCACCCACAAACCATAGTAGCAATACATTGCTCCTGGTACAAGATAGCACTATCCTTGACCGCTTTGCTTAGGATCGAAGACAGATATGCTTATATCTGTGATACTCATATATAGAAAAAGCAAAGCCTCGACTCTGAAAGATACACATGAAGGATTTGGTCTGACTGTGTCATGGTAAATAGATGGTAGCCATGTTTTAGACATTGAAAACTGTGCCTTAATTAGGTATCGTTACTCAGAACCCCTCGATCGGGTTCGAGGAGATCTTATGTGCATTTTCTCTGTTCGCGGTTTCTTCTTGCCCGGGCCAGGTGATTTGGTCGCAATAAAAGCAATAAGAAATGAAAGTCTGATGCTCAATCATGCCTCTCATAAGCGTCAATTACGTTCTTCATAGCCTGAAGAAGCCTTTCATGGCTGAAATATGCGACGTTTTGATACTTAAGCCTGGTAGACCGCCCGTGGCCCATTATCAACCACACCGACTGTATATATTCCATGCCAACCATCCACATATGAAGTATGTGATGCGATCGAATTAAAATATTTGGGCTGATTTGAGCTGTATGTAGGTACCTGCGTACTCCCTGGTGAGATTTTGAGTTCAAATGTTGGACGATTGCTGGTCGCGTCATCCATGTCGAGTTAATTATGTAATCAGATTGATTGGTGGCATCGATTGAGCCAATCAGAAGAGGCCTGAGCCATGCCTTTCTCAACCGCTGGCCAAGCCCGAGGCTGCGAACTTCTCCCATTTCATAGCATCTTGCATCTAGCCTCGTTCACCTTCACCTTCATTTCCATCTGATGCTCATAGGAAAACCAACCAAGCCGATTTCATTGAAGGTAAGCATTACTTCTTTTTTCAATCTACCATCCTAACGATCCCAATAATCATATTATGCACTGGAATTTCGGTATGCAGGATTGATTTGGTGGTGGCCTTCGATTCGGTGTTCGATTGGCTGTTGTTTGTCTGAAGGGTTCACCGTCGCGAGCAGAATAGCCATCACTACCTGGCATTTTACACTGATTGCAACGGCGACGGGAGGGATTGCGACAAATTTGATAGACTGCGCCACGAATTAATAATACAGTAGCAAGGCTAATTCGTTTATTAGGTTCTACACTTGTCACCCTGGCGTCGAACAACACCCGGGTGACCGTTATTCAGGCATCACCTTCACCCAATCACCAGCCCCACTTTGCATTTCTATGTAAAGGTACCTATTTAAAAAAAAGTATTTAAAGAGGACTTCCACCGCCCTCTACTTTTCTCTCGTCTCTTATTTCCCTAACCTTTCTAACCTCTCGTCATTCCGTCAATCTGTAAATCACCTCAATTCGCAGCAGAACGAATCCATCAACCACGCATCGCGCTCAGCATTTCCGGCTTCGATTCTTGCATCTTCATCATCGGCGAACTTTTGTCTATCAGAATCACTATTTAGATCGTGCTCTCGCGTCGTCCTTCGCGCGTCGCATCGAGAAGAGTTGTAGGCTGTCCTCGAGTGGCGGTCAAGCAGTAGGTAAGCGCTCCCATTTTCACAGCTTCACCCCAACGGGAATCTTCATCTTCTGCATTCCTCATCATCTTCTCTTTTTCAATTACTCATGTCTATCCTTGTATTCTCGTTACTAACTTGTTAATAGCTTAGAGGGTAGAAAATCAACAATCACCCCAAATCTCTTCGCCTTTCGGCACCCTCATATCTTACCCCGCTCTCCGTTGATCTCGTGCCAATTGGACGTGTATCTTCGGAACTACGAACCTCATTGAGAAACGCGTATCTGTTAGGTATGTATTTCTTCCTCCTTTTATTCATCTAGGGCACCGTGCTAATAATATAAGCAGCGCTTAGATTGAGTTCACTTGACCTTCAGATCTTCATCTTCCGACTCATCACCCGCTCGTCACTATGGCAGCTGCTAGAGATACTCGTGTCACTACTCAGGAGCCCCCCAAGGCGATCGGTGAGCCCAATCTCCTATGGAATCAAGAGACCGTTAGAGATGTGGCAGAAGCCGTTGGCGCCCATAAGATAGGCGATGAAGCGCTCCGCACTCTTACCAAAGACACCGAGTACCGAATCGGTCAACTCATTGTCGAGGCTTTGCGATTCATGCGACTTGCTCGACGCACGCACATGACCCCGCAAGACATTTCTCACGCCATGCGAGTTCTCGATGTTCAGCCTCTGTACGGATACGATTCAACAAGGGGCTTGACGTACGGAGAGGCTAGTCTTGGTCCGCAGGCCTTGTTCTACGTTGAGGATGAGGAAATCGACTTGGACAAGCTGATTAACACTCCGCTGCCCAAGATCTCTCGGGATGTCCACTTTGGCAGTAAGTTGCATGACAACCAATCCAGCTACATTATTGACAGATGCTAATCTTATTTCTAGCCCATTACCTTGCTATCGAGGGCGTTGTGCCCAATCTTCCCGAGAACGTCACATCCGCAGAGCTACGAACATTAGATCTTCTCCCCAAGGGTCCTGGCGCCAACCCTGCTCTTGCTGCGCTCTCTGGCCAAGACAATCCTGCTTTCAAGCCGGCCGTGAAGCACATGATCTCTCAAGAACTCGTTCTCTACTTTGAAAAGCTGCAGAGTGCTCTGATGGACGACACACCAGGCGACGAAGGCGAAAGACTGCGCAGGGCCGCTCTGGATACCGTCAAAGACTATCCCAGCATGCAACAACTTCTTCCGTATTTCGTCACCTGGATCTCGAACCAAGTCACTCACAATCTTGAGGACATCTTCGTTCTTCGCCAGATGCTGGAACTCTTGCAAGCGCTGCTCGAGAACGAGAAGATCGAATTGTCAACATACGCTAGCTCACTCGCCAACGCAGCACTGACCTGCTTGCTTGGTCGCAAGATTGGCAACGAAAGCGGGATTGATGCTATCAGGGCACAATACGAACTTAGAGAGTTCGCTGGTGCATTGATTGGTCGACTAGCGTTCAAGTTCTCCACCAAAAACAAGATGCTTCGCCCCAGACTTGTTCGCACATGCCTCAAGGCATTGCTCAACCCCATGCATCATCCGGTCGTGCTGTACGGAGCCGTCTGCGGAGTTGCACAGGCCGGTGGTCCCGAAGTGGTCAAGGTACTCTTGCTCCACAACCTGAAGGAAGTCGAAAACAAGGTGCTCGTTCCCTTGCAAGAAAAGCGCGACCCTCTTAGCGAGGTCGAGTACGAGGCTCTGTTAGGCATCATCATCAAATCCATCACACTGCTGATCGACGAAGAGTTCCCTCTGGCAAACGCCATGAACGGCATCAACAGCGAGGAGGAATCCAATCAGGTCAAGGCCCTCTTGGGTGACATCATCGGCTCGCGCGTCCTTCAGCTGGAGAACCACGAGTTGAACCTGGCAATATTGGATAGCAAGCTGTACTTCTAGATGGGGGCTAGAAAGCAGCAGGATGCGCAAAGGTCTCAAGAGAGCATTATTGGAAACTGCTGTCTAGGAAGATATACCCGTGTTTCGAAGGCGAATGGCGTTTCATGATGCTTTACAGGGACTGGCGGAGTTAAGGGTTTTGCATGGCATGGCGAACGGATTGATTGACATAAATTGTCGTCTAGGAGGCTTTGCATGTGGCATTGCTATTATTACATGTACTATTATCACTGTGGCTGGCGGACAAAAGGGGCCGCACTGACTACATCTAGGAATATACACATGTATTCCGTCTCATTACATGTTACTTGTTACTTGTGTGACTTTATAAAATTGTTGTCTTATTGGTAAAGTTTACTCGTTCGTTTGGGAAATAACCCAGTGACCTAGGTACTACTCTCGTAGTCCATTCCACATTGTGATGATACTCCAATTGCCATCCTCTGCTTCACTGGCATAGGTATTGGAGCCAATCCTAACTTCATTATCTCTGTGATCCTACCTATGCCTACCATCCGTAAGGAGCTGTTCTTTTCCAGCACTTCAGCAAAATCATAGCAAGAACACAGCACCCAAAGTAGCCACCACACTAGTCCCCAAGACAACATAGCTAGTCTGGTTGATCGTGTGCTTCTTAAAACCCAAGGCGAAATCCCAGACCAGATGGCGAACACCGTTCGTAGCGTGGAAGAAGAACGGCCAGGCGGCGACGGTCTTGAGCAGGGTGCTGACGACGGGGGGCAGCGCGGCGGCGGCGGAGGCTACCGTCGCACTCTCGATGTGCCAGCCGGTCAGCGGGGCGACCAGGTACGCGAGCGAGAAGGCGTACAGCGACGTGCTCAGGGCCTGGCCCGTGATGCGCGTCCAGATCGAGGCGCCGAACCACGTCTGGCTGTAGTCGTAGGCTGTCAGGTGCGGCGACACGGGGCGCTGGCGGCGCTGCGAGGCTAGCAGCGATTGGTTGTCGGTCTCGGTCAGTTTCTGGGTGGATGCGGTTCTGCGTTGTTGGAGGGGTTAGTTGGTTTTGTGTTCGGTTCATTCATACGTTCCTAGCTCTTTCTGTGTCTGAATGGTGATTTTCGTAGTCACAATTGGGATGCTCGTCAGGGCGGGAATCGGAAGAGGTGGGAAGTACCTGATCTGCGAGCTCACGGCATTGCTGGCTACGGCGAGGCGTGGGGTGAAGAAGAGAGCGCTGGGCTGCTGGGCGGCGGCTGTTCGATAACGGGTTGACGGTTAGCAAAGTTAAACTCTGACATTTATAACAGGAGTTGGCAAGTTATTGCCAGCTACTCGAGTTTGTCCTCAAGCAAAGACCACGGAATACGCGTTGCCAAGCGGAATAAGATGGGACGACGGTTCAGTACCTTGCCGTAAAGCCCGAAGGCCAACTCTCTGTGCGTTCATGGTGGGATTGAGATCGGGTATCGCGTGGTGTTATTCGAGTGTTGGTATGATGCCAATGCCGCCGACCAACTCTATCAAATGCGCTACTCGTATACGGTCTCAAGGCTCCAGCAAAGGATTGTTTGAGGTCGGCGTGGATGATGCGCTCATTCAGAACGGCAGAAAGGTTGAAAGGTAGATTTCTCGGCATGAGGAAATCCAGAGCCCCAAGATCCGACCAATCCCATGTCTATCCTCGGCTCTTGCCTTGGCCAATCATAGATGGGATGATGTATGCTTACCTTTGATCTAGTGTACCGAAGTATCTGCGCTAACCCATCTACATGTACCTATGTATCTCATTGATCCATGCGTACTGTGCATACACGTGATTAGAGTGTCTGTGCGCAAATGCGGCTCACTAAAATTTGTCGCAAAATGAACCGCGATTTTACTTTCTTTTCTTCTTTTTCTTCCTCAGATATACCGGAGCACCCAGACCGCCGATATCTTTCCAACACTGGGATATCATGTCCAGGTCGTTACGGCTTTGTGTCGTATGGGTGACTCCCAGAGTAACCATTCTTGGGAAAGAAGGATCCGTCGTTAATCTCGACACCGAGTTGTTCTCCGTCTCGGTGCCGTTTCATTTTGAGATCTACATTTTCAACGTCTTTCGTGTATCGATAGTTTGGGTGCGATATTGAGGTCCTGGCTTGTAGGAAACGTGCCCCTTTGCACATTATTATTCGCAGTTGGATCGACTAGGGATTACACTGCGGTTAGCTGAACTGAGATGCACGTGTGTAGGAGTATGGCTAGTCGATTATCGGCAGAATAAGAGTAGTATAGAGTCATAGCTAGGAATCAAGAATAAGTTTACTATACCTCTTTGCCCCTTTGTTAGCTCTGTGAATCTATACTAGGTTTTTTTTGCAGGTTTTTGATTCATACATTGTCCATGTCGTACAGATACGTGTCTTGAATGTCAAAATGTTCATGAAGCCATACAGAAGGTCAATGTTGCCTATGTTCGCGAATGAAAAGGGTGTTGCAAGTGTAAATCGAAGGGCCTACACCTGCCGAGTGTTGAACTTGCACTTGTAACCTTCCAATTACGTTCTGGGGCAGTTAAGCGCACCTGCTATTCCGTACTTTCCATAAGTCAGTCTAACATGTTGCCGCCTCCAGGTTTAAGCTTCTTCGGGGTGGTTTCCTAAGGTCGACAGCAGTTGCTCCATCTATCATTATTCCGCAGAACCTTCCACCCTTTTTTTCCGCTCTTCCTCCCATAAGAGAACTCTATCGGTTCTTTTACCTTTTTTTTTCACCTACGCACTCTGCAACTTTTCCTCTACATCCTTTTCTCTATTCATTATCGCATCTGGTTGTGATTTATTCTCGACACCATTAGTCAACCTTCGTTGATGCTTGATACCTTTCCTTCTATTCTTCACCTTCGCTACTGCGACGCGTACTTCACTCACTCTCTTACCGAGAACCCTAGTATCGGCCTTCAGCTCTTCTCGTTCATACCCTACGCGCGATTGTGCTTTACGGCTCTTTGCCTCTACAATCTTTCGACTTAGCATCTATCGCCAGTCTCACTTCGCCAGGCTTAGAGTTATCTAGACAGCAGGACTCTCCTAGCTCGGCACTTTTATTCGTTACCTCTAACTCGACATTCCTTACTGCTCTTGTGCTTGGAATTTCAACTTTAGTTACAGCGAATTCAGCATTGCTAGTGCGAGCGAAGCACTCTCTTTCAAGGTATGTTCCATATCCCGACCTCTTCACCACCTGCTAGACGCCAATTATTGCATCCCCCTTTCCCCCTCGATTGTTCATTCCGTGGCATGTTCCTTCCCCGTGCCTCTCTTTGCGACCCACCTCATAAAAATATACATTGGCCATTCGGCGCAGTTCACTGGCCATCAAAATCACTTTCTCGATTCATTAACCCCCTCTACTATAACACCCTTTCTTATCTCGCCAATCCATCAGAACTACCGCTACGTTCCTCACGCCAATCATTTCTTTGCGTTAACACCCAGAATATCCTGTCATCTTTTGCATTTGTTTTGCTTCTAACTCGACCAATTTAAGTTGACAGTATTGCACTTGCAAGCTGCGTCAAAACAAGAACCGACATCCTTCGATTAGCTGCCCACAATTAGAAATCTCGCACTTCTACTCATTTTGTGGCAAGGTATGTTTTCTTTGCCTTAGTCCTCTATCATATACCTGACAGCTTTCGAAGATACTACCCGCGTCCTGTATCCACCATGGATAACTCGCCTGCCTCTGGTGGCAACACGTGGGCCAGCGTTGCTCGAACCTCAACATCGCCGCCAAAGCAGCCGGAGCTGCCTACTACCCCCGTTAAGCCCGGAAAAATTAGATTCACGAAGCCCCGAGGCAACAGCTATTGGTCGCAAAAGGGAAAAGGACAGCCCACTACCCAGCAAGCCCAACCGGCCCAAGCTACCCAAGACTCTCCCCCGAGCAAGCTTATCCAGAACTCCGAACCCGCCAAAACTCAATTCTTTCCGGTCACTCAGCCTACCGAGTCTACCCAGCCTGCTCAGAATCTGCAGACGGTTCAGCAAACATCTCCCTCGCCTCCCTTCACACCCGAGAATTACACTATCAGAATTCAATACGTTGAACGGGACCTGATTGCCGAACAGGCAACAGATCGACTATCCAACACCACCAACGAGGCCACGGTGTCGGGCGACAAGTCTACAGTTGATCCCGATTCCCAGGTTGCAGTCATGAAGGCTACCATTGACACCTTGTGTGACGATCTATCGCATCGAAGCCAAGAGATGATTGAAATCAGAAGAGCTTTTGCTCACAAAGACTCCGAGATCGAAAATCTCAAGGCGACAATTGCGATGCAGAAGACGGCCTTGGAGTCTGCCGAGAAGATGAACCAGGACGAGCTGGCTGTCAAGGATGTCGTGATTGAGAAGCTTCAGGATGAGAATGCTAGCCTCAGAGAGGCAATGCACACTGGTATCATCTCTATCGGCCAGCTCTATGGACCGGGAGGCGCTCAAGCTTTCACCAGAATGTCCAAGAAGAAGGCAGAGAACGCTGTAGGTGCCCTCACGAATGGCTACAAGAAAGGCCAGTCGACTCAACGTTCCCACCCTGTCCCTTCTCCACCCCAATCTCCTGCCTCTGGCTCGTCGCACGATGATGGAGCTGAGGCTCAGAACGAAGCTCAGTTACAGCCCAGCCCGAAATACGCCTCGAAGAGTCTTTCCGACGGTGACAATGGAGTCTGGAGCCCTAAGGCCAACGGTGGACCAGTCGCGAGCGTAGAGGTTCCTACAAAGGAGGTTCAAACGCCCATCAAGAATACCGATTCTGGCTCGGAGGAGGCTCAATCTGTTAAGGCGACCCCGCCCAAAGCTAAGCAAGACGTCTTCGTTGAGCGTGAGCCTGCTGATGAGCCCGTTGCTGATCAAAACGTCACTGGAAAGTCGACATACACCAATCCTACTGCTCAGGACTCTAGTGCTAATGGTCAAGTCAATAATGAGCTTACTCCCAAGAAGCTTGCACATGGTCTGCCCGACCAGACCAAGCCCGCTGTCGAGGAGACCCCAGCTAAGAAAGGTTCTACCGAGAAGACCAATAACGTCAAGCCTTCCAGCGAGAAGCCCAACGATGCGAAGTCGGCTATTGAGACGCCTGTCGTCAAGACACCCAACGCCTGGTTTCCTCGTGATTCGACCGAAAGCCGTCGCCAGGCCTCTGACTCGACCACCGATGTCGTCTACACGCCTGAAACTCCGACGGAAGAGAAGAACAACGGAGTCGGTTTGGTCGAAGAGAGCTCAACTGCCGAAGTTGGCGCAGCTCAAGCTGATGGCAAGTCGGACGTCGATCAGAAGGCCGATGATTCAGTCAATGGAAAGTACGCCCTGAAGAACAATAACCTACAAGCAGAAGATATCTACGAGCATAAACCTTCTGGACTTGTCACCCTTGTTTCGGGGGACATGGTGGGAATTCATACAGGATCTACTACACTTGTCTCTGGTTCCGGTAACAAGGCGAATCAAGGCAACGGAAAGGGGGGAGAAAACATGGGAGACCAATGGGCTATTGTTGAGCCCAAGAAGAAGAGCCGGGGAAAGGACAAGCCGAAAGCGGATTCGGAGGCTGCGGAGAACAAGCCCTCTGTGGCTCTGGACGTCGACAATAATAAAGCAAAGAGCCTTAAGCAGGCACCCAGAGAGATTGGAGTGCGAACTGAAGTGCCTAAGCGTCGAGCGCATGACAAAACTCGGGGTACTGTGATTGGTTCACGCTCCATCTTCTCCCGTCCTACGAACAAGCCTAATGACACTCAGCCTAAGAGCGAGAAGCTTCTTGGGAATGCACCCAATGGTGGTGATAAAGACACCAAGGTCCAGCCGACTACTACTACAAGTCCTCAGGCCAGTCGCGTGAAGCAGAATGCAGGCAATGCAGGCAATGCAGGCAGTAAGAAACAAGAGAAGCAGGTCCAGTCTACACCCAGCCCTAAGAGTGGTCCCAGTCGCATTGTCTCAGGCGGTAACAAGCAGGGCAAAGCGAAACAGCAGCTTTCTCAACAACTATACCTCAACCCGGCCCCGACAGGACGCAGCTGGGCAGATGAGGTAGAGGAGGAGCAAGCCGCTCAACAGCATACAGTCCAGTAATTGCACTGGAGAGATGGTATGCATTAGGGGATTTCAGGGGTATTGCTTAACCAGTACTTACTCTTCAACGGCACTGCGCAGCATCTGGATTCTCTATTGAGCCCTAGGAAAGGCTCTGATCTGGTGTTTCTAGGCTAGACACCTAGGATGGCATGATTGCGCCGACGTTTTACTTTGTTAAATACGCAAAGATTCATACATAGTATGGCCGGTTGATTTCACAGTTAATAGATTTTCCCCCGCGAAAGTATCGTTTTGAAACAGTAAATACCTAGGTAACCAAACAAAAAGATATAAGCCCTTCGTCAGTAGAGCGCTACATGATTAAAATACGGTTACACCAGAGAACAGCCACACTTGTCATGCCCCGCCCCGCATTGGGAATAGATGAATCTCCCGTAAGGCTTGTAGTAAAAAAACGTCTTTGTTTGCTCTACAACTATTTATTCTGTGTAAAAAGAATGCGAGAAATTTTAATCCGTATCTCGCAGGACATTTCGCCCTAATGAAACGATTAATACGTAAATTTACAAACCCAGATAGCAAGGCGTTGGGAAATAGTCAAGGGAGTGAAACTAAGGGAATGGAAGGCTCCAGTATAAATACAGCAGCAGGTGGTGTGGCTGCTGCAAAGCACTGTAATCTCATCCATGCCTCACTCACTCACTCACTCACTCACTTCTTCACTTCACTTCACACTTTGCTTTACTACCACTATTACAGTAACATCATATACCTAGGTAAACAATAGCTAACCAATTCAAATGGTGCAGCTCCTCATAAAACATACAAATTCTCTCACGTCCCCGGGTTTTTCGAAGACTACGCAGAGATCGCCAAGGCATCCCCGGATGGCAAGGTCTCGACGCAAAGGCCTGGTCTCGGGCTTATCAAACGAGACTACGACGGGGAGATCGCTTCGGATCCGAATCACAAGAGCGACGACGACGACAACACACCGCGGCAGTGGACTCGCTTCGCGCGGTACGTAGAGGATTTGAACCGGCGGAACGCGAACACGGGGGTGTCGTACAAGCTGATATACGTCACGCGCCACGGGAAGGGGTTTCATAACGTCAAGATGGATGCGCTTGTCGCCGCCGAGGAGGCCGGCGAGCTTCCGGTGGTGGATGGGAAGCTGGCGAATTGGAAAGTGAGATATTATCTGTTTATTCCATCTGTCTATTCTACCTACCTACCTACCTACCTACTTGACTACTGATTATTCATTTACTGTTGACATCAACCACTACCTATCTTCTCTTTGTTCGACGCAAGCACAATCCGGACCTACTTAGGTAACTAACTAACGCGCAAACACAGAACTACTGGTCGCACAAAGACGGCGACGAAGAAGTAACCTGGGCCGACGCCCACCTGGTAGAGAAAGGCATCGCGCAGGCGCAATCGCTAGCACACCTCTGGCTCGCCGGGGCGCAGCACGGCAACGCCCTCCCGCTGCCGGGCACCGTCTACACGAGCCCGCTGGCGCGGTGTCTGGAGACGACGAAGCTCATGTTCGCGCCGGTCTCGATGAAGCAGCAGCAGCAAGCTCGCCCGCTTCGTCCAATCGTCAAGGAAAACCTGCGCGAGCGCGTCACGACCCACACGTGCGACCGGCGCAGCGCCAAGTCGTGGATCCGCGCCGCGTATCCGGAGTACGTGATCGAGGACGGATTCTCGGAGAGTGACGAGAGCTGGAACCCGGACGACGCGGAGACGCTGGACGAGCATGTGGAGCGCATGCACAGCCTGCTGGAGGATATCTTTGCGAGCGATGACGAGGATGTCGTTTCGCTTACTACGCACTCGTATACTATGACGGCGATACTGGCGGTTATCGGGTATCCCAAGTTTCTGGTTACCGAGGGGACTATTGTGCCGTTTTTTGTGAGGGCGGAACGGGTGGCGGCTTAGGAGGAGGAGGAGGAGGAGGGGGGGGGATTGTCCTCTTTCCGGTTGGCGTTTGGTTTTTTTTGCGGCTGAGTAGGTAGATAGGCGAGGTGTCATATTGATTGGTTGCACTCATTTCTGCCTTGGTCAGTTGTCATTTCAGAGTGAGAGTGCCTACTAGAAGAGACATGGCGAATGAAATATTATAGTCAGGAATCGTTTCAGCGGTCTGAGCCTGATTGGGGTGTGTTGTTTTAGGAAGTGGTTGGGAGAGAGAGAGAGGGGTTTCTTACAGCAGCAGCCTGCATCTTTCAGCTGAATATGACTGGCTTATGAATCTCAAAAAAAACCGACCCCCAAAAGCGTCGGCTGCAAGTTGAGCGCCACTGCAACACTGATGTGCTGTATCAATCAAAATCTTCATGCTGTCTGTCTTATTTTGCTTTTCCGGCCCGGTGTTGGATTGAGGCTCTGTCTCTTTGTCACTTTGGGACTGTTCTTTCGTTTTTACCTTTTTTAAGTCTCGGGGGGATTAGGTACTATTTAGACATGATTATTGCTCTGCTACACAATATATTCGCTTTCCAGGCGTGATTTCGTGTTGTATATTGCATGTGCATACCTATTTATGTATCCAGGATAATGGACATTTTTCGCAAGATCTCGCACAGTTCAGTAACCAGCACCGTAGAGAGCACGCCCTCGTCCTCCATCCGCATCTTGCGGGCCGACTCCGACTCGCTGGAGTCTGACCGCAGATTCGAGACTGAATATATCAGCGAGACTGACTTGCTCAACAACATTGATCGACTGTTTCCTCAGCGCAGCCGGTCCAAGCCTAGCTTGAGCGTGATCTTCTTCCCCGACAAGCGATGGAAAAATATTGCCGGCAAAGCAGGTCCATACCATAATGCCGTTCGTGTTTTCCGATCCTTGCGGCTGGATGATGCATTGTTCGCGTATCTCTGCTCTTCAAGATCCGGTTGGTACTGCGTCGCCGGGGACGAGCAGTACAGTTTCATGATCAAGGATTACCTGTACATGCTTGCGTGGACCTTCAATCCGATCACGTTAGAAACGCGTGCAATGATAGCCGCACGGAGCGACTACGAGAAACGCTCCAGTCTGAAAGCAGACGATGGATCTTTCGACTTGCCTGGGCTTCGAGCTGTTCATCTTTACCACCCTCTTTCCCTGGCCTGTCTCAGCCTCATAGACTTTGCGTTCTATTTCGACAAGCTTATCATTACCGAGGGCTACAGAATTGGTAAAATTGAAGTAAACACGGGCCATGGCCTCTGGGTAAAGGATGAGGCCACCCAGAATATCGATTTGAAGAAGTTGATGGAGTCCTCGCAAGAAATTGCCCGAATCATTGGCATATTCGCGAACCTATTCAAGAGCGTCCAGGTAACCCACACGATAACCGAGTCTCTCCAGGATGAGAGATCTTGGAGAGAATGGTACGAAAATCATGGTCCAAATGACGAGATCATGAGAAATTTCAATGAATGCGCCGCGTCTTTCAACGCAGCTATTAGCTTGTTGAAGTTGCGCATCAAAACCATCAAGCAATCCGGACTTGTCATGGATGCACGAGCCAAGGCGCAATCGAATGTGGTACGTATCGAGCCTTTCCTAGATCAGAATGAGAGCTGACGTTGGAACACGATAGATCGGGAATCTGATCCGTCGCGAGGACGCCCGTACCGGTCATGGGCTCGCGGAGGCGACCAAGAAGGACAGCGCGGACATGAAGGTGATTGCCATCATGACCATGGCATTTCTTCCCGCAACCTTCTTCGCCGCCCTCTTTGATATTCCCACTTTGCAATGGGACCAACCCAACGTCATCACACGCAACTTCTGGGTATACTGGGCCTTTACCGTGCCTACTACCTTTCTCGTCTTCTTCCTGTGGGACATCTTGAATGAGAGGAAGCTCTACTCGTGGCTGAAAAGCTTGTTAGGTATCCAGAAAGAAGAGAAGAAACCATCCGATGAAGATTTGCCGAGAGCTAGCTCTATTGAGCTAAATCATATGCCATCTGGTTTTATTGTATAACACACAGAAGGTGAAGGCCGTTGTTGGGATATATGTTAGAATGGGTATTCGTCGGAGAACCATCTTCGAAAAGAAGATATATGTCCAAATTTTACCGTCAATGAATTGACGAACCCGCATTTAGTTTCTCGAAATCAAGCTAGTCGCCTATAATGCTCGTAGAGTCGGATCGGCGTAAATCCTCGATCCTACGTGGACTGACTAAGGTATAAATATTTCTAGGAATCTTAGCAGGGATTTCCGTACGCAATTATGATGAAGTAGGAGCATTTCCTAGTCCATCGAAGGAATGCAACTTTGCTTAACTCAACCACATGCGTGGGCCGGTAATGATTCCGGTCCGGTGGGCGATGTGACTATCAACCAACAAATAATAGCGATTGTCCAAAACACTACCCCTTTTTGAAGTCTTCCTTAATGTTAATTATCGCACGCTAGACCAATCCGCGATCGACGGGATCTCGTTAGTTGATGCTGACCGGCGGGTTGATTGGCTAGCTCCGTGAGCGCCGGAAGCGATACCACTAGAGGGACTGTCTGGTTCCAGACTTCGAGCTGGCATCTATAAAATGACTGCGCATCTTTTGCGGCTGATGTCATTTCCTCAAGCGAAAAAAAGTTCCAGACGACTTAGCTCGCGATGAGGATCGTGCTAGTCTAACGAGGAAATTTGTCGCCTGTCTATTTTGATTCGTTTTTGTGGATAGACGACGAGTCGCTTTTTGGTTTAATTAGAACGGCGACCTCATAATTTGCCCTTTGTCTATGGATCTGAGAAGGAGATGAGCTGAGCACTGTTGCATCGTGCATCACACCATGATCGGAGGACGGCCCAACATCACTTTGGTGATCACAGCGGTGATTTTCGCCTGTATCCTCGTCACAATTTTGACGTCTGGTTCGGCTCGCAACCCGTTGAGTTCAGCTTCGAGTCAAGCAAAACAGGTTTCGCCGACGGAGAAACATGATAAATCAGATGTTTTCAATGAGACCCTTGGTGTAAGTTTTCTCATCACTGGCATAACTCCCGGAAGACTGACAGGCTGGTAGTTCGAAAAAGTGTTCGTGATAGGGCTCCCTGAGCGGTCGGACAAACGCGATGCGTTAACATTGATGTCGGCGCTTACCGGCTTCAAGCTGAGTTTCATAGATGGTGTAATGGGCAAGACGGTTCCCGATAAGACATTGCCATTTGTAAGCACCTACTTTCGCGACGTCTCTTTTGAAGAGTGTAAAAGCTGACTTGACCTAGGGATGGAATCGAGAGACGATGCCAGAGAACAACCTAGGGTCTTGGCGCGGCCACATCAACACGATGAGGCGGATTGTTGAAGACGGAATCTCGTCGGCATTAATCATGGAAGATGACATGGACTGGGATGTCCATGTCAAAGATATACTGGCGCAGTTCGCCGGAGCGGCTCGCTCTCTCCAAAAGGACTTCCACAAGAACCAGACGCTCGAATCACCAAGTCCGTATGGCCAAGATTGGGATATGTTATGGTTGGGTTCCTGTGTGACAAACTTCGGCGAGCACTTGCCGGAGCATCTGCAAATCCCACTAGAAGAGCGCAATTTCCGAAAGATTCTCATTCGTGACGACCCGACAGTACCACCAGTTGGACACCTTCTGGCCAACGGAACCTTCAGCTGGGATGACTATCCACCCCAGGCACGGATTGTGTACGTTCCAGGGGAATAATGTCTGCAGCTTTGCGTACGCATTGAGTGCCTCCGGAGCGCAGAAGGCTCTGCAGTATATGGGACTTGAGGGACAATCCAAGCCGTTCGATAATCATTTGAGTGACCTCTGTCGGCTACGCATTAATGGTATGAGGTGTGTTAGCATCGTTCCGAGTCTCTTCGTTCACCATCGACCCCGAGGGAGAATCAGCGGCGATTCGGATATTAATAATGGAGCGAACGATGAGGTCCGTGAGGTCGGATTTACGGAGAATATTCTATATAGTACACGACTGAATTTGAGGAACTTGGTTACGGGTTTGGAGCCGGAGAAGCAATGGAAGGATTGAATTTTGGATACATTAATGCATTGCAAATGCCTGTACGGTGGGAGATCTCAATATATTTATTAATTTGTTATAATTGTACTTTTGTTTAAGACAAGATTTGCTGGATGAATTCATCTTTGTAAGGACCCAAGGCGGTTAAACATTGTTGTCCTGGAATAAAACATGAAGGTGAATTCGAGTTTCTGAGAAGGGAATCCGGCGACAATGAGTACCTCGGTACATTCACTATCGATAACAGCCAGAACCGGCATAGCGCCAACTTTTCGAGTACGGGCCCACATTTAATCCATGCATCAATTGAAGGCAGAAAAAAAATATTCTGGAGCTTCTCCCGAATTTCCACCACCAACTCCTCTCGATCAACATCCACGCCGACGACGAAAGCTCGACCCTCGCAATCGCAATACAAAAACAAAACCGTGCGAAGAAGAAGAAGAATATCACATCCAGTCAAAATGCATTTGATGTACACCGCGGACGACAGCGGCAAGCGCATCTACACGCTGAAGAAGGTGCTGCAGGGCGAGGTGACCAAGTCGGCGCACCCGGCGCGCTTCTCGCCCGACGACAAGTGGTCGCGCCAGCGCGTCACGCTGAAGAGGCGATTCGGCTTGTTGTTGACGCAGCAGAGTAAGTTGCCTGCCTGCCTAGCTCTTTGTTCTGCTCGCCAGCTAGGAAGAGGAGAGAACAATTATCATGCTGACAACCTATGCTTCTACCGCAGAGAACAAGATCGCCGAGAACTCCCGATGAAGAAGATGCGTTCAATGGAGGAATATCTCGAGCGAGGGTCGCGGATGAAAGGACATATTTACCCCGATTCATGGACAACTCGGGCCTGATGCTTGCTATTTGCAATGTTGCATACACGCATACCTAGGCACTTTTTTGCTTGGTCGATTCGGCGTTTAGGAACAAATAGGGAAATGAAATTCAAGCTTCATTACTTCATGGGGGCTCCGTCAACCTGCTTGTTGGTCTAGAGTAACCCAACCCCGTGTCGTTGCGTTTTCAGATAGCTTCATCAGATGAAAATCCCGGAATGAAGCTCTGGTTCGACTTCCAAGTATTCGACGGGAGCCCGTTTGAGAGCGAGTGGTGGATGGACATGATACCACGCGTACACTAGAAGACAATCTAAGCATTCTAGGACCTCAATATCAAACCCATCGTGACATGGACTCGACCTAGTCAACTTCCAGGCAAAGTAAATAAATATAGGACGTGATATCAATTAATCATCTACCAAGCCCTTTTTTACTTCCATTTTACCGTTAATTTCCTAATCATCTCTTCTTCGAATTAACATTCCGACCCGCCCCAACCCGTATCCGACCACCCGCGCCACTCCCACGATCACCCGTCAAGATACCAGGGAGATAATCCTCATCCATAATATCCCTCTGCTTCGCCTTCCTCTGCTCCGAGCTCCTGTTCACAAACTCCTTCTGGTCCTCGGCGAAGATCAGCTCTCGTCCCCACCCGTTCTTCCCGCCGCCAGGGCCCCGAGCCTTGCCGTTGGCCGACCCGTGCACCGGCTTCGGCACGCTGTACACGTTGCCCCGGTTGTTCCACTGGAAGTTGCGCTTCAGATGCACGGCGAAGTGGCCGCTAGAGTCCGTCGAGCAGCTCACGCGCGTCAGCGTGGCCTGCCCGCAGCGCGGGCAGAATTGCTTGCTCATGTCCCGTGTTATGGCGAAGCACCCGTGGCACCGGAGGACCCAGGTTTTGACGCGCGTTATGCGGGCTAGACTGGGCGAGACTAGGTTCAGGTTCATGCGTAGCAGGACATTCTGCATCGCGTAGTCGAACGTCAGGAGTGCTGCTTGGAGAAGTCGCTGGATCGGCTGCGCTGGCGCGGAGAGTTGGTCTTTGGCTTGGTGCTTCTTGAGGTTGGAGGGTGTGATCCAACCGTCCTCGTCATCGTCTTCCTCTGCTTCTTCGTGTGCTTTTGTTTCTGATGTTGCGGCGTCGTCTGGTGCTGTGTCAACTGTTGGTAAAGCAGATGGCTCCAAGGTAAGAGAGTCAAGTGCCTGAGTGACTGTTTCTTGTTGGATGGTGGGTGGCTCTTGGGACTCGGTCTCTTGCTTCGAGGCATCTTCAGCTACTGGTGCATCTGATACGACTTGCTCTGGTTTATCCTCGCTAGTGGCTACTTCCTCCGACTTCTCATCTGCTATGCTCTCGCCTTCTTTTTGCTCTGCCGCATCGTCTTTCTTCTCTTGTTGCGCAGGCGGTTTTCCATTCACGCCCTTCTGTCCTGGTGTCTTGCGTAGCCGCCAATCGCCTCCATTTCGCTCGCACTCCAACTCATACGTCAGCGCGATCAGGTGCAAATCCGGTCTACTCAAGACCTCTAGGTCACCAGTGCGCCGCGCAAAATCTGTAGCGAACTTTACGCTATCGGGTCGTGGACTGCGCAGCTTTAGAAATGGGAGAAGTGTAGTCTCAACACGCGTTCGGGTTGCAGCATCGCGAATTTCTGTGATAACAGATGGGAGAGTGTATAATTCCTGCGCTTGGGCGAGCAGAGTGCTAACCGGGGGATCGTTCTTGATTAGAGGACCGGCGTCGAGGACAAGGGAGTGTATGGGTTTGGAGGGTGTCGCATTGGTTTCTGATCGCGATTCTGGTGCTTGTGGAGCCTCTGTGGGCTGCTGGGGTTCTGTCGTCGCCATCTTGCAGAATGATCTCGTTCCTTTACTGGTAATTAAATGATGAGATGGTGGGGTTGCTATTTCGTCCTGTGAATTTCATCGTGGGGTAAAAAGTTTTGGCGGAATTTTCGGGCAGAACTAAAATATGTACCTAAGTACACGTTGTATTATATAATCAGTCACAGTACGTAATGCGATAAGCTTCCATTATTGCAAATACATAGGTATTTTTTATATTTATTTCTCAGAAATATAACGACTAGCTCATAGATGGACCCGTGCATTATTATCTGTTATTTCAATGTCAGGATGCAGGCCCCTGGACTCGAAATCAGGGGTGATACGCATAAATATGTCCTCACAACTTGAAAATCTTGCTAGGTATCTGGGCTCGCTGTTTCTTGTCGAGATCAAATGGCAGCATCACTTAAAGAGTCCAAAAATGGGTATATGGCAAACATATTGGTAGGAATTCCCTCTGCGCTACCTAGATATCAGTTTAGAAACATCGATTTTCCCGTCACATGTATCCAGCGCTGATATGTGAGTTAAGCAGCCGATTCCGAAACCCGACCCCCGACCCCCGTGTTCGAAACTGATATATCGCATAGATTACGACGTGACACAGTCTGCTTGAATATTTCCGTTGTAATCCCAATTCCCAGCTGATGCATATTTCTCGAAGAACCTAAGTCATAGCTGTTAAAGTTAAATACCTGGTAATTGGAATAGATCGATTATATGGTTTCTTCAAATCGTCTCACCGCGGAGCCTCTTCTGGAAAGGACTTGTAACTGGTTGAGTAGAGACCAGAACAACTCTTTTCCTGGAGCATGATTAAATCGGCCAATGTAATCCATCGGCGCACCGGGGAATTATGTTGCCGTAGGATATCAACGTTGGGACGTCAAATCGTAGCGGCCTGCGGCGTTAAAACGATCGCGATCTTCAAATCCGAAGAGCACGATTGGCGACGGATTCGACGCGTTAAAAGTCCGATTCGGAACTGATTATGCGTTTCGGGTATCCCCAGAAACTACAATCGGAGGTCGCAAATACGAAATAGAATGCCAAGTTGACCGCTGTAACACGAGCAGATAGCAAGTAGCATATTGCTACAAATTCCTGTAGCCGAGTTGGATCTTTGCCGTTCATATGGAAAAGTAGCAGCAGTTTAAACCCAGTGTAATGAAACGCTTCGGACACTGCTATTTTCAGCTCCTCGCGGTATCAGCCGGGACATAGCCGACTTGGCTTATAATACCGAGGGAAGTATCGCACCGACTAGTAGCATAGATCGGGTACCCAATCCTGATGATATCCGCATCGCTTAGAGTCAATGCCTTTCTGCTTGGGCAGAAGGTAACACTGTTTAGATAGGCCTACGCACACGCGTCGAGTTTTATTCCCCAGTCGCGATTGTCATGCATTTTTCCATGCAAGCAAATAAGGAGGGTAACAGTCTCTTCATTGCCAAGCGTGACCGGTGAGCCTCCGCATGCATCAACAACAAGAAACCCCCTTGTACGGACGTGGTTGGTCGCTTCATAATCTCAAAATGATTTTTGCTGCGTAAAATGAACTGTATTTTGGGTAACACGATCAAACCGTCGTTTGCGAGTAGTCGTTGTTCAGCCAGTCATTCGACATCCACGATGTGGAATCAAGACTAGCACTTCCGAATGATTCCACGTTGAAATCAAAACCATCCATTGCACCTTCGAAGGCGTTGTTATCGTCTATCCCATCTTGGGACATCGGGGGTGCAAGGTTTGATTTGTTCATGTTGAAATCGGCGATCGGCGTTCCTGGGAGGGGGGATCCGTGGGCGTGCTGTTGTGACGGACGAGCAACTGTATGTGGAATAGGCGTAGACATGGAGCTTCCTTGCGGGGAGTTGATGTGAGTTGCGGGAGACAGAATAGGCATGTTAGCAAATCCGCTTTCATCGACAACCGACATGTGTTGCATCGGGTTGTGACGCGGCATAAGTTGAGATACAAGGTTAGATCCACCAGTATGGGGGCTTGTTGGATGAGTTGAGGGTGCGTTCGTAGGTACACCATGAGCAATGAGTTTTTCCAGATCAGCAACCTAAAAGAGAATACGGCATCAGTAAATCACTATTAAGTAGTCCAAAAATGACATGACATGACTTACAATGGCAGCACCGGCGGGAACATGTTCCATCGACTTCGCGATTGTCAGGCACCTTGATCCAATTTCTTGTACTTGGCCAGGCGTAAGCCTAGCTTCCCCGTGGTTCATCTGGGAAGTAAAGTAAATGATTTTGGCACACTGGTAAGCGCAGTCGGGTAGATCGAGGTCAGTAACCGGTAGGCTATCCAGTGACAGGATGAGTTTAAAAATATCGGTCATGGCTAGAGCATGTTCGAAGCATTGGCGAGCGCAGTATGATACAAACTGAGGATCTAGTCGATTGAGACCGGATTGTGGTAATGCTTGCTTTAGTCCTGCGAGGAACATTCGGTATAGATCCAAGTGGCATTGCCTCCACCAAACGTGTATCATGATGTACACGCAGAGCCTCGGTGAATAAGCGCGTAGTTGGAGATTACTTTCAGAAAACTTGAATGAGGCTGGTAGGTGATCGTTAAATCCGGTCAATTCGTCTGAAAGAACCTTGACTAGTTCTGGTAGTTGCGTAAGTTCGGATTCGGGCATTCCCATTACATTCTTAGTACAATAGAGCACCCTGCTCCTCATCCACAGAAGTCGTACATGAAGGGCCAAGGAGCCAACATCTTCGGGGAAAGGTCGCGTCGGAACGGGTCGTAGATATTCAGTTGCTTGAGGAAGATCAAATTCAAAGTTGCGTTCGGTGCAAGGTAGTTGGATACGCATGGAGTCGGATGGCATCAGTGTAAAATCCGAGTTGCCGCCGTTGATGCTCGAGTCAATAGTAAGAAGAGCCCACATCAACCTCCTCCGAGATTCTCTAGCTAAAAAGCAGAGATTGGGATTCTCATAGTTCAATCGTAGAGCATATGCGAAGCGTGTAGCTGTTGCCGCCAGCATGAAGGCAGTCGTGAACTTTCGCGAGAACATCCGATGCTTCATGATAAGAACTAGAGCCTGGATCTTGATTGTCGAAGGGCTCTCAAGGTCTTGGAGCACCATAGTTTGACATTCGTCGATACATCTGGCACCGTACTCGCGCGTGCCCGGGCCTAAATCTGTGAGCAGTGAAGTGATTCCCACCAGAGCGAGAAGTAGCGCTTTGTCCATCATCCCGGCATGATACCGTTGCATGAGCGAGGCGCGATGGAGAAATGAGAAAATAGGAACATGATGAATGTGGCGAAAAAAATTGCCAAATGTCTTCTGGATGAGAGCTTCATTCGGGTATGTGAATCTAACGTAATGATCAGTCTCATGCACGGAACATGAAAAGGAATCACCAAATGCATACGGTTCATTGCTGGATCCCGTCGCTGCGATTCCACCATTCGGTTCAAAACCGTGCTGGTCGTGCCCTTGGGGACCGTGGTGGGATCCCTGATTTTCCTTGCCAGTCATCACTCGTTTCTCTGGCGGTTCAGAAGTTACAGATTCAAGTTCCGAATCTGTGGTTCCTTGGTGGGTTTGTTGAGTAGCGCCGCCGACGGTCCCGGATCGTTTCGTCGGCTTGTAAACACACTCGATGCCTTGCGCTTGGCACCTTGCGCATTTCGGAGTCTCGCCACTGCATCTGGCCTTTCTGGAGTGGCAGTTTGCGCAGGCTAATCTAACACGTCTTCGCGGCAAAGTGAAAGTTGTTAAACTCTCTGAATCCTGGTTTGGTGAGGCGGCATCCTGAAATGAGCAGGTAAATCCCAATCGTTCACAGTTTTGGCAAACATCGCGACGTCCATCACATCGTACTTTTCGCACCCTGCACGGAAGACATGTCTGACTCGATTTCTTGGGTTGTCTGTTGGTAGGGTCGGCCGCAGCGACATCTGCTGCGACCTCAGCTGCTGTGTCTGCGGCCACCATCTGGACGCTCATGTCTTCCAAGTCCATTCTCCCTGATCCTGAGGCTGAACATGAGTAAAAATAGTCGTGCTGCGCGAAAATACAACCGGTGGTGTCCTGAAAGAGCGGTAAAGTATTGCGTTATTGAGATGTGGACATGATACACCTATCAGAGTCCGTCGGAGTCATTGAGCATGGAAATTGGGACGGAATTTCAACGCTGGAATAATAAATTGAAAAAAGATGCGGGGACTGATTATTGGATTATTGGATTATTGGGGGAACACTTTAAGGTATTATTACTCACCTGCAATGCCTGTGTCGGTTAGTGGGCCTTTAGCTGGTTCCTCTTAGCTATCGCTAGTGTGAGAACGATGCCGGCTTTCTACAGTATTCTTTATAATATATACGTCATTCGAGTTACTTGGTATGGAAAGAGGCAACTTTATGTAGTTGCTTCTAGATTTATTCGTCAAGAAATGGAATAGAGTTATACAATTTTAGTTGGCATTGTTTGCCTATGATCCGTACCTTCTTGAATGTTTGCGAGAATTATAGGTTAAACCCATAATCAACGCTTACTACCTACCTATTATCACATCCAACTACTACTATTTCAATCGAAAATAACCTATGAGCGTTAGATGCATTGAACTATAAAACCAACTCTGAAACTATACCTATTTTACTTGCTACCGTACATGATGCAATAAAACCTATAATAATTCTTACATAAATGAATGAAGACCCAGCATCGTGGTCTCTTGATGAATCTAAACGCGATTCATCTTAGCATCAACCCAGCCCCAGACTATTATCTGGGGTTCACGCGACACTAATACACTACGCACCCCTTAGTTTCTTTTTATTTCGGCTGTTGTTCCTTTGGTCCCTTCCAACCGTCTAAAATAAAATCAAACACATGTTCCCTTATGAAACATTCGAGGAACGAGGGAAAATCTTGCCCTTCATCAGGCTAAACTGTCCAATCATAGACCATGTCAAGGCACGCACGTCAAATAAGTCCAATAGTGTGTCATCTGCTACGCTGACCAACGAATCCCGAGAACCGATCCGATAACCGAGGATCAGTCAGCCCCAGATTTTGACACTCCGATCTTCATGGGATAGGATAACTTTTCAGATTTCGAAATCTTAATTATAAATTCTCTTATTCATTCATACGAGAATAATCTAGATAGCCGCCAGGTTTATCACCACAACCACAGCATCATGGAATTTTACGGAGAATGCGAACTAAACTTGCGAGATATTATCTCGTACAGTACCTAGCTTTATCTTCATCAGTGAAGCGGAGCCAATCATCATACGACACACCTACCTAAAACGATTATAAGCACGAACCTCCCAACGTCTAGCCCAGCCACCAGGAGTCTAGACTCAGCAGCAACAGGCTTACCTATCTCTGTATTTGGTATCATCCGAGGAAACGCGGAAGGTATTCCAGGTCTCACTCATGCAGAGTAGATTTCGGCCCGTTATATTTATCATAAATAGGGTGTAAAATAGCTCATCAATTGGGTTATCAGACAGTCAGATCACCAAAACTGTACCCGCAGTTCATGCTCATATACAGTACCTACTAACGTTATTTAACTCATCGCCAGAGGCCTCCATGCCGACAAATCACCATCAGGCTGGTGTATTAACAAGCTTCTCCTTAATATTTGAGTCGGCGGAGTCACCATTCGTCGCCGCCTCCTTAAGTCTCTTCTCCCTTTCAGCTCTTCCCTCACTCGCCGGGTCATAGAATGCTACGCGAGTTAGTCGTGCCATTGGAACCAGGTGTACAATTGATCACTTACGTTTCTCTCCAAACACCGTGGTCCGAATGCCTCTTCGCGGCGCTTCATACGAGCCAGGAATGACCCGATGCAGCACAGCTCGGTTATCCCACATGGCGACACTACCAACATCCCACTTCCACCGGACGGTGTGGTCGTCGGCCGAATGAAGGTGCAGCTGGAAGAAGTCTAGGAGCTTATCCGACTCGTGCTTCTTGAGCTCGGCGAATCCGGTGACGAAGCCCGTGTTTACGTTCAGCGCCTTGAGTCCCGTCACGGGATGCGTGCGTACTGCCGGATGGTGCGAATCAATGGGTGGTCGATTTGGACCGACGCCCCATAAGTCCAGAATTGTGTCGTACTGTAATCGAGACGTGTGAACTGCGTGCAAGCCCTCGACGAACTTCTTCAACGCGTCACTCAAGGTATCGTATAGTCCATACCCGGAAACCCATGCGGTGTCTCCTCCGACCGGGGGATGCTCTTCCATGCGGAGCATTGAGTATGACGGAGGGTTGACCTCAAAAGAGGTGTCGGCATGCCATTCTCCAGAAGGCCAGGGGGTATACTTGAGAAGTTCACGATGGTCCTCTTTGCTGCCTCGGATCACTACGTGTCGGACATCCTTCTGAGCGGGGTGTTTATCTAGGATGCCGTAGTGTTCGAATAGCTTGACCTGTTGATCGGTGGTAAGGTCCTGGTTACGGAAAAAGACCACACCACGCTCATTCACGAGTAGGGCAAGTTCGTCCAACTGCTGTGGGTTTAGTTGCGAAAGCTGCACGTTCTCCAGCAGAGTTCCGATGGATTCCGTAAGATCAGACCTCTTAGCGACCGAGAAGAGCGCCTTCTTTTCGGGATCGGCGAATGCAGCTCGGTCCTTATCCGGGACAATCTCCTCCCGGACCTGCTCCGGTGGGACGTGGTCTCTGATCTTAGGAGAGAAATGAGGATGGATTGTAACCGGGAACCCGGAATCCTTAGAGATGTGCTTCAGAGCTTCGAGGTTAGCTGACATCTTGAGACTTCTGTACTGTTATCGCGGACGCAATGGTATCCAGATATCAGACTTCCGTACATGACTCTCTACATATGGATCATCACTTATATGCACTTTGGTCCTCAAAGCGGAGTTGGAGACTAATATGACGTGCGCGCGCGTCCCACCTATAAGGTTGGAGATTGGCTATAGCTTGATAGATAGCTAAGCTCTCTAGGGTTGCGTTCTCGATGGCGTGAGGCTACACTACGATCACATCAGTCCCCAAGAACCCCGATTTGGGGGCTTGACCTACTAAAACGCCCGATTGGTATAGCTCGATTGTGTTCGATGGCGAATTGCAATACATTGGTAGGTACCTATACTTTCAACGAACTGATTTTGATTGGAATTAGATTTGCTATCTACTAAGTGGTTGGGACGTGGCTATCAGATCTATGCCTTAGACGGTCGCACAATACCTCGGCAAGTGGCCTCAATGATAAACCCAATCAATTCGCTTTTACGACCTTTCCCATACCTCGAGTATAACCATAGGTAGGTACCTAGGTATTCAATCTGAACCATCCTCTTTACGTAGTTCAGCATTTTGAGCCTCGCCATGATTTTCAACGTCCTTTTTATCGCCACCCACGCCAAAGTCCTTGACCACAAACCAAGCAGGTATTATCGAGATACCCCATAGTCCAAAGTTGATGTAAGGACCTCCGACTGAAGCAATGATGGGAACAGCGTTTAGTCCGTAACTCACTGCCTGCCAGGCTGATTCAGTCCCCCGCAGCAGGGCGGCAAGACGGATGGTTTCTTGGGGACTCGAGGATATCTGGCCGATGATGAAGTACGCGAAATTGTAGTTGAGCTGGAATCCCGACACGAGAAAAACGAAGACGCCAAATGCACGGCCGAATCCCGGGTCGCTCCAGTCAAAGGTTGGCTGGGTTCTGCGGTACTGGGTGACGTTGATGGTCATCCATAGCCACCACGCTCCTTGTAAGGTCATGATGACTACAAAAGCCCGGCGACTCCTTTTCTTAAGAGCGATTTGATGCTGATCCAGCCATAGTCCAAGCAAGTTTCCACATATTACTGCCACGATGCCGGACAGGAAGGAACCCAAAGCTCTTGCGCGCACGCTGAACCAGAGAGAGTTGTAGGTGAAGAATACGGCTTCTGAGTATACCCCTTGGCCGATCCATAGAACAATAAACAGGAACTTCTTGGTCAAAAAGGCTCTTGTGGTCGCCTTGATTTCTTGCCAAGGGTTATCGAAGATGGTAAGTTCCACCGGCGTGCCGCTGGGGCGCTGGACTTGGGATGGGCGGTTGAGCAGCAGAGCCACTAGAGTGCCACCCGCTTGGAGGGCAATGAATATGATATAGACCGTATAAGAGACCTTCCCAGCCTGATTCCGATCTATATTCAGTCCAAGATTCACGGCACCTCCTAAGATCTGACCAAACTTCGTCCATGTTAGCCAATAGGCTACCATCCTTCCTCGGTTTCGCGGCTCAGGGTACGCAATGGCGATAGCCGCCTCGGAAGCCCAGAATATCCCAGCGGAGACGCCACATAGGGCAGCTCCGACAATGACAAGCCACTCCACTCCATACCGGTTGTTCAAGTACAGCCCTGCGCTGTACGGCGAATAACCGATGGTGCCTATGAATAGAGCCCCGGTTATGCCGATATACTTAACAACTGCACTGGTCAACCAACATGAGACCACCATCAGGCAGAACGTTAGGGCATTTCCCGTATTCACGAGGTACGGCGATTGGGAGCCGCCGGCCCCGAGGGAGTTCATTGCTCCCCATAGTCCCGGGGCCGCGAAACTACAGAGGCCAAGGACAGTGGCATTGTAGAATACTGATCGGTGCCATTTCACTACATTTCGTTAGCGAACTTCGCTGTAACATTGGAACTTGAACTCACCCTCCACAGGCTTGGACTCAGCAGCACCGGCGGAGTTCTCTGGCGGAGTTTCTGTTACATCCCCCATTCTGCCGTAATGATTGAAGTACTCAAGTCGGCTCTTTTGAAGTTATGTTGAATAAGCTGGTGTTAGTCAGAGAACTTGCTATTTATTTCAACTCCATGCCAAGTGCCGCGAGCTAGCTATCTACCGCTGCAGAAAATATTTCGGGACACCCTCAGCAACCAAATCGCGCCTTATGCCAGGAATAACGCGTAAGACATAGATTCAAGGTAGATAAGATTATCCCATGTCGATCGCCAAGCCCAGAAGTTGATTCGCTTTCCTGCCATGTGTACGACGTTCCGATATGCACGCAATGAAGCACGTCATCCAGCCCCGGGAATTGGTGATGAGCACCAGCGTCTCACTAGGTATACCGCATGCTTAGGTTACCAAGAAAAACTGCTATATAATGGAGTCTAGTACTACGAGATATATACATAATAGGTTTACATCTCCGAAAATTCTATAGTATCATGCTAGACTCGGCGAAATACTTGATCACGATATTTGTGCTAGCTCGGTGAACTATCTGAGTTACGACGAAATGCGAAGCGGCATGGAACAATAGAATTTAACAACAAGATTCCCATCCCCTCTTCCGATGCTTTACCCTCCTCTGTGTCTCGGGAGCGGGAGACGGGAATTACAAGCCACTATCGTCAGTGGCTTTACCACTCTTCATAGATCGGCACGCCAACCGCGTTGGTGGCTATCTGTTGGTCAAGGAAGACCATGGTCCATGCGGGCTTTTATCATCTTCCCTCACGCATCATCGACTAATCTTGAGTACACCATGCATCCTATTATATAGGTACCGATTAAACTACTAGAAGTTTGATTGATGTCGGACGAAGTGATGGGTTTCCGGGGTTACCTATTAGGTAATAACGTAAATTTTCAGGGGCTTCACGGCGTACGGCAGCTCGTATCTGTGGCGGTGCAGTGCTGCTGTGCTGTGGTGTGGCTAACGAGCCGGACCGAATGAGCCAAGACGACGGAGATGCCGTTTTTGTCAACGTGTTCAAACTTGTCGACTCCGCCTGAGGTTTTACATTATTTAATTCATTCGTTAAAATAGACTTGTTGCTTGCGATAGAAACTAGAGAGAATTGCATTGCGTTTGTTGATTCGTTCATTTTAGGTGAGTTTCAAGAGCTGTTGCGTAGGTAGTTCGTGGGGTGGGTGAACTAACAAGGGTCAAGATAGCATCATGGCGGCCACCGAAAAGAACCCCCGCGAGATTGAAAAGGCAACTAGCTTGAACCACGTGCCCAAGTCGGAGGAGTTCGACAAGATGATCTCTGGGATGCTGTGAGTTTCCCTCACAACGCAACCTACGGACTTTGGGGTTACGTTTGCTGATGGCTGCGCCTCCCGTCTCCAGTTATGACGCTCAAGACCCAGCACTCGCAAAAGCACGCTTCGATGCCCGGAGATGGATGCACAAGTACAACAACTACTTCCCCGACGACCCGGAGGCCAACTTCGAATCCTTGGCAACCGCGAGGAAGAACATCCTCAAGCAGTTCCTCGGCCACATCGAGGACGAGGTCTTCATTGAGCCCTCACTAGCTGTGGATTACGGATGCAATATCCGTCTCGGCCACCGATTCTACTCCAACTTCAATCTCACCATCCTGGATTGCGCCCTGGTCACCATAGGCGATCGCGTCATGTTTGGCCCCAACGTCTCCATTTTGACTGCCACGCATGAGACTGAGGTGCAGAGCCGGAGAGACGATATCGAGTACGCCAAGCCTGTGACCATTGAGAATGACTGCTGGATAGGAGGCCATGTTGTCATTTTGCCGGGCGTTACTATTGGGGAGGGGTCTACTGTTGCTGCTAGCTCCGTTGTGACGAAGAGCATTCCTCCGTGGAGTGTGGCTATGGGCACTCCGGCGCGAGTTGTGAGAAAGGTTAAGCCGTTAGATAACGTACCAGAAAGAAGCTCATAGCAAATGTGCAGTTGTCTGAAAACGAAAGAGACCGGCAGTTGCAGCATTATCCTGGGCAATAATAGACACACACGAAGAACGTTCGAAATCAGCATTATGGAACATGTTTATTAAATCTAATCTCGCTTTAAACCTAACCAAACTCCCCATCACCAGTTACCTTATGAAATACCACGGGAATACCGGATGTCTATGATGCATATTGGTATTACCACAGCGTTCACAGCGAGGAACACCGTTCCTTTTGGCAAATACTGGGTTGTTGTACTTACACCTAGGGCACTCCATGTTTAAAGTCAAGATTCAGATAGACTCTCGATAATAATTATGTGAGAGCAGTGGTATATGATATTAGATATGCCATATATACCTATTAAGTGCGAAGGGGACGAAGCCCCTTAATTAATAAAAAGCTCGCTTTGTGTACCATTTTTTGCTGAGCTCCTATCTGCTGTGCCTCTTCAAGTTATGGATCCCAAGCTTCAATGACAAAGGGGGTCCTTAATCCTTTTGCTGGGTAAGCGGAAGCGATATGCTCTTTTTCTCCCCTCAGTAGAACCATTTTACTTTCCATTCGCTAGGGAATACATGCTGGACTGTATACGAAACATAATGAACATAGGGATCATTGTTGGTTACCCCTGTCAATCGGCTTTCGTTTTGGCATAGTATGTTTCAAAGGACTGTTGTTAGAGCTGTGCATCCAAGTGAGACAACTGCCATTGTTATGGCCTGAATAATGCCATTTTATCCTTTATCATAGTAAGGTATTTGACAACATAATGTGCTAGCGTTGAATCATTGCATCAATCCAGGATCTAGCTAGGAAGCTCTGATATACATTATCATCCATCCCCAGTCAATTCTACGGTAGACACTCCTTTGAACACATTATTGGACTCAACAAGATGTCACAAGAGGATAACCCAGCAGAGACTCCGGTTACGGTCTATGGTCCCAGAGATCCATTGGAGCCCTGCGTAGCTTGTAATTGGACTCTTGATCAGCATAGTTGTGCGAGCTACAAAAGTAGCATCAAGCTATTTTACGCAGCAAGCACCCGTGGAGTGTGGGCTCTTGGTTCGAAGTTCATTCTGAAGGAGCGTCTCACAACCCCACCAAATGTACCAACACACGAAGCAGCCAATCTTCGCTTTCTAAACGAGAAGGCTAGCCTTTCCGTTCCTATCCCTAAAATCACTCAGGAATGGACTGAGGATAATCGGTACTTCACAATCACATCTCGGGTGGAAGGCGAAACATTAGAAGAGGCGTGGCCCAAGCTCTCTGAACAAGATAAAGACCGCATAGCAACACAAGTGGCAGAGGGATTAGCGGAATTACGCCAATTGAAATCTGATCGGATTGAGGCTGTCGGCGGAAAGCCGCTGTATGGAGGGTTATTTATCGATGGAAAAGTTGGCCAACAACCCCTTTCATCAGACGACGAGCTATGGGACACAATGGTGAAGCCACTAACTTCCGTTGATGACGAAAAGTTGAAAATTCTACGGGATAACATGCCCCAATGCACACCGTATACTTTTACACACGCGGATCTTACAAACTGTAACATCATGGTCAAAGATGGTAATTTCTCCGGCTTCATCGACTTCGAACGATCAGGATTCTTCCCGGTATGGTACGAATTTGTAGGTTGCAGATTCGGGTTCGGGAAAGATGACAAAGAGTGGAAGCAGCTGCTTACAGAGAAGATTGACCGATACCCGAACGCTATGAACTTCTTCATGACCATGAAAAGTCTTAGAGGATGGCCGAGCGAGGAGGTGGGAAAGAAGAATTTTGATAGACTTGTGAATAATTCCCAAGAATGCGATATGTATCAGTATTGGTAGATGGATTAGCCTGGGGTATCTAGGAGGTAGGCAAATATCGAGCCTCGGATAGATACATCAAACATCCAATCGACATCTAGGTATCAAGACATACTAAGAATCGAACTCTCAGTCCCTTTAAATGTAATACGCGGCCAACTTGTGAGATACTCAAGAGTAACGGTGATGACTAATACAATACCCCTAACCCCTGGATAGCCTCACATGGCATTGAGAAGGTGATATAAGAAACACAACAAGGTGTTAGACGCATAGACTGCAAATTCCATAAAATTAAGCCGAAAGCAAAATGTTGAATCGTCATCGCTACATATTCCCGTTTGTTTCGGACATCGCCAATCGATGACGCTTTGATTACGAAAGGCCAAGCATAGACTTGTACACAGCCACGTCCATGTCCGACTCTTCATTAATTAACCTAGAACCTGATACGTTACAGCGAACCTCACGTAACTACGCAGATCACTTCACTTGCAAGAAATAGCCTTCTCCATACCTACCTAGTACCTCATCATGTATATCCCCTCAGTCCAAAGCGTCCTAACCGCAGGCCTGGCTCTAACGGGCAGTCTCAGAGAGCGTGAGCAAACCGCCTCGTTCCCTCGATATCCACTTGGATAATGTGCTGACGTCGCCTCGCGTATAGAGAAAACCGTAGCCGAAGGCTCCGTCCTAGATTACGCGGTAGAAAAATGCAAGGACTCTGACGGCAATACGCGATGTTCGAAACCCTTCGTCGTCACGAAATCGACGTGCTACCAGCTAGAGTGGAAGACGGAGGGCGCGCTGACGCACACCACAGCGGAGGTGCGCGATGCGGGCTCTGGGGAGTTGGTGTTTTATCGGGATACCAATGGTGACTGGACCCCGGAGAAGGGAGAGGTATGTGATCTTTTGATTTCGAAGTTGTGGCATGGGTTTACGAGTGCTGATGGTGTTGATGAACAGCTCGTGTACTTGGATTTCAAGCCGAAGATTCCTGCGACGGGGAATCAGACTGTGGGCTATGTCGTCAGGACTTGCGAGTGAGCATCCAAGGAAATGAAGTATTTAGTTTCGGACAAGGCTAGTAGGTGACGCGTATGGGTGACGTTCTAACTGGAAGTCACCATCATCTTCGTCGGTTGGGACTTCAGGAGTTATTGAAATAATTGTAATCATATAACACCATTGGCAATATAATAACCTTAATGTTCATCCCGGATTGCTTGTGATAAAAAAGTTGGAAGAGCTGCGATGGCAAGAGGCTACGTGATGCCAGTTGGACGAGAATCTGCGTAAGGTTGTGTCTTCCCGACGACAACGTGCACTATAACCTCATCTAGGTTCGCGGTGGCATTTAACAACCACCTTATTTATCCAGAGCAACGTAATAACCGACAGAAGTTTGGCGAGGAGAGCAGAGACAACGAGTGAAAGAACTGTTGGCACTCGGGATAACCTTGATCTTTGGTGATGATGCATCGACAACCAACGTCGCGGGGTTCCCGCGAGACTAAAAATGACACCCGTTTTATGTATGTAGAACATGAACTTTGATCAGTCGCTAGGCTCGTCCTGGGGATGTATAAGAGGTCTTGAATCTTGCCATTTTGTGGATGAGGAATGACTTCCGTGTCTTAGCATTCTGTTCAAACAATTCATTGTTCTTTGCCAGAATGAACGCGAGCTCGATCAGAGGGAGAATATTCAAGTTCCGGCCGCCGGGTAAATGGGCGGTGAGCGATAAAGTGAAAACCGAGCTACAAAGACGATTAAGTCAGAAAGTCAGAGTACATATGGTCATAGCCGTAGATGAGGCATCGCCAGGGTGGTGGAAAGTTGCTACGGTACCCAGTTCACAGCCCTCGTGTTCTAGACAAGTTGAATTGACGGTGCAATTAGATGACGAGCAAATTCAACAACAGCGTCGATAAGAATTTTTATCTTCCTATTCTCCCGACCCCGATGCATCAAAGCACGGATATGCAATTGGAAATAGCCCACCACCCACATGGGATCGGCAGATTGGCGTATGGATCGTATCTGAAGGTTGATCAGATGTACTGCGTTCCTCGAGAAGTACTTGATGATTTATCGTTCCAACTCAAGACGCAGTCTTATAGATCGTTGGTACAATTCATGACGCAAAAAGGGTTGCTAAACAGAGCCATATGGGCCGGGTCTCAGAGTGCTGAGCAGACTGCTGTACTCTAATTCGTGTTCGGGTAGCATATGAACATCTGGAAACTGGTTGAATGTCACATAAGCTCATATTTAATAAAACAATATCTCTAATCATAAAACTATCGTTATTCATTACCATACTGCGCGAGATACTTGTTCGGAGTCAGGTATATCCAGAGCACGGGCCTTAACCTTAGATGGGCCAGGCTCAGGGTCAACCCAGTCGAGATCCTCTGTCCAAATACCAGCCTTGGTGTAGTCTCCGCTCGTAGTACCAGACATGAAACCAAACCGGAAGTATTCGTTGTAATCCGATACATTGTCGCGAGACCAAGTGAAATGGTCAGAACCGTCATCTCCGAAAAACCCGCGGTACCTTTCGACGTCATTGACTAGAATGCTAATACCATCATACCGCACTCCTGGTGGGGGTTCCCATCGGAATGTAATGGTTGATAGAGTGGTATTGATAATCGGTGCGAGGATGACGGGAAGGGGAGATCCTATTTGAGCATCTCCTTGCAAGGCGACCGCCGTCTGAAGAACGGAGTCGAATCCCCATCTAGCTATACCATTGATGAAGAGTCCAATTAGAATGCCTTGGTATAGTAATGATGGTCTGGTCTGCAAGCTTGTGCCCGGTACCAGGAGCAACGCAAGTATATAATGATGAATGCGTAAGCTAAGGTTGGGAAGTACGAGGCAGATGATGATGGCCAAGATGAAAAGAGCGTAAAGCTTGAGGTAACGTATTAACCTCCCTTCTTGCCGAAAACACCAAATCTGGCCAACAGCAATAACAAACAATACGATGACAATAATGGCGAGAGCTGCCTTGGCGCCGGGCTGCTGCTCAAGATCATGTCCTGTCAAGCGTTGGATTGGGATGAAGTCAAAAGTGTAATTGGTAAGCGCTCCAACCCAGCAACCGCCCAACCACAAGATTGTCTTTTCCACCTGAGCTGAGAGCCCATGCAGGGTTCTTCGTACGCCCATCTTGTCATAGAACACCCAGGCGCAGAACATGGCAGGAAGAAATTTCCCCAGAATGTTGGAGAATAGGCCGGGGATTGTCGTGTAGGATGGCGGGTCGGAAGCCATGCCCACTTGCCAAAATATACCGATAAAAGTAGTGAAGAAAAATACTGAAGACGATGTAGTGAATAAAGATAAAAATGTGGTGAAAACCACAGACACAGCTAATAGTGACCACCTAACGTCTTTCGCGTTGCACTCTATCCCCGATTCAAAGGCGATTGACAGGGGAAAGTAAGAATCGAAGCCGATGCTGTTGATACCGTGTCTGTTAGTGCTGACGAAGTTCTGTTGCTCTCCTACTAACGACACGACACCGCAGCCTCCTTGCGAATTGGAGATGACGCCGGAATGAACGGCAGAACCGCAAATAAAGGAATCTCCTCGGTAGATCGCATTTTCTTCGTTGGTGGGATCGGGTGGTCCACCGACAACTAATGGCGCGTAGACAACCTCCTGGGCGCCGACAGCTCGAGGGTTAAGAACTTTATAGCTGGCGCAGTTGGAGGGGCAACGAAAAGCGAAACCACTTCCGTTGAACGGTCTGCAATTAACACCGTCTAGGCCGCAACTATTGCCGGCGCTCCAGTATGTGACTCCACAACTTATATCCATAGGTACGCCGTAAGTTGCAACTTCGGAAGCGACCTGACCCCGCCACATGACGATAGCAAAGATGATGATCCATACGGCGACATACCCCATATATAGGAAGATCTGATGTATCCTGTTGGGCAGGAACTTGTCGAGGAGATGCAGCGGCGCATGCTGAACAACGGGGAAGAAAGGCTCGATCCTCCAGACTTTCGGGTTCTGGGGCCCTCTCATCCACCTAAAGGCGATCTTCCCATACTTGCGAACAGGATATGGAACCCATTTCCATTTTTTCCAGGGGCCCTGATCCTGCATAAAGCGCGGCGTGGGAGGGTCGTCGTCTTCGTTGAAATCGAGGTGTTCCGGGCCGCCGAGCGGATCGTCCGGATGAGCCGGAGTGTTGCGGTGCCGTTGCTGTTCGATGTCAGGAGAGACTGGACGAGGTTCTAGCTGATTGGTACTCATGATACGGAGCTACGATGGCATCGCTGCTGTTAGTTATGTCTAGACGTGCACAGGAAGGACACGTCAGAAATCGGGCTTACATTCGGCAGATTGATAGGTAGGTAGGTATAGTAGTACAACAAATAAGCTACAAAGAGACAGACGAATCTATGTCTATAATAATATAAATGGTAACTGATACATGAGTTGGAGTCGTCGGTACGCTAAAGGTAGACGGCTACATAGACCGAGAGCCTGCTCAGCCTTTGAAAGGTGTTGTTGTGTTGCCGGTTACATATACGGGAAAAAAGAGTGAGAAGGAGAGAGGTTGGAGGTTGGAAGTTGGAAGTTGGAGACTTGTAAACTTGTAAACTTGTTGGATTCGACTGGGAAGGAAAATAGGAATTAGGAATCGACGCCGAGACGCGAACGAAAGCCGCGAACGGGGATTTGGGCATGGTTTCCTGATCTAGCTCATAGGCACCCCAGGGCAGGTGGGGTGGTCATGGGTTATCCATCATGTCGATTGGTCTTCCTCGTTTCTATTGAAGAAAGGTGTGGGTCGTGGCACCTCGTGGGGGCCGTTTTTCTTTTTTTGTTTCGGAAAGCGGCATTGTCTAGGATTCGGAAGGTGTAATTGGTCATTAACCGCTTGCTTTAACGCCCCGGGGTGTGTAGGCATCACACCGAATCTAGATCTAGATGCCTTATGAAATCTTACTAAATTGGAAGTGCAACTATTTCACGATTTGAAATTTTATATCTGAAAAAAAAAACCGACAAAATTCCGAGATCTGAATCGACATAGACACAGAGTTTGGCTCTCTGAGACATAAGTTTTGTGATATTTTGCTATTTATTTCAGACCCCGCGGGACTCGGACATAAGAATTCAACTATGACGGAGTTATCACCAGAACCCAATATGTTCCACGTGTTGAAAAGTGTCGCTGTAGACGGAGGAGGTCCTAGAGCAGGTCGCTTGGCTCTTCCGAAGCGAAAACCTATTGATACGCCTAACTACTTCGGCCTTACGTCCAGAGGCGTTATACCGCACATTACTCCGGATGTTATAGCCAAACATACCGACCTTCATGGCTCATATATGGCGTTAGAGGACTGTAAGTGTGGTGCATTTTAACTTATGATCATCTGTCAGTCTAACATATTATATAGTCGTAGAGAAGTCGCAAAAGAGACTTCAGCCCGCTGTCTATAATGTAGAATCAGACGGGAAGGGAACTCTACATGCATATACCGCCACGCCAGCGCCGATTGCCACAGTGCTCGGCGCGCGGCGACATCCAGCAGTCATAGCTCCCATGGGCAATGGGAAGGATTACGTATCAATATATACATCAACCGGATTCCAGCAGTTAAAGAACAAGGAGTATTACCGGGCTGTGGAGAGACTGGAACCAGATATCGCCATTCCTCTCGCCGACTTGACGTTTGGCAATTCGCATATCCGGACTAAGCTTCCGGCTCCGAAGCGGCAACTTCGAATGGTCGAGCGAACTGAAGATTGGCTGGCAGAATTCGTCAAGTTGAGGAATACAGATGATGACAGCAAGGCTAAGGTGCCTAGTATTTTCGCGCCTCTACTGCCGGTCTCATATCCAACACAGTGGGAATACATAAATCGCTTAACACAGGATTATGTCCCAGAGCTGTCGGGTTTGGCCGTGTACGATGCTGATATTCTTCCGGACTTGAACGGACACGAAGCTCTGAATCCGCTGCCTCGTCTCTCGATGGACTTTATCGCATCGCCGCATGAGATCCTCCGACAGATTCGCTTAGGAATGGATCTATTTACAGTGCAGTTCGTCAATGCTGCCTCAGATGCTGGGATTGCCCTAACCTTCACATTCCCACCATCATCTTCTACCTCCTCTGATGTACAACCACTAGGAGTAGACATGTGGTCATTCGACCACCAAGTATCATTACAACCGCTTGCTGATGGCTGTACTTGCTACGCCTGCACGAAGCACCATCGCGCGTATCTCCAGCACCTTCTAAATGCCAAGGAGATGCTGGGATGGACTCTCCTCCAAATTCACAATTACCATATGCTCGACAGCTTCTTCAAGGGAATCCAAGCTATACTAACTGCGGACCCCCCAACATTCAAACAAGATTGCGAAGCATTTTCAAAGACATATGAGACTGAACTACCCAAAGGCACAGGGGAGCGACCGAGGGCTCGTGGATATCATTTCAAAACCGAGGGTGGTCAGGAAAAGATAAATCCACCGGCTTGGGAGAAGTTTGGCGAGGGCGGAACAGAAGATCCTGCGCTCGCTGCTGAGATGGCTGGACTTGCTGTCACGGGTCCCGCTGCGGAAGGGGCTGAGACACCCCTTGTCCCTGATGCGAATGCTGACGCCAAAGACCTGGACAAGAAAGGCTTCGCTGAAATTGAGAAATGAGCTAGCTCATTTGCTCCGAGCTTGTTTTCTGGATGAATTTCTTGGCGCCGGATTCGTTCTTGCGACTAACTAAATCGACTTTTCGCTCGATCAGCTCCGAGACGAAGGTATTCGTGCATCGACCGTGATCAATTGGTTGATCGTAGGGCTTCCGGAATGAGGCATTTCTCTAATTAGTACTCTAGTCGACCGGGTTTCAATTGGAATCGCGCGAGCCTACGCTAATTGTTCTTGGAAACTTGGAATCCTGCCTAAATGACTCGCTTTAGATGAAAGTGGTTGACGTCGTTATTGCGAAGCCATTTTCTCGGCAACATCGAGACGAGTCCAAGGGCAATATCCTGCTACCTAAGCCTCCTAACACACGGTTCATCAATCAAGCTAAAGGATTATGACTGCTTATTTCAGCAGTCTTGGTCAGATAATTCTCCCCATGTGGACTTATATGGCAGATACGCTTAACGCGCCGTTCCCATCTCCCCTCCACCTACAAAGCCCTGTCTTCCCCATCAACGGACAGCGAGACTCACCGAAGGTTAAGAAAACTCTCTCCATTATCTCACACGACCGCCACTCAGCGCTCGAACCACCGCCGGATCTTAGATACGATTTAAGATGTGTGCCGAATCCTCCAATGAAGGTCCGCGAAACGCAGACAGGTCTCTCTGGTGAAGTGCGCGAGGGCTTGCTTCAAGAACCAAGATTCTGTCATCTTCTAGAGAAAGCGGATAATGAGATCCGTGGAGCCATGAAAGTTGCAGATGAAAAAGCTGGAGAATACGATGAGATGGTGGTGCGCGTTGGCTGTCTATGCGGGAGTGGCCATCACAGGAGCGTGGCATTTGCCGAGAAGCTTGCTCAGATGGATCTGCCCGAGGACTGGTCGCTGGAGCTGAATCATCGTGACTTGACACCCGAGGTCATTGAGAGAAAGTCGAGGGAGAGGGAGAAGAATAGATAGTTCACGAAAATATGAGCTACTCTCTGGCTTCGCGAAGATAGAGATCCAAGAAGAGTAGGTAGGTAGACGAGTATGATAGAGCTAGCCTATGACACTAAGAAAATCATCGCTATCGTGAGCTCGCTGTGGTCCTACTGAAAGAGGATAAATTTATGCTGTCGATAAACTCGATACGCTAGGTTCAACCAACCAAAATGACCAAATATCCCAACTTATCACACCCGACGTTCACGATCCTTTCGCTTTCTCGTTCTGATCAGCAAGAGACTGCACAATGGCCGATGTCGACCCCTTCCCAGGCGGTCCTCCCAGGGCACGAGTCTGATTCCTGTTAGCTCTAGCCCAAACCTGACGCCTACCAGTACCTACCTCAGCCTTCTGGACCTGCGCCGCGTCCTCCTTAGTAACCTGACCAACAGGTTTCCTTGCGATCTCACCCGCCTTGGCGAAGAAGTTCTGCTGTCTATCGTGATCGCTCTGCGCCTGCGCGGCTGGCCCGCCCTTGATGGGGCCGAAGCCCGTGATGTCCGTCTCGGCGGCCGCCAGCTCCGAGGCCTCGGCTTGGGTGATCGGGTGCCCCTCGACGGCGCGCTTGTGCAGTTCTTCTTTCGGTGGTAGTTCGCCTTCCATACTGTCAAGTCTAATGGGGGGGTTTTTTTGGGGGGGTTTTTTGGGGGGGGTTTTTAGATAACCTTTTTTTTTGCCAGATGATAACATTCACGAATGTTGGCGCGCTGTGTGGATTTTTATATGGGAGAGCCGTAGAATCTATGATCTCATATCACTCGTTACCAGCTTCACCCCCCAGCCCCCCTGGCTGAGATTTGTGGACCGTTACAATTATTACGTCGAAATGTCAATCATTGGCGGTTTTTCAAGATGAAAATTGATATTCCCGGGGATTACCTATAATAACGGACGATGGGGTCGCTGGGTCGGTGAAGTGTAGCACGTCGGATATTCGTACGCAAGTGTAAAATCACCCGCTGGGAGAGAATAGAAGAAAGCAGGGTTAGATGGGGTAGATATACCGATCGTTATAATGTGAAACTAATAAACATCTCTATATGCGCTTGTCTAAGTCTTTCCGATTACAGGTTGTACGGACAGTTCTTGTCCCCCTTCATAGACGCAGGGGGTTGATGCACTTCAAGTGCCCCTACATGCCTAGTCTCGTCTAACCAGACAAGACCATCGAACTGCTTTGGCAGGACAGCAACCGAGTAATGAGATTCTCTCTCGGTGTGGGGTTTATAGATAATACCGATGGATCGTTCCAGTCGCTGTTCCTTGAGGGCTTCTCGTAGTTCCTTGGTGCATTTGCCTTCCCGCAGGTCGAGGACGAAGTTCTTGATGTGCGTGGAATGAAGGATCTGCTCGTAACTGCCAGGCAGCGCTGGCCTTAGTCTCATTATACTCATATCACGATCCCAGCACTCCGCTGCGGCCACTGTGCCCTTGTATGTGCTGCAGCATATGGACAGTGCGCCAGCTGAGCCGTACGTCTCCTTGCAGAGTTGTCCGATGTTGACTTCATCGCGTATCCATCCTTGACTTGTCGCACGGGCGTCGCCCGCATGGCTATTATGCGTCCACACAATGGCTTTCGAGTCATCGCCCCGATGCTCGAGTATCCGGAGTAGTGTATCGAACATATGTTCCTCACGTAAATTCCATGACTCGCGGCGGCCATAAAACATCGTCTTGAAGTATTGTTCAGCAGCTAGAGGTGCAAGTTCTCGTTAGTACCGTTCTCTAGTATTAGAACGTGATGCATAGGTAGGTTAGCACCAATAGGTATTCAACTTACACTTGACGAGGCGGGCATTCTGCTCCCCGCTGTGAAACTCTTCACTATCCCAGAATTCTGCCGAGTACTCTAACCGTTTACTTAGCAAGTCCTGGAGCATGTCCACAACCTCCTCTTCATATCCCCTGAAGGCCGAAACTAAGGCTTCGAGCCCGTACTCCTTAGGGTCCCCCCAACTCATGAGTCCACCATATCTGTCCCTTGCGACATCAGCCATTTCCTCGTCGATGCTCTGAAGGTAGTCTATGACTGCACGCATGGACTCGCCCAGTGAAAATAGGTCCAGCCCGTAGAATCCGATCGAATCCGTCTTGTGCGTGTCTTGGTTGAGGTTGTAGTCCCGAAGCCATTCAATGAAGTCATGGACTTCTGTATTGCGCCACATCCACGTAGGGAAGCGCATAAATGCTTGTTCACGACCTGCTATCTCTGCCATTTTGGCGGGTTCGACACTGGCTTGTTTCGCGGGACCTGGTCGCTGTCTGACGTATCGGTCCACGGCCTCTGCATCGGGCCAATCCGCTTCAACGGCGACAACATTAAAACCATGGCTCTCTATCATGAACTTCGTGATTTCGTTGCGGGCGGTATAGAACTCAGATGTGCCATGGGTGGCGTCGCCTATGAGAAGAACTTTGCAGCTACCAAAGCTGTCAAAACGATTCGCAATGGCGACACGAGCTTCTTCCACGGATGGAAAACTCAGTACTTCCTGCCGGATTAGCTCTGCGATTGGAGTTTCCTTATCATTGCTACGACGGCGATGCTGTGAAACGTTTATGATCTTGCTCCTGAGCCTATGCATGTCCGGGATTCCAGTCTTTCGGGAAATAATCTGCTTAGTAGTCCTAGTTCTAACTTGATGGCGGAAGCGAGGGGAGAATAGAGTAACTCAGTGAGAGATCTTACAGGTATTCTACAATACGGGGTCTAATCTTGCGAGAAGGCAAATGGATGCGGTCGCAAGATGGAGGACACGGACATCCAAGGCTAGACAAGGCCATTATATGCGCGTGCTGGATACTTCTCCTCGGAGTAATGTCAGGTAGATAAATCAACTAGTAGAGCCGTCTGAGCCGACGATATATCAACTCGGTGAGGGTTCGTAACAATGACACAAAGATCTATATAGTGAAGCACCATGGGAGTCAGCCGTTCATTGTGTACAGAGGTACCTACCTACTCGTAGGTAACTTAGGTAAACTGTATGTTTCCAACCGTTGTTAAAGCCTCTCCCTAGTTGGGCTTCGAGCGGCATAGTAGCAGTTAGTATAAACCTTAAGATACCTACTATGTTGCTAATGGAAATCTGGCGCCGTAGCAGGATTTAGAATCATTCATCCTGACTTATGCTGGTGCCATTGGTATCACTAGGATAGACCCCTATTTGCCGAAACTTCAGCGACATATTCGGCGACTCAGAACACCATCCCCCGTGTTCGCTAAAAGAATGCGCTGGTGATACCGGTAATGTGTTGTATAATCAATTACTCGTAGACGGGTCTCGGCATTATGTACCTAGATTTGATGTGGATAACAGTAAGATATTATTTGATTTTCATGCTTATTATGGTCCTTGAAGAGGGGAAAAGGTAGGTAGATGTTAATTGCAGCTCGGAGAAACGAAATGTTATTATCATTATGATTATCACTAATCATTCCTGTCGACTTATTACGTAAGATCTGGCAAATGCCAAGTGATTTATAATTATACACTTGAAGATAATACCCTGGTATAAATGGATATTCCTTGAACTTACTCTGTTAAATGCATTAACCCAACCTTTCTTTTTGGTAATTAACCCTGAATATGCCGACCAGGTCGCTGCTTCACTCACGTTTTAAGACAGACAACGAAAGAAATAATTCAAAAGAATTTGTATACCAGTAAGGGCTAATGCATCAATCTGTCATGTCCAGTTCACTTTACCTTGGCACAAATCAACAGAATCGTGTTAGATTAGATGGCACCTGCCTGTCAATGCTCAAGACACCAACCCTAGGGTTAGGGTTAGGGTATAAATCTTTGAAACCCTAACCTCATGCTCGGTGTTATTAATCACTATAAAAGGAGTGCTCTTTAGATTATAAGATTCAAACGGTACCTCTGGCTTGTTATGTTTTCTCCTAAATTCTGCGCTCGATTGGCTAACTTATCCACTGTCTACGAATATCCGCTGGATAATCACGGAAGACGCACAGCTACTACAACTGAAGATCGTCTGTTTGGTATGATGGATCAGCCAACTGTCCGAGAGAGCCAGACTTTCCATACCTCCACATCTCACATTCAAGAATCTCACCTTGGAAATTACCTGAACTGCCCGAATTGTTATGTAGTCATTCGGCGATCCATCGTCACAGGATGTAGGCAAAGAGTCGCGGTCCGTGAAGTCACGAACTTCCGCAATTAATGATAAGGGATTTCAAGAGTAAAGCTCCGCTCATGCGGAACCTAGGATATCTAGGATCAGCAACACGGAAGCAAGCGAGTTAACCGGAGCGCTTCCCGGCCCCGAGTTCTGAGACATCTCCCAGCCAGTCTATTTCTAGATTCTACGACTTTTAGTAGATATGTCACTGATTTTTCACATGCGATGAAGCGAAGAAGTTTCCCGCCAACTGATTTTCGTTAGTGTCTTAAGGTTGAATTAACAAAGCACATGGTGAGATTGAAAATAAATTTCCTTCGTGACATAATACAAAAGAATTTGATTCAAATTTAAGACAAAATCTTTTCACTCCCTAAGCATATGCTGTCACGTAAATGATATTTATGTAACCTACATTTCCCTGTGCCAAAGACGTACCTAATGTTCTCCAACCGCCATTTTTACTTTCTAAACTTTTATGTCTTACAATATAAGCTAAAGTGCTATCTAAAAACGGAATCAGGCTAGAGAATATGCTAATGATAGGCAAGGTGATCATCGTCTCACCATGGTGAACACAAGGTAATACGGCCTTAACATGGAATGTCTGAACCACATTCCTTAACTATATCCAATTAAGACTTGAAATTAGCTATGACGACTTTGAGGTTGATTGATAAAATTCATTCTTACGTCTGTGGCTAGGTGTTGAATCATTTTTAACTCACCCTGCTCGAGCTGTCCATAAAATAGGTACTTATGAGTTTACAAACACCCCTATAATGAGATGACGACATGACACCAAAGGGATACAAAAAAATCTTCATCTCCAACCCTACTATATATATCGTACGTCCCACCGAGAAATATGAATCATCACACCCTAGACATCATCGAGATTCGTTCCGAAAAAAGCCGTCAATGCAACCTACATAAACCTTAGGGTACTCCTCGCCCAACTGGGGATATCCTTAAACCACCTTTACTATAAGCTTAGTCACAGTGTATATATATATACCTCCATCATTCACATACATCTTCTGTACAGAGCTCCGACTGAATGCAATGAGGCGTGCCCTTAGTCTTCCACTCATCGCTGCAACCGTGTCAACCACCCAAGCCGACTTCACTATCTATCTTGGTAAAACGAACGATATTGTCGATGTAGGAAACACCTTCAGCGCAAGTGAGCTACAAGTTCACGATCATGCGCCTCTTGGTTGCTCAGATATAGGCCAATCGGTCTCAATATCGATGAGCACCAACAACGATGCAAGCAAAGGGCGTTGGGCGTGTGACGGGTGCAATGCACTCGCTCCACGGGACTGGATCATCGATCGCTTCGAGATATATAACCATGACGATGCCGTTGGGCACTCCACAGACAATCCAACACCTGTCTTTAATAAGGCCACAGGTGCCGTTAGTATGTGTGCCATCCTCCTTGGAAGAGCTAGGAAGACCGCTAACAATTACCAGCTCTGTATGGTATCGGACATGGCAATTACGACATGAGGGACATAAATAACACGTTTTTGGGGACTTGCAGTCGTCCATACCACCCGCAAGAGATGGACTGTTGGCAGCTCATATCGGCAACTTCTATAACCCACGTCTTTACATGTAAGTATAACCTCCTCCCCACAGATGAGGCACTTCACTAATCCAATACCTTCTAGGCATGAGTGACCTAGTGCCGAACGATGGGCTTTGGGTCCCAGATGACTGAAGGGAGAGATAGTTAATCAAAATAATCTGGTGACGGATGGGTTAATCAGCGATGCGCCTTGTTTTAAAGGATTTTCCCGATTTTCAATTCTTGTTATATGATAGTATAAAAACTCGTTAGAACACGCGTGGACCATATAACAGACTTCTAGTCCGACACATAGGCGCTATATTGTTGGATCGGTTTCTTTTGCTTTAGGAGTTCATGCCAAAAACCCAGAATGGTAGTCAAAGCTAGGGGAAAAGACGGTAGACACAGTACATAAACTTCAAACTCACAGAACTAAAGAGAACTACGTGGCCTTACGGAGTACGGCAAATAAAACTCACAACTACTTGATACCACCAATATGGGAAAGGAATGCGGCTGTTACACCAGCCAATTGTGTTTCAGGGGTAGGGACTTAACCACTTGTGTACCTAACCAACCCCCCTTTTCGCTGGGATTACGTAAGACCATGGTAGTGAGGCATTCTGATATTCATCCTGCCCCCAAACACCCATCAGCTGACGATTTAAGATTTTCGTTCCTTGCACCGTTTATAGCCCACTGGTTTAAGTTATATCTTGTTATTAATGCCGGATAGAAGTATGTGTTGTGCTAACTATGCTTTGGAAGCTTTCAGTTTTTACATACCTGGCCAAATCTAATGCCTACCTATACGATACTTCGGCGTATCCAGAGAAACATTGAGAAAAGGTGTGGTGACACTAACGACGCCTCTCAGACTGAGCTAACGCTCCTCTGAAGTTCTTCCCTCCGGACCAAGGGTCATATGATGGCGCCAAAATCTCAGAAGTTGAGACCCGTTAGTGAGCCTACAAACATAATACATCATCGTAATGGCTATGCTTCGCTATTGTGGCTAAAAGGTGGAATTAATATTATGCAGCTAGCTATTTTCCACAATACTAGGTATCATATGCATAACCCCCATCATGATTATTCATATCTGAGGTAACTACTTCGAGGTAGTAACTATAGCTCCCGATATAGTGCTCGAAGGCATTGGTTGTAAAGCGACGGTATCTTCCTCATCTCTCCTTCTATGACCCCACTCTTCGGATCCCTCATGGCTGCATTCTTCAACTCTTTCCCAGCTATGGCTTATACTATTCGAATTGAAAGTCTTTCTCCTACCCCCTAGAGAACCCTTCACTGCAGTGGATCGTATCCGAGAAGTATCGGGCCAATTTCGAATTTTGTTAGTACCTATTCTCGCTATACTCCTGTACAGATGCCCAAGGGTGGGAAGGCAGCAGCAGATTATTCCCAGCCCATTCTGTAGTGTAGCACATAGTACCATGGTCGAGAATTTAACTATACTATCGTCAGTAAACAGGAATGACTAGTACCCTTTGAGTATTCGAGGTGACTCACTATGCGCAGCCGGGTTTGGGGGGTTCCATATCGCTGTTAACCTGACAATACTTGCAACACACACGCTTACTATCATTAGCATATTATATTCTACCGGTACAAAGGTTTGGAGGTACCTCTTTGGGAGAAGGAATTTATTACTTACAGACCCCCCAGGAGGAATATGCCAGAAACTGCTATCTTCTTGCTTGTTGATAATCGCATTCGCCGTACGACTCCAAGAGGGATACACAGAATTGCCGCGTCTAGAAACAGATTGGATAATTCGTAGCCAAGGACCCATTTCGTAACGTCCATGCAGTACTCTGAGGATTGGATATACGTCCAATAGGCATTGATAGGATGGCACTGAAAGATGACAATGAAGAGTGTGATAACAAACCACAAGATACACGCAACCGCTGTTCCTTTAATCACCCGTTGATATGTCCTGCTAGATTCGAAGAGCGAGTAGTAGAACCACAGTAGGCTCAGTTTAATAGAGGTAATAATGGCTCCGAATAAGAATTCCGAAATCCAAGTGATCTGGTGGCGTAATGGTTAGCCCGCGTGGCAATAATATAGTTTCTTTCCCAACATGCCTTGAGGATATGCAATATTGCTGCTTCTTCTAGAGGTGGACTGACACTGAAATCGCCGTACTTTATAATGCCTGACAATCGAATCGATCTAGTTCAGCGACTATAAACTCGAATGCTAGCGGTGCGAGAAACACTGAACATACAATTCATAATAAGTCCCGATTGGATGTAGAAAAGAACAGTAGGGAAAACGCAAAGCCAATCACACCCTTGGAGTGGTTGCCGAAATGCGAACTTCGATGCGAATCTTGTAATTACAACCACCGCGGTGAGAGCTATCATGGAAATGCATGCGTCCAGGTTACTCCTCCCGGCCTGCGTAAAATTGGTGCCCATGTCGAAACGCGACGCCGTGCGTTTAGGTGGTCTTCACTTGACCATATCTAGGTAGGTAATTAGGTAGTGATGCGATTTGGAGCAATCTCTTTTCGAAAAGGTTTAGTTGCTTCGTAGATCTGGATTAAGTATAATACCGGAAATTTATGGGATTATTCTCTGCAAATGCTGACCACCAAGACACATACCAGACAACGGCAACAGCTCGTCTCGAACTGTAGAGGTACCTGTCCTACGCATAAGCATGAGACTCAGCCCCTGTCGCCAATTGACCTTAATGTGTTGGCTTGGTCTACATACGACCAACCAGCGATTGATAATACAAAATTTCCCCTGTTTTCGTGGGGTGACCCCTAACATGGATTGGCCCATCGTCACCTGAACTCGGAAAGGTGCGTAGCATCGAGTGAGTGCCGAGAATGCAGGTCAGCCGTCGGTGCCGATATGAGCAATGCCTGCAAAAAGGTCTACAAATGTTACATACCCCCGGCCCAGCCTTCAAGTATCAATCAATGAGTGGGGGTTGCTCGGCGACTCGTACTCTTCGTTTAACTCCTGTCAGCAACTATAACATACATATACCTGACAATACCACTATGAACAAGCATCTAAATGTAAAGCGCTATATCCGGTACGGTCCGCCCTGGACTCAGATTTCGATGATCAATTCCGCGTTTTGTGATTCGCATTTATTATTATCTACCTCAGCACAAAAAAAAGGTTCGGAAGGGAATAATAGAACGTTATATACCTACCATTACCAAATTGCTTGCACGATCTGGTTCTCTCAACTATTTATGATCTTCTATTTGATCTTCTTTGTGGCCAAGATTTCAATTCAGCTACCTCTACGCAATACCTCTGCGAAGCGATTTCGACCATTGCGAACCTAGAGTTCACAAATAACCGTGGGCAGTTGGATACCTAGGGAGTCACGACCAAGATCAACTATCAAAGGCAGAGGATAAATTATTAGGGTCGAACCGCCCGAGGACGGCCCCAATGAGCGGGATTCGCCCAGTCCCCCGAGAAGGCCTATGGTTTGTTAATCCTAATCGCGATACGTCATTGAGTACCTACCTAAGGGGATAATAGTCTTGCATTTCCCTTCTCATGGCTTCGTCTTTGCCTTCGGTCCGTTGTGGGTGGGCAGCAATATTTTAACATACCTGGTTAGGGTTAGGGTTAGGATTTACCTATGTAATCAATCAATGCTTCTAATCTGAGAAATTTTGCTTGTCACGTCCTAAATCTTTACATCTAGTTCGATGCGATTCCCTGCCGCCTTTCAAGATGCGCTTACGTTCTATCACCAACTTCTAGAGACGGGTGTTGAGTCAAAGCACACTATACTGTCCGGGGACTCAGCTGGGAGCAGCATAACCCTCGTCATGCTGTAGTACTTGGAATTAAACGACTCGAAACTCCCAACTCCAGGAGGCGCAATGATTTGTTCTACCTTGGTGAACGTAACTAAAAATGTCATAGGACAGCATTGCCATTCAAGAACCCCCCCAATTAACTGCTTGACTCCTGGCATGCATTAATACGTGGCTAACATGTACATACTAAAGAGTGACCTGTCGAAAGAGACAAGGTCATACATCTTCCCCTTGTCCATCCAAGCCTATTCAGCGGAATTATTTCACAACGAGATCCATGAATCTGCACGGGAGATGGATCAGCCAGAAGGAAACAAGGCCAGGTGTCACGAGGCGGAATTCTTGCCGCATGATCTTCCTGCAACTCATAGCGTGGCTGGTCGTGAGTCCCAGGCAGGTACCACTGCTAGAGGTGTCGTGATTCCCCCGGGGAAATAGTGATTAAATGGGGTTCTCCATTCCTATTCGATTACCATCTTCCTCCAATTCAAACCTTTACCCTAACCCTAACCCTCGCCTTAGTAATACTGTTAGTCAGCATATATTTTACCCCTAGTCTAGCCACGACTCAGGGTGATGGTTCATACAGCTTGAATCCCCCCATCTTCTTCATCATCGCCCTCCTCCAATACCTTCAACCGCGTCCCCATAACACGAAACTCAACCGGCCGATCCTTAACCCACTCATACCTCTCCAGATAAGCATCCAACCCCCTAGACCCCCTCTCCAGCAAAACATCCTCCTTCGCAAGCGGCACCCACCACACCTTCTCCAAATCAACTTCATTCAGACCAATCTCGTACTCGCGCCCCGGCTCCAGGCCATCCACACCCGTGACACTCGCGGACCGCCGGATATTCCGCGGGTTTCCGTCTGCGTCCAATTCTCGCCCGAGTTTGACGATGCTCCACGGTTGGGGTTTGAAGTTGCGGCGCCCGAACTCGGCGGAGAGGGGTATGGAATCGTTGGTGTGAAGGGTTATGAAGTATTTCTCCTCCGCGCTGCCCCATGCCCGGAGACGCGGGTATGCCCCGCGTTGCACGTTGAGGATCGTGGTTAGTTTGACGGGTTCGTGCGTGGTTAGGTTGGTGATGGTGTAGCCTGCGCGGGTGAGTGCGCGCCGGGGATCTAAGGGTGTGTTTTCGGTGTAGAGGGTTATGGTGTTGAATGGGGAGCCGGGGAGTAAGGTGAGCTTTTGGGTTATGATTGGTGCATTGGGACGCGTAAAGCTGTGGGTAGGTGGGGAGAGGGAGAGGTCGACTTGGACTTTTGGTGCATTGATACTGTGGCCTAGTAGTGGGTGAAAGGGCAGTGTCATGGTAGTTGATGTAGAGCCCGTTGGTTCTTCTGGGCTGTGCTCATTCTCGGTTCTTGTCATATTCGTCGGAAGCGAGAATGATGTCTCGTCCAAGGTGTCAATGGTCTCTAGAAGATGCTGCATTGTTTTAGATTAAGCGAGATGATCGATCTACTAGGTGTTGTTCGAAGTCGGAATCCACATAGCCTAGATAGTCGAAAATGTTAGGCGACAGCGCAACAACAAGAGGTGAATGCGAGATTCGACGAGTCGCCACCACCAGGTTGCTGCCCCGCTGATGATCGACGCCTTTGCCGCACTCTTGGTAGGCCAATCGGATCTCTGCACGGAGTTATAAGAAATATAGTTCCTTCCGACGCAAGTTGAAACCATTAAAGCCGCCATCGCCAATGAGGACCTCGTATAATCCAAGATTTGAGGGGATTCTCTTTACCCCGTACCATGGCCGGAATATTAGGTCGCTCTACACGGCTCCGGCGCGGTTGGCTCCAAGAACGGTGTAGCAACCTGCCATCCAAAGACACCGTCCCAGATCTGCGGTTGTATGAGTGGCTCCAGGTTAGTCCGGACCTTTCCTACCACCGGAACAGCACCGCTAGCCATCGTGGAGTTGAATAATCGCATGTAGTAGTCGCACTGTGACGGGTTTCCGAAAACGGGTTGGTTCGTGACGTTAGCGATAAAATCCAGAGGATAGGGTACCATATCCCTCGATGGGCTCGTCTCTATTGTCATGAAGGTGTCCATCGTGCTGTTGGTGCTTTGACTATGGGCAAATGTTGCGCCGTCGAGTAAAGATGAGGCCTCGTAGGCGTTACACGAGGGATGGAATGTTGAAGGGTATACTGATATGCCGTACCCCTCGGCTCCTTGAATAGCTAGGGGGTTGCTCGCTGACATCATGAATGTATTTGCCCAGCGGAAGGAAGTGACACCATCGCCAAGGACGTCTATAAATGGAAATTCGAGTGAAGCACGCTTTATGACAGGTTAGTATTGAAGATGGTGTTCAACAGGCATGGCTTACTGAGAAGTCAGGCAAAGAGGCGTTCATCGATGCCAGTTTGATATCGTGATCATGCACGATCTGCGCCATCATGGGATACATGCCGTCCGGAAACGAGGGCAGCAATGCTCGGTATGCATCCTCGATAATCCCGTATTCCGCTGGGATAATCTGACGCGCAGTCTGCAGAGAAATAGGCACGATCAGAGTTGTCCCGTTTAGAATGCCTGTCGCCAAATCTGGATATTGTTGAGAATGTTGGTTTGGTGCGTCTTGTGTTATACAGCTGTCCCGGGGAGAAGATATTACTTGTTGGTCAGAAATAGCTCCATGGATGATAGCAAAGAGTAAGGTGGAAAGTAGCAAACGCGATAGATTCGCGAAAGGAATGATTGGTGATGATGGAGTTTCACGGGATGTTCGTGGTGCTGCTAGGAGATTCGCCATGGTGCTGACTGTTTAGACTCTAACTTAACCCAACGGCCCCGTCTGGATCTCGCAGAATGTTGACGAAATATAGATCTTATAATCGAATAACATTTAAATCTCGCAGATTGGTTTCCCTCCGAAAATAGACTGATGATCGTGCGAGACTACTCGCGTTGGTCAGAGCTGGATCAGTCTTGGCAGCAACGGGATCTGAAACTAGAATGAAGATCTGTCCGGAATCAGCAGTGGAACCCTACCTCTTGAGAGAAATAGCGACACTGATTACTAGAAGTAGAGATAACTGGGAATATTAGGAGCGCTTATGCAGGATTCACCTGTGTCATTGTCCGTTGGAGGACATTCCTCCCAATCAGAACAACGACCGACGAGCCAACGTCAACAGAACAATAATATTGCAGCTGTTAATATGTCAACTACAAGAACCACGCGCAGTTTCAACGACCCGAGACATTTCATAATGGCAAAGCCGATAGCCCCGCAGATACCGAGGTGGAAGCAGAGAGTCGCTGACCTGCAAGCCATCAAAGAAGAAAAAGGGACGTCATTTCCGAAGCCATCAACTCCGGCATGAGAACTGCACCCCGGTTCCTGGGATGATACTCCAAGTCTGCAGTAAAACGACCGTCCAATCACGTCGGGGCAGGTTGAAACGGAACGCCCTCAATCCGGAGCGGCACCTCGCATAAGCGGGGTGATGAGTATTAAAAAAAGGAAAGCAACGTGCGGCAGATCATGCCGTTCTTGAGTCTGACGATCCGGTAGATTGGGTTTGGTGGGACCCGGATGAGCGACGTTCCGGACAAATGAGGTGCTAAGTTTCGTTTGGAAAGATTACACGACATGAGTTAAGTACGCGCATGCTCTATTGTATGCAAGACTCGCCGGCATTAGGGCTACCCGTGGATCGCTCACTCTAACTTGGCTTAGCACTACTTAGCTTATGCCGGCTCATCAAGAGAAAAACGCGACTGGGGAAAATGAATGAATACGTATTACAAGGTAACTCAAGCCGCGGGTCTACTGCACCCTATCACAATGCCGTATGAAGGATGCGGGCTGCGATGCCGTGTCACCGGATGAGCGAGCTCCGTGATGAGTGTGACACAAGCATCCTCTAGATGTCCTGCCTAAGCAGGGAACTCAACCAACTCCCCACCACTCACACTCGCCGGTCCCGTCCACTGCAGCTTACTCGGGACAAGAGGCTGGAACACTTTAAGCCAGACGGTATCGTACAGACTCGGGCCACCATCAGCCGCCTTGCTACCGGGCTCGAGACTGCCATAGCTCGCCGAGTCGGTGCAGCAAGGACTAGCAGTTCCCCAGAAAGGACCTGCGGCCCAAGCCGTCCAGCCGAGGTATACGTCGTTATCGGCCATGTAGTTGAGGAAGTCAGTTAGCATGTCATCGCAGCCCGTGTTGTTATGTCCACCGAACTCGGTCACGAAGGCTTTGAGGTTATGTTCCTAGGACATCATTAGTCGTTATCACTTTCGATACATGCTCGAATTAGGTAAGATACATACCTTCAACCAGCTCGTAACAGCGGCCATGTTGGTAGCTGGATCGCTCACGCACTCGCTGTGGCTACCGCTAAAGTCCACGTCAAGGTACTCGTGAATATCAATAGCGGTGTTGTTAAGCGGGTCTATAAACTGGTGCAAGATAGCACTGCTAGGGTCAGAGCCCTCAGACCACTGTAACAACAGGAGTCAGTAATTACTCGTCTAGGGAAGCAAACAAATCATTCAAGGCATATCACGGGATTGATTACTCAAGAGAGCAGAAATGATACTTGAAGGGAAAAGAAAGAACTCTGAATGTTGCATACCGCGTGTCCTCCAGTCCAGCTGTTTCCAGGCATGAGGATCAGGTTGCTAGCATTAGCTGCACGGATGGCGTCGATGGCCGCTTGGTTGTTCGCCAGGACAAGGCTCGTCGCCATATCATGCGGCTCGTTCATCAGTGCGAAGATGACCTTCTCATTGTTCGCGAAGCGCTTGGCAAGCTCACCCCAGAACTCGCCAAATTGCTCAGTGGTGGCAGCGGTAGGGTCCGTGGTGTTTCCAATCACACTGCCGGAGTAAGGTTGGGAGCTTGGGTCGTTGTAGCGCATGTACGAGTGCGGGTCCAGGATGGCATATGCGCCCTTGGTGATTGTCGCATAGTCGACTGCCTCCTTGTAGTAGTCGAAATGCGTCTCGTTGAATGTACTGCCGAGACCGGTCTCCAGGGGGTTCATTCGCTCAAGCAGGAAGGCTATGCGGAAGAGGTTGAGGTGATTCTGGTCCACATGAACGTCAATACCTGCCTTGTCGATGAATTGGTATTCGACGCCGAATGTTCCTGGCAGGCCGGTTCCCTTTATGGCATCTGCGCTCCAGACACCGAACTCACCACCTGATTCGGCGACACCGGCATAGTAGATGGTCGCCGAGGCCGTGGAGGCTAAACTTGCAAGAATAGCTGAATGTTTCATGTTGGACAGGTTACTCTTTGCATGCGTTACGGATATGAAAAATGGAGCGTGAGCGTGTGCGTGTGGGATAGCTGGTCTTATACACGATTGGGGTTCGGTAGAAGACTGGAATCGACCCATTATCTTTGCTAGGATTAATCAATTCCCATCGCCCACAGGAGTGGACGGCCATCCACCGAGTCCCCATTTTCAGCGGAAAAGTTACTTGGCCATGCGGTGCATGTTATTAGACCATACGGATGAGGTGCCGTTCTATTGAACCCCGGAATTTCGGATCATATCTCGACACATCCATAGACATTTCTTAGGGCGAAATTGAATACTAGACCGCAAAATCGGCCCACGAACTCAGGTACAGGCATAGATTACGTTTTATCATCTAGGATGGGTATCATTGTGATGAAATGCGAGATCAGATGCGGAGGCAGCCGTTCCGGTCGTAGATTCGAGTGGATCCAAACCAGCTCCGAACCTCTTCTCGGTGAATTGGCGGTCGGTCCCCATCATGACTGTGGCGAAGAGTAGGAATACCAGTGGTAATCCGTTAAGCGAACCGAGACCACGGAGCTTCCAATCCCCATTTTGAGCGCCGAAAAAGGACCGTGATCTTCGTCATGGGGAGTTCTTCTTTGATCGAAACTACACACTTAAAGTGCGCCACCGACGAGACTTACTATCCACATCGCGATTCGCACCTTCAATCCAACGCGCCTCTCCGTTTTCGCAAAGTCATCTAGCGTAACGGGGCTTGCATACTCCTGCAACCATTTTTGCTCGTCGCCCAGTTTTTTCTTCAAGCCAGGATCTTGAGTTACAATCAAGGCGCCTGCCTCGAGGTCGTGGGAATAACTGCGTTTAGTATAGTTTGAGCTTCCGATAATACTGATTGATGGATCCTGTTCCTTGGGGAGTGTTATCCATAATCCTTTAGCATGGTATGTCCAGCCCTCTGGTTCATTGACAGTACCTCTCCTCCATTCCTTAAGTACGACAGTCGAGTCTTGCTTTCGTTCTTTGATAGCGCGAAGGAATCTCCGGGCCAGAAGCGTGTATGCATCTGGTAAAAGTCCGGAGACTCCCTTTGACTGGTAAAAACCGTTCGCAAATGGTGATGCCGTAATTACTACATTATTCTGTGAAGCTGTTGAAAGCAGGAGATTGGTAAGTGACGGCGCCGGGTTGAAGTAACCTGCTGTGAAAGTCCATGACGAGCCAGTGTATTCGGGAGAGGCTAGCGTCTTCAAGATGTGTGTCATTACTGGCAACTCGGTTGATGTGTCTGGTTTCATAAGTTGTGAAAGTTGTCCAAGCATATAAATAGTTGTGTCGCCTGGTCTGGTGTCGGTGGGGATACCTTTCGATGCGATCAAACGGCTCACAACCTTCGTAGCTTGTGAAACATATTCACTGGGGTTCTCGAGGGGTGAAGGGGCAGCATTAGTAGATGGCCAATCAAGTGTAAATCCTGCAGGTAGATCATGCGCAGGCTGAACTGAGAAACTGAGAGACGCTACGCCCTGGTAAAGATTCCAGAAGTAGTTGGTCACTTCGCTAGATGAGAATAGATGATATCGATCTTGACGATTCGTAAAATAGTCGTTTGAAAGATTTGCACTGTATGAAGTTAGTGAAATGCATTGAACTCATCAGCTGATGTACGTACCCCGATAGAATGATTTCATCGTCGATTCCATAGAGCTTCATATGTTGGAGCCCCCAACCTTCATTAATTCGCTTGGGTATGTGTTTCTTCCGCAAGCCAGTCAGATTGGGAGTATGGTACATTCGAATCTCGACGCGGTCAGGTCCAAATTCGGTAATGAGAGGTGCAAGGAGTGATGCGCATGATGGTTCGGGAGCTTCCCGAGTGCCACGGAGCGCATCAGTGAGAATACTCAGCTTGAGCTCTGGATTTGCGCGGAGAGCCTCTTGAAGTGTTGTGATCTTAGATATGTCAGTCTGTATTCCGAAATATGAATACTCTAGTACCATACCAGCTCCTTTTCTGACTTTCCTATATATAGAGTAGATAGGAATATCTGTTTCTTAGCACTACGTATCCTGGCCTAGCAATGTCAGCCAGCCACATTCATTGCTCCTGGATGTTGAGTGAACCACCGACCTTCAGTGTCTCATAGAAATCGGTAGGTGTCTTAAGGATATGTATCTGAGAACCTTTAATCTTGAAAGATGGCGCTATCTTGTCCAACTCATTTGTGAAGGGTGCCAACATTCCAGTAGAGCCTACGGGACTCGTTGTTAGCGCGGGACCTGAAGGTATTGAGTATCGACGACAGCGTTGTTGGCCATATCGGTTTGCTGAACGGGCCAGGGTAGGCCGTAACCTAAGACAACATCGAGTTGCACCCCTAGTTATCATTGCAAGTACGAAAATCGAGTACAATGGCTCACAATATAAGGGAGTTACAAAGTTTACTCAAACACGATTTTGCAATGAATTTTGAAGCTCATCAAGCTCAAGTTTCTATCGATAAGAGCTGTAAAATGACGTGGTGAGAGATTTAGCGTTGAAAATACATAGGTACATTTCGATCTGCATAGCGAATGTTGGGCCGATGAATACCCGCTTATCTAATCCGGGCGGTCCAATCGAATGCGATGCGATGACCTCAAATTCCGTTGTCTCGCCTTCACCATTCAAGCAACAACTTCAAGTCGACAGCAGTGCCATTGAGCTTCATCCGCCATGTCGACTATCACAAGAACTCTTTCTAACCTCTGGAAAGTAGGCTTCAAGGTCGGTATCATATAAATCATGCTTCCTTTGCTAGTGCTAATTAGATCGCGACAGGACTACTTCCACCAGCTGAACGTACGTCGAACTTCCCGATCCACGAGCTACTAATTCGAAACTAACAACGATTCCCTCGGACGTAGTATATCGGTACGACTTAACTGCGACTATGGTCTTGTCGAAGAAGTGCTAATGGGTTCTAGGTGACACTAAGGCCGGTATTCTGATTGGAACCGATCGATTCGGCAACAAATACTTCGAAAACAACGAAGAGCTTCCCCGTATGCTTCTATTTCCCGAGACGCGGGAACATGACGGTTGTTAACGAGGTGCAGTCCGAACACGATGGGTTGACTACAAGAAACACGATTTCGACCCGTATGTGCCTCGACAAATCCGCTCCGAGACCATCAACTAATACCGCATCGCAGAGCCCAGATTGAGCCCGGCTGGCACGCCTGGATTTCCTACGCCGTTGACAAGGCACCCACACAAGATCCACTCCTCGCCTACAGCAGGCGAGTATGGGAAGACACCGACGCCAAGACCATTCCTAACTACACTTTGACAAGAGGCGCATACAAGCCTTACAACACGTGCGTAGCTTCGGCTCTGTGGCTGCTCATTCAGGTACTAATTGTTTTATAGGGTGAAGGCCAAGATCACAGCATGGGAGCCTACCGCTGTCGAGAGAAAATAACGGAACAAGAACGCGGCGTTATGTACATAAAGATTCCGGGTCATCGGAACAACCTAGAGTCAAAATACCAACAATCATAATTACACTCGGCTTTCACTGAATTAACTCTAGTTCTAATGTACCTGATACATCGTCGGACTGCTATTAAATCGCTCGAGCGATAGAGAGATCTAAATACTAATCCAATTTCTATCGACTTAATTCAAGCTATACATATTTTAGAACATGGAGTCGAATAATTGCTTGACCTGTGGAGGAAGTTCGTGGTAAGCCTCCAGTTTGCCGTCAACGAGCAACTCTTCGAGGCTAGCCTTTTTGTAGCCCTCGACTTCCCAGATGTCTTCGCCAATTCCCTTTGCGAGATCGCCGGTTGCCCAGCCTTTGCGGCAGTACCACGGCAGAGATAGGGGTACTCCGTTCTCTATGCAAGTTTCGACTTCGTTATTAACTTTCTCCAGACTGTGCCGAATTATCTGCGGCTCGACGCCATGTTTCTTCTTCAGTGCAGTTGCGATTTCGTCCCCCGTAGCTTTGAATTCGGAAATACCGATGGATCGCCCTGCAAGTTGAGCTGGTGGAGTGCGAGCAAAGATCGATGCGTAGGCTGCAGCGACGTAGTTCCTAGTGCTGATTCCAACACGCTCGTTAGTTTCCAGCGAGTCAAAAGTTACCTACCCATGACAATCAAGAAGGGTGTGCAATACTAACCAGAAGGTCAATGGCTGCTTAGCGCTGTCTCCCGTAAAGACGATTCGATTTCCAGGATAGTCGACACCCGATATTCTGTTTGTTCGGTATCAGCGCGTTCATCGTGTGATATACCACAGTGTCTGAGAACTTACGGGGAAGCGAGCCCAGACTCGGCGAAGTTACCCAAAAGGACCACGCTTACGGGTACACCAAGCTCTTTGGCGACTTCCTCGACTTCGCGTTTATCCTTAAGTGCAGGCACACGAAGGCCTTGCTCGTCAAACGCCCGAAATCCAAGCTCCGACGGGACGAACAGCTTGACGTTGGTCTTCGGTATGGCCTTGACGATTTCACTTTGGCTCGGCACGCCAGCACGACCAACGAGGGACCTTTTTGAAGTTGTCAGATCAGAAGTACATGCGTCCTAGGGATCGTTAGACATACAAGACAATATCCACGTCTTGCAGCGCAGATATCAGCTGCTCCTGGTTTGTCACATCAACTTCGGCCTCGGCTACGTTCGACGGGAGGTTGGAGACGTCGGAACCTGGTCGATACAGGACTTTAAGGGGTGCACCTGTGGATATCAGGGACTTAACGATTGCCGAACCGGCCCAGCCACGGTGGCCGTATACGGCGATCCGATTGAATGACATGATTGGAAGCTGAGTGTGTTAGGGAGGGGAGGATGAGAATGTTTGGTATTTCGCACAAGGCTGAGGAATGCGAAATGCTTGGTATTGAGGCTCTATGTGAAGGAGTATTTATCAACCATCAGGCTGAGCATGATTAATACCTACCTAATGTCCCAACGCATTGTATCATCCATCGCGTTACGCACGCAGCACTTCAATCACTCTCATCATTCGAACTCGATGATACCCTACCCCGACGCGAAGCGCGGAATGTACGGTTACGGATATAACGGCCCCCTATAAAGCCCGAGGCTTCTGCGTTAGCTGCATGAACTCCTGACTCAGACCGAAAACACCATCTTCATCCGCAGGCTAGTATCGCGAATACACGCAGATTCAACACACGAAATGACTACTGCGGATTTCTAATCAATTACAAATGCGACAAGTTACCAATTCTACACCGTAGGTATTGATTATCATACAATTGATAATTAACAGGCTAATAGGAATCTGTGGTAACCATAATGACGATATAGAAGCCAAAAAAAATCCTTTATTTTTTTAAATTTATTGACGTGTTTTTTTTTCGCACGAGAAAAATGCCTATACAAAAACGACTAATTGATGATTTCCGCGAGGAAATTATTATTAATTAATGGGAGTTAGGTTAAATTATACTAGTGTTGTACCGTACAAGATGGCGGCCCTGATGATCTGGTACGAGCTCCGGTACCAGCTTTGGCACTAGCTCCGGCGTAAGCTTCGGCGCCGATCCAGCAACCGATCCTATTACCTGGTTTAGAAGCTTAGGAAGCAGAAAGAAACGTAAGAGGTTTAAGGAATAATAATTTGTGATCTCTTGGTAAAATTTGAAATTTAAGAGTTAAAAATAAGAATGTTAGATTAGCGCTAATAGTGCACCGTACTACGGTCTCCAATAAGCTAATTCATGCTGATGTCGATTCACATATTCAGAAATACGAGCGTGGTGCGCCTTTCCATCGATCCCCTAGATCAGGCCCGACACTTCGGTCGTCCCACGAGGTGTGCGAGTTCCACGAATCACGCAAGTCATGCATGTAGTGTTGCGACATAGTCGACGACTCGGTCGGCGACCCTGAACGACTATTCACGTTCACTTTGTTGTAGCTGGCCTTTTGGAACTCAGATGACTTGGTAGACCGGGAGTTGAAGATGCTGCTCTTGGCAGCAGGCTCCCAGATCAGTCTCCTGAAGAGGGTCTGGATGGTGGGCAGACAGGCAGCGATAACTCCAACGCCGCACTCGGCCATTCCCCAGTACATGCAAGCTGTGACACCGACTGGATTGACCTTCATCAATATCAAATTTGGAGTGCAAGACAAGGGGCCAACTTACGGATATTATCAGAGGTGATGTTGAAATTTCCCACGAAACTGCCTGCCATCATGATGAACCGTGTTAAAGAGAGAGCGACGGTCCTGCAAGTAATTAGCCCGAGTCCACCATGTTGGTACTGGGTGGTCATATATCTTACCCTGCCCCAAGAAGAAACATAAAACAGATGCTGACCTTCTTTCCAGTTGATACGTGTAACTGGATGACCTAACAAAGAGCTTAGCAAGAGTCTCCGCCGACCAGACGGAGATAATTACCAGTCGAACTGGAAACCCAATTATGTATATGTCCGTAAGAAAATCGGTAATGCATAATGTGAGGACAAGGGGGATCGTGTTAGAGCACCGCGCAAGGTACTCCTTTTCCGAACTCCAGATCGCCTGAAAGTCACTGCCACATTCAAAGAGGGTCGCGAAGAAAAATGCGACGACCCAGAGCGCGACGAAGATTATAGACCCCATGAGGACCTTTTCCATGGTATTGTTCTGCTTGGTGGCGAAGATTCGCAAGTAGAAGAATAGGAAGCTGGCCTTCAAGCATCCTAGTGCTACGGGTAGCATGAGTTCACTAATCCATTCGAGCTAGTAAGTCCGTCAGACGAGGGCCTCTAAGCATGTATGCCTTGGTCACACATACCTGCGACTTCAGACGTAGTTGTGGTGTATTCAGCGCCGAGGGGTCTCCGGTGTAGCCGGCTGGCACATCGATAGGATATCCAAGTGCCCTATGCGAAACGCCGTAGACCTGAGAAGCCCCGATTCCAACAGTAACAAGCTAGTTAGGCAAGATTAGCGTGCATCCCCAGGTAAGAAAATGCTTTGGATGTAAATTTACGGTAGCGGGTATCATAAGCCAGTCATCGGCTTTCAGGGGTTGGTTTTGGATCTTCCGCGCCCAAACTCGAAGAGCGACAGCGATAATGTCGACCACAGATAGTGCTATGGATACTGCGATGACATGGCTAGGTTCCATGTAATAATAGCGGTAGCTTCCGGTCATGGTGATGGTTCTGCTGACAAGAGGAGATATGTGCGTGTAGGATGGGGTAGAGCAGCACAACAGGAAGCCGATTAGTGCTACAATAATATACTAGATCTCGGGAGAAAAGGGAACTGCGTTGGTGTAGCATCATTTGTAGAGAAGGAAAGAAGACGAAACTCCCTTGATCGGTAGGACACAGATCTGCGGTGCAATAAAGGGCAGAAGGATATGCGTGCTTCCCTTCTATACCGGAACACAAGGCCAAGGCACACATTATTTGGTTGCGCAGATGGCTGCATCTCAATCTTCGATTCGGTCCCTTTTAGGCGTCACACCATCAAGTATATACCGAAAGAGGGCAGAATTTGGGGCCTATTCTACGTGCGACAAAGGCTTTGCGGTTGTGTCGGCCAATAGCCTCCTCTATAGACGTGACAATGCATTGTCCTACATTTCACCACTTCAGAGGGACGAAGCCACCTGCGCGTGAGATCGATCCTTTCAGCTATACCATTCCATGTTGACAGCTATTTCAAGACGATGCCGGGACCGAGAAAAAGTCTTCGACGAAAGGACAGAATGAAAACTGTCAGTTTTGCTGGGAAATCATGAAGTTGGCTGCTGACTTGGATCCTCCTGAGCTGCAGAGGCGGGCGGTGCGGCCCTTTCAGGGACTCATGCATATGCAGGCTGGAATTCTCCGCTCTGTGATTGGATGGTCACCCTTCGAGGCGTCGACCCTGATACTACCCCAGAGATCTCATTGCCAAGAAATAGGGCGGATTCAAGGGTATTAAGGCACTCGGCACCGAGACTGTCGGTTGCAGCCTTCAGCGGCATATTCGTTCTGGATTGTTTTCCTACCATCTGCCTGTAGATCGCTAGTGTCAGTGCCTCAGGGCTTGACAGGCTTATCAGATCACCGATCTTACAGGGATATCAATCAGCCATCCCTATAACTTCGTTAAGCAAACCCCCGAGTTTTAAATGAAATGGAAAAAGTTTGGTGGTATTACAGTTGTGATAACTCAGGACTTCAATAAGGCATGCGAGGTTCTGGATGTTAGGTGGCTTTGGTCCGATGGTTCATGTTTTATGTACCCTGGAGTGGGTAGGCACTGTGACATTTGGCCAATTGCGGGGTCGCGCTTTCCGTTCAATAGATCCAAAAAGGGGTTCGGCCTCATCACCTAATATCCCCAGCTCGAGTATTTCATGAGTCATTGCCCTTATTCACACAGTATAAGATGCCCAAACATTTCAAGTGGATATGCCAAGAAATTGCTGTTGCCAGATTAGAACAAGGAAAGAGCTACTCAGATGCCTGAGATTGGGACACTGTGGGCATTATGGGAATTATGAGAAGGTGCCTTGGGCATTGAGCAAATAAGGAAGTTACCAGAATTGAATGGAGTATTAATTGGGTCTTAAATTTATGGTGCGCCAGACTCTTGACTTCTCCCGGGAGGTGCCGGTATCTACAATCCGGATCCGGGATTGTCGTCCGGCGCCGGTCCCCACTATTACTATTCTGGCTCCGACGACAAACATCTTAGATATAAGACTTCGCGTAGAGGACATGAAATAATTCAGCGCCCGCTTAGTTACTATTTGATGCCATGGCGGTCTTCTATATTCGCGCCTTCGTTGGAAAAGGAAGTCTGCCTGAGTTTGTTATGCGCAATATTAGAATAACATGCCTTATCTAATATCCTAAGAAGGATAGGGGAAATAGTAACTATAGGCGTTAAATCAAGGCTATTATACAATATTTTAATCTGCTTTGTCGTGTTCTTATTTCTGTCTGTGGTTTTCTTCTTGCGCACACAGTTACCCTAACTTTGTGCTAGATTGAGACAGCACCCATAGCCATACCATCTTATACTTGCGTAACCTCAGACAGCATAGCTTAGTGAATCCATAACCAACAATTATGTAAGTTTCGTTCTATGTGTTGAAATATCAATGTATCTATTTCTCAATAGAAAGGGCAGTCTAGTTTTGAACAGGCTTGCGACTATAAAGGAGTGGTTGGAGTTACAACGAATATAGTCCTATAACGTCACAAGAATAGTTCGCAGAAAGCGCCCAAAGGATATTCAAGTGAGCCCTAGTCATATCTGAGCAAATAATGGCATCCACATAGGCTTTCATTATAAACGCTGTCAGACATATACTCATAGACTTAGCTTGATGATTGCCATTGTATATACTAGGCGCGAGGAGATATATAGTATGCGACAGATAGTGAAGTCGTCAATAATACAGAGTTAGAAGTTCGCCTTATAGAAACTGCTCTGCACATCAACATGCTATACGCGCCAATAACTGGAGCGCGGTAACAGGAACTAGCAACGTTGTATAGGGCCTTTCCGCATATTCCTCCTCGCGTATAGAACTTCGTCACACATGAAGACCACGGCGATGTAAACAACACCACAACCAAATTCTCGATAGGCATAAGCGGACCCCCCACAGAACCAGCCATGCAGCTGCCTTGGGGCTCAAATTTTCTATCCACAACCATTACCATTACATAAGGCAACAGCAGTTTGTGGGTTTAGGCTTGTGTTTACAGGCCACAGACCTGATTTCTTCTCCTCTACAACCCAACCCACAATCTTTCTTCTTTTTCTGCCATCCTGCTTTTTTCCTTTGATCTCTCCTAGCTAGCAACTTGGACTTTTCACAATATCTATTGTGAAAAACCAAGACCTCGGCAACTAGTCAGGTAAGTAAATCTTATTGTTTTCTCCCATCACACCTGATATTCTTATGTGTCCCTAGCTGGGATCTTTTGCCTCTTTGGGGTTACCTTCTCCTCTGAGTTCTGCTCTCTTCAAGCTTCTGAATTCCAGCTGGTGGTTATAGTCGACCTGGCTTATGTCTTCGATATACTCTTCATGCACAGGACTTCTTTCCAATTTACTTCCCTTTTTTCAAGAGGGGCTACACCCACATAGACCACTCTACTAACCATCTCAAATGCCTAGATCTTAACTTTTCTCTGCCTATCCAAGGAAACCAAGAAAAGAAACCAAAACTCAATCATGGCGCCCGGTACGTATTTTTTCCACATTATCTCTAGCATCCTAGGCAAGCAGCTAATTTTAATCTCAAACCTGGCGGATAGCCAAGGACAAGTATTGTGATGATTGTGACTTCGGTCCGGCTCTGAATCACAACCTACTCGAGCACGAAAAATACAACCATATCGGTACCATCTGCAAGAAATGCCGGATGCCAACAACTTCATCAGCGGGATTGAAGGATCACATCCACAAGGCCCATCCTCCCCATACCGTCGGCTCTCGATTTAGCTGCGCTTGGTGTGGAAAGATTGTTGACAACGAAACCAGTGCTTTCCGGTGCTACATATACCACTTTTTCCCTGGAAAAGAATGGGCATCTATCACACCCGCCAGCGAGGACGAATGCAACCTGCTCAAGAATTTCGATTTAAATGCCGCCCAAGAACACCAAGTCTACGGTGAGCTTAGAGTCATTGACTCCCTACTGCAATCCATGAACACTCGCATCGACCAACTAGAAGCTACGCCTCCGATCGGAGAGGCAACTCCTACCGAATGGAAGAAGATGCGTAAGATGTGTGCCACTATTTGGCGCCGCCTTAATGAAATGGACGGAGGAGATGTGGAAGAAAACCCCGTCATTGCTTCTCGCCAAAAGCGTCTCCGTACTACCGATCGCCGTATCAGCCATACAATCTACAGCGGCGCTCTCGGCTCCTCACGTGGACCCGAGATTCCTGCCCCGGCACAAGATACTCAGCAGCAACCCCCGCAAGGCCAGGATGGTACGCGAAAGCGTGCTCGAAAACCACGAAAATCGCGCCAGAACTTGGAAGCACCCTCGCAAAGCCAAACTTCTACTGGAGGCCTGCCGCCGCAGCAGCAGAATGTGGGCAACCAAGATTACACGCAAGGTTCTCACGTAGGAGATCAAGGATTCCGAGGAAACCATTCGACGTCCCTCTATTCGCCGATGCCAATGGGAGGAAGCCAGCTGCATCAGCAGCAGCAGCAGCAGCAGCATCACATGCAGGGTCGAGGTTCTGCTGCAGCGCAGACTCATGTGGGAGGTCAAGGACTCTTGGAGCAGCAAGTGACACAGCAGGCATCGACTTCATTCATGTCGCCGAATCCCATTCAAAGTCAAGGTACCATGCAATATCAGAATCTCGGAGCATTTTCCCTGTCGTCCCATCATGCCCCGGCCCCTACCTCGCAGTCGTCGCCTAGCCAAAGCCTTCAAGTCCAGAATGAGAACCATGGTCAGGAGCATTTTCAAGGTCTTTGGAATTTCACGGACGATTCCTCGCTTGCCCAGCCGGCCACGACTACAAACGCCCAACAGAACCCTATGCTAGATCAGAGCGCGTACCCTCCCTTCGAAGATTAGAACCCGAATGCGAATACCACTCTAGGATCAGCGCACGGATTTGGTTGGAATAACGCCAATGGTCATGGTCATGATGCTCCCACGTCCGCAACCATGCAGCAGTCCAACGAGCAACAGTCATACACGTTCTTAGATGGACTCGACGAGATGGATTTCACATAACTGGAGGACGTCGCTGACTTGCCTGGCTGGTAAGCGGGGTAACTCAGATGATGAAGGAGAGGCCGCGGATTCTAAACGTCCCTAAGATGGCCCATACGGAGTAGTCTGGTATGGTGGTAGTACGCATGGTGGTACGGAAACGGGACTACGAACTTTTCTTTTTTTCTTTCTTTTTTTCCTTTGTTCTTCAGAAACTAGGTACCACAGGCAAGCTACCTAAGCATTGTTCGGGGATACAACCGTGACGATTACGGAAGCTATCCAGGACGAGAGTGTGCTTAGGCACATCACGAGGAAGAGAACATCAAGCCTCCTTTTTTAAGAGGAAGTAGGCTGTGGTGTGAAGGGCATACCCATACTTCCATAGGTACCTGTTTTTAGCTCGTTTTAGTTCGTTTCGCTGCGATCCCTGCAACAGGCAGGCCAGATAGACCAATTACATTCCCGTCGCCACCACCTAATGACGTAGTATCTGCCACATTAAACATACGTAGATGAGGTGTAACACATGAATCAAGATTCGTAGGGTTATCCGTACATTTATATCTGGGCTTTAATCCAGATATTAAATGAGATGATGTGTGTGAAACTTCTTCCTATTCACCTCACTTCCAGATTCACCCATTTCGAGTCTTACAACGCAATTAATCTCGGTAAACACGAAACATAATTAAAGGAATGTCTCAGAGCAACATGGAATGGGCAAAGCAGAAATATAATGAGCAGTATGAAGTCTGGATGCCTTGGATTGAAGATACCTTCCTGAAGTACTTCACCAAGGATAACAAAGCAAGCTACTCGACCAAAGGTACCTATGCTCCTTTGAAACCCTTGTTTTCCTGCTCCTTTCCAATATCTTCTAGTAGATTGATTCTGATTCATTTGAGTCGAAGAGCAACTAGACAAGGCCAAAGTCACCAACATCGAGCAAGTCGACACTCTACAGGATAACGTCCATGGCCTAGTAGCTGGGCAGGTTGGACAAGGTGGACTCCTCCAGCCCGTAGGAGATCTCGTCTCCAAAGAAGGCCTCAACCGTACCGAGCGCGGCGGCAAAGATGATCAAGGTGGTTACCTATCTACCGTACCCGGGCTTTCGGGGTTGACGAAGTAAACGTTACTACGACTCGATGAATCAAGCTTCTATGGCAATTTTACGAGCTACGATACACGTATGGGAGCATAGGTGGTGCTGGCACTTGGGTTAATCCAAATAAATATGGCGTTCCGGCGGATGGGAATGGTAGGATATACATCGGTGGTCGTATACACCACGAACCTTACATATCCCACATAAATCTTTCGTTTTAGGGTATTTAATTACTATTACTTTTCATTTCGCACATCGACGGATTACTCTTCCTTCTCCGACCATTCATGAGATGAAGTCTACGGTAGTGTAGGCCCAGAACCTAATACAAAATCGCATTTACTGAAAGACAGTATGTACCTAGATACAGAACACGACTGATACCTACTATGGAAACAATATCGCACGCTTTAACCCATCCTCGCATTTAGCAAATGCTCTTGCTAGCAGTTCCATCGATAGTCCAGCTAGTGTTGTCGCCACAGGGCGACTCGCGAACAGTCGTGCCATCCACCGTCAACGTGATCGAAATATCGCGAGTATTCGGAAACTCATCCCGGGCCGAGATTCTCACTTCACCACCACCATTTACCTTGCCGCCGCGGATCGCCACATTGTAACAGTTCTCGATCAGGATCGCGTTGTTCCCGTTGTTCGCGAGGTCGATCTCCGTGATCTCGGCAGCTCCGGACTGTGACACGCAGAAGATACCCCTACCACCCCCGCGCGAGACTACCTTGTCGACGTACACGTTGGTGTCGTAGTTCCCGTTGGATTTCTGTCCATTGTTGTTCGCCATGCGGAATGTCGCGTATCCCGTTCCTGCGGCGACATTGTCGCCGTCGACGAGCCCGACGTGTGCGTTGGTGGTTTTCTGGAGGAGCAATCCGCATTCACCGACATCTCGGGCGATAACCTGGTTGATCTCAAGGCCGTCGATATTCCACGTTTCAACAGCATGGCTCCCAGCACCCGTAACCTTGATGGTGTCCATTTTCACGTTCGAGTTGGCAGCGTTGTCGCGCTCGAACCGGATACCCAGACCGCCGCTGAGATTCATGGTTATCTGCCCCAGGCTCAGGTTCTTCGTTCCGTAGAATCGCAGGCCGAAGTACGGGTTGCCGGTCATGCTCAAGTACGGGATGCTGACGTCTGAGGTGTCCAGCGACTCGATGGCACCGTGACCGGCTCGATTCCCCGTGTCTATCGTACCGCATCCCTCGAAAATCTTGCCACTGCTGATGGTGATGGTGTTGGCTCCGATTGAGCCAGACGCTATGACAGCTACCCGCTGGCCGCTGCTAATTGAATCAAGTGCAGCCTGGATTGCAGCACGGTAGTCAGACCCAGAGTACACCGAACTGGACCCCTTTTTAGCAGTGAAAGAGTTTCCAGAACCCGTAACCGTGGCATCTGGAGAGCCTGTGCCGCACTCAGCGGCACAGGCGATGCCTATAAGTACGAGCGCAGCTGTGAGAACTGATAATCGGGCCATTACGGTTTCGTGTCTCGTTCGATTCTTGGTTTCCGAAAGTCGAATCACATCCTTCTAGGATCAATGAAGCAGTCGAGCGAACTATTTGTATGATTTCCCAAGAACTCGGTGCCCTTTACACCGCAAGGTGGTGCATAGCTCCACCGGGGTATCTCATTAACCCAAGACAAGATCCAGGGTCGCGACTTTGGATTAATTACTTCTACGACCTATCCCTAATGCCAATGCTTAGAATCCTATTATTGCACCAATGCGAAATCAACCCCGTTGAGTTGAGGCGGGGATAAATGCAGTATTGGCAGCTTGTGGGACTTGGCGAAGCTCAGGGGTAGCTAAGCTCCGCAACTATATTTGGCCACGATACAACATCATCGAGCAAAAGGTTCTAGCCCCCTTCTAGCTCTATAATGCGTGCTACCTAAGGCTATTTATCCTTTTAAAAGTCCTCCGTCCTTGGTGGCCGTAGCTAACGCTCTGACTAACGCTTTATCCGTAGTAAGGGTGAAATTCCAACACGCATCTCTTATGCGGTCATCAGAAAAATGATTCTATAACTGAGATAAGTGAGCGAACTGATCTAACGGGATTTCAATTATGAATCTCTAATTCAAAGGTCCTCTACGTTCAGGTGTCAAGGTATGAGGGTGAAAGGTGACATAAGTACACATGGGGTGCAACATGAGTAAAGGGACCCATTTCTAAGCTTCATAGGTTAACAAGTTACTAGATAGTTTCGTTCTTAATATAAGATGCCTATACACCAATGAAAAAGATCGAAAGGATCTTGATCTAAGAGATGGAAAGGTAGATGCGAGTATTACCTAAGCATTACCATTGGGTGCTAGTTCTCCAGCCCCTATCTCCTCCTACTGGAGGATACTTGACACATTAACAGCTAAGTCATGAAATAGGTCTATAATAAATCGTATTAATTCAACCGCAGTAAGAACCCATAACGAACGAGTTCGCTATATCGTGTCGTGCATACGGTTAGCCCTAAGGTTGAAGCATCTTATTAGTACTAAGCCAACCCTAACCCTCGCCATGGTCAGTGCTACATCAGCTTTCAGCTTGAATTAGGGGCTACAGGGAGGTCACGCGATCAATCCTCGCCAGCTTCGGCATTTGAGATATGGATGACTCACACAGGTAGGCGCTCGGGGTTGCGTATCTGTCGCCCGATCACGGTGGCTGATAGGATTTTGGGTGGTTCTCTTCTATGGCCGGTTATCGGGATGCGGGATGATTGACACGCAAAGTCCAGAACCTGAAACCAAACTCACCAGGCACCTATCATAGCCCTCCGTACGTCATATCCATCTTCTCTAGATGTTGTGTAACAAGCAATAAGTACGAGCTGGTCACTTTTGATTGGACAACTCCTATGAGATCTTCCCACACCCCCGGGTGCTTTGCGGAATGTCGCCTGCATGACAGGTAAACGATAGCTACACGAAGCATCATTCTTATTATAAAACAGCAAAACATTTCAGAAAAAAGCAGAAACAACAATTTCTTCATCTCTTTTCATTCACGACTAGATACTCATCCGCCGTTCTCTGATCAAAATGGACGTTATTGATATCGCATCGCTCCCCCCGTTCGTGGGCTCCATTGGTTCAACCATCGGGGACAAGGCAGCATCTCTTTGGGAGTCTTTCGGACAGTATATTTCCCTTCCACGTAAGTGCCATTTTATCCATTCCTCACCTAGCGAGGCTCGAGTGACCAATTCTACCCTATTTTCCATAGATGTGTACTGGGCAATCATCGCATGGGCGATCACGTTCACTGTTCTCGTCACGCTCATGCTTTGCGCCGGGTTTGGCCCAGCAGGCGTAATTCCAGGTATGGTAGAATCGTCCTCTTTACTTTATTTCTATTTAGTTTAAATAAGCACCTTCGACTGACGATAGATGATAGGCTCGCTTGCCGCTGCTTTTCAATCAGCCATGTACGGAGGATTCACACCAGCAGGGGGCATTTTTGCAACTCTCACGAGTCTCGCCATGTTGGGATTCTTCGTGCCTGCGATTACTGCCATTGCAGCACTCATCGCACTTATTCCGGCAGGGTTCACCTTTTACTATGTCCAAGATTAGGGTTGTGGGAGTTCGCATCACAGAAAGTGATTCACAAATTGGTGTTATACGGACAGCTGCAGGAGGTGCTGAGAGAGTAAGGCTGTCAGAATTGTATTGGAGACCCCTCCATATGCACAATAGGTGACTGCGAACATAAGATTGGATAAAATGCATAAATGAGAAATTGTACATACATAAATACACAGCCATAAATGAGTGTCTTGAGACCCAAGAAAAACACTAGGCCTAGCAACAGAAAAAAGTTACACGAACCCCTATATTGTGCAATGTCTAATAAGCCGTCATAAGCTGTACGACAACTCCCTTGAAGCTAGCTATACAGTCCATCACAGTCCTACTCTCTACTGTCTGCACTCCTCCGTCATCGACGCATGTGCCACTCTGCACGATAAATTAATCGGAGCATAATAGACGCGAAGCATGACAGCCGAGATCCAAGCATAGCCGCGGAGACGCGGGGACAGGGAAACAGGATATGTCTCTTTATAAATAGAACGGAAAATATGAAACATACAAGATAATATTTCAATTCATATGCTGTCCCAATATCCATAAACGCGCTTTTCTTGGCATAGGTCAATACCATATGAGTTCTGAGTCTGCGGACTTTGGTCGGGTACGGCGGCGTCGGGGTCGGGATCGGAGGGGCATGAAGGCAAACGGATGATGGGAAGACAATAGTAAGAGGACTAAGTTCTCCTTGACTTAGTATACCTACATCTTATACTAACCCAGAAAAATAAAGAAAACGGATCTTCTCCAAATCTGCGCAAAAGCGGAATACGTCATGAAGCCCCGAACCCAAACGGCCCTGACATATTCCGTCTGTCGCAGCGTTGCCCCAAACCAGACGTACAGTAAGCTTCCGCCCTGGCCCATGGACGGACTTCAGCCGCTTCGCTTCAGTCTAAATAGATGGAACCAGAGTAGGTAGGTAGGCGGGGTGCATATGCCCATTACAAGTTTTGTGTGGGGAGCCAATCAGCGCGCCGGTAAATATGCCCTCTTGGTATTAACCAGAATTTGGTTCGCCCGCGTCTTGACGCTCCGCGCCCTCAACTGCCGACGGAGATTACATGGATGGATGGGTAAGGTAGGAAGGAAGGTAGGAAGGAAGGTAGGAAGATTGGTATGAAGGCCAGGGGGGGGGCTAGATTATGGACTTCGTGACGGTAAATTGGAATGAGAGGAGAGGAGGAAGCATGGGGACGAGTGGAGTGTCGCTGCTATGATGCGGCCAAGATGGGTAGGGTATATAAGGCGGTGCCTTGCGTGGACTGACCTGAAGTTTATAGGAAGAAAATCCAAGCACGCGCTCAAATTCCTAGCACGATTATCAACTGATTTCGCCAAGAACTCAAAAGGCAACAATGGGTATTCTCGCTAAACTTACTATGGCCGCGGCAGTCCTAGCTAGCCGCGGTATCGCCGCCCCCGTATCGGCGGCTGCGGCTGCGGACGGCCAGTACTGCGATGAGCCCACCGGAGTCTGCTATTCTGAGATTACGGTCGGAGTCGCTCCCATCACTTGGCGGATCGCCATACCCGCCGTGGAGCAGGGTCCCTTTGACATCCTCCTCCAAGTCGTGGCCCCGAAGAGAGTTGGCTGGGCGGGTATCGCGTGGGGTGGTGGAATGTTGTACAATCCCATCTCGTTGGCTTGGGCAAACGGGAACAGCACGGTCCCGAGTACTCGCTTCGCAGCGTAAGTCGATATGTTCACACTTCCTATCTCGATTTAAGTCGTAACTAACACTCCTACTAGCGCCCATGTCCAGCCCGACGCATACGACCCAGCAAAGCAGTCGATCCTCAAAGGATCAACAGTCAACGACACACACTGGACCTTGACTACTCTCTGCCAGGGATGTAGCACATGGATCCACAACGGCGGTGCCAAAGAAACTCTCGATCCAGGCGCCTCAGCTGCAAGCTTTGCGTTCGCCGCATCTGCAGTCCCCCCGATCGATCCTACCGATCCCTCGTCGCCGATCGGTATCCACTCCGAGCATGGTCTCTTCACGCTGAACTTGACTGCTGCCAAGTCTGACAAGTTCAATGATTGGGTGCAACAGCTGAGCCTAAGTTAAACATTGCCAGATAGTTGAGGACAAGGGTTGCAAATATTGGTGGATAAGACCTGTGTGGGGGCACATATACGTCTTGAGGACCTTAAGAGCAAGGAAACGGCTTGTACACATACTCCCTCAAGGGCCAATCTTAGAGTCGCGAATCCATATACTTATATGTGTACGATGCTAAGGAGTATGAACCATCGTGTCGTCCATGTGTATGCATATCAATCAAGTCAGTTAAGGCGATAGCACTAGTATAAAGCATGCGAAATAGTGGCGCAAGATTCAATTCGATTGATAGATCCATGTAAGTGATAACAGCTTTCGTGATATATGTCGCCTTCTCGAAATATCCTCGACTAATATGAGCGTTGTAGGAAATATGCTAGGTATAGCTCTAGGATCTAATGCGAGCAAGGTGCATAGTCTAAGAATAAATGCTTCTATTCTAGGCTCGAGATTCGACGGCAGCTTTAATAGCTATTTGAATAAGTCAGCATCGCTTCCCTCATCATCACGGAAATAGTTGACTTACCATCGCAAGTAACTTTAGCATCACCGAATAACATCTTCGTCCCAGGCATGTAAAACATCGGGTTGGGGACATCAGCTAGTATAATATTAGCACACCCCTTCACACAACTCAATCAAAACGTGCACTTACCGTAACCACTAGCCATACCACGCTTCATAACAACAACCTGCTTGCTCTTCCAAGCATGGAGAACAGGCATTCCCGCAATCGGACTACCGGGCTCCAGAGCAATTGGATTGACCGTATCGTTCGCTCCAATAACAAGCGTAACATCAGTATGGCCGAAGTCATCGTTAATCTCATCCATCTCCAGCACGATATCATAGGGTACACTCGCCTCCGCAAGTAAGACGTTACACTGTCCCGGCATACGACCCGCGACGGGATGGATAGCGAAGCGGACTTTTACTCCTTTAGAACGAAGCATGCTTGTTATCTCGCTTATAGCATACTGCGCTTTAGCGACCGCCATGCCGTACCCCACCACTATGATGACGTTCTCCGCATTGACCAGTGCATCAGCTGTATCTTCGACATTCGTCTGGGTAACCGATCCTTCAATCTTGTAATCGGTCGTTGCAGGTGCAGATATGCCACCGAAGAGGACATTCGTGAGACTTCGATTCATCGCCACGCACATGATGTAGGAGAGAATGGAACCAGACACGCCGATTAGTGCGCCAACAGTGGTTAGCAACGGATTCTCCAACATGAAGCCTTCAGCTACTAGCGCGAAACCACTATATGCATTGAGAACCGTGATCACGACTGGCATGTCAGCACCGCCAATCGCGGACGTCGTGGTGAACCCTTTAGCGAATGAGAGTATCGTGTTGGCGCCAAGTGCTGCTGCAGCAATCATGGGCGACCCAGGAGCCATCGTGACGAAAGCGCCCATGGTACCAACGTTAGCAGCAAGCATACCGGAGTTAAGCAGATGCCGTCCAGGAAGCATTAACGGCTTGGAAGACATTTTCCCGGCCAGTTTCATAAAGGCGACGATGGATCCGGTAAACGTGATACCGCCAATCAAGACACCGAGATAGGCTGTGACAAGATGTAGGGTCGAGATATGGTCAAGGCTGCCCATGACACTTCCGATACTAGTCAAAACTGCAGCTAAACCAACGACAGAGTGCAGTGCTGCGACAGTTTGCGGGAGATCTGTGGGGGTGATTCGCTTGCCGATGACGAACCCGAGTATGCTTCCGACCGTGGCGAGGACACCAAATTGGGTCAACACTTCTGGACTGAATCCAACAGCCAGCAAAGAAGCGAGAACACCTGATCCGACACCGAGAATTCCTAGCAGATTACCCATTCTTGCTGTAGCCTGAGATGCTAAGCCGGACAGGGAGCTGATGCAAAGTATCGAACTGACCATGTATCCTGCCTGAACAAGTCCCGCGGCTCCAGTAGATGCTGCAGCAAGGTAGCCACCGCCAAACAGAACACCGGGAATTGCGTATAACCATGGGTACTCGGGTGGATCAGTAGGGCGCTTAAACATGTCGAGCATTCTCTTGGTGAGCACAAAACCACCGGAGACATTTACAAACGCGAGGAGGACAGATGCAGCACCAAGGGCTTGAGGAACAGTCTCGGGGGCATAGCCACCTCCCAAAATGAAGAAACCGCCAATGCCAACCATTCCAGATATGGCATTCGTAACACTCATCAGGGGAGAATGAAGAGCTGGGGTTACGCCCCAGACAACTCTGTATCCGATCAGCGAAGCCAGCGCAAACGTAAAGGCATTTCCCATAAACAGAGGCCCGGTAAGCTTTCCGAGAGCCAAAGCGGTTCCCATTCCAGCAGTCACGGTAGCCACTTCCCGAGACGTCTTTTGAAAGGGCGTAATTGCGACCGCCTCTTCCTCTGGCTTAGGTGCAGCTTTAGGAGTCGGGGAAGGTGGCGGGACTGGTCGGGGTGCAGGCGGAAGGACCTCTCCATTATGAGTTACTATGGCGCCTCGAACAACTTCGTCGGTCAAGTCCACACCAAAGGATTTATCCTGTGGTGACATAGACAGAAGGAACTTGACGATGTTGTTCGAGTAAAGAGTAGACGATTGGGTGGGTAGTCTAGATGGCAAGTCGGTATATCCTATAGAAACGTAAGTAATTCATCATTTGGTAATAGTTGAATGAGTCTTACCAATGATTTTCACATCATTATATGTTACGAGTTTGCCAGCTTGGGTTACCTCGCAATTCCCTCCAGCTTCAGCGGCCAAGTCAACGACGACGGAACCAGGCTTCATAACCTCAACCATGTCCTTCGTAATAAGTTTAGGTGCACGTTTCCCAGGGATAAGAGCTGTGGTGATGATAATGTCGACATCTTTAGCTTGTTCGGTGAAAAGCTTCATCTCAGCAGCGATGAATTCAGGAGACATCTCTTTAGCGTAACCACCAGCTCCGGAACCATCCTCTTGGATTTCGACTTCGATAAACTCCGCACCAAGGGATTGAACTTGTTCTCTTGCAGCGGGGCGCGTGTCAAATCCACGGACGATCGCACCCATCCTTCGCGCGGTCGCGATGGCGCTCAAACCCGCGACACCAGCACCAATCACGAGGACCTTGCAAGGAGGAATCTTGCCTGCGGCTGTAACCTGTCCAGTCAAAAATCGGCCAAAGTTGTTAGATGCTTCTAGTACTGCCTTATAACCAGCAATATTTGCCATCGAGCTAAGCGCGTCAAAAACTTGGGCGCGGGAGATACGTGGAATCATATCCATAGCGAAGGAGGTAGCTTTACGAGCAGCTAGGCGGTCCACGATATCCTTGTTCTGTGCAGGCTGAAGCATGGAGATAATAGTTGCGCCTTCTTTGAGACTGTCAATCTCGTTGACATTAGGTCCTCGGACCTTCAGCAGAATATCGGCTTGGCTCCATACGCTCTTCGCGTCGACCAAGATGGCGCCAGCCTTCTCATAGGCATCGTCCAGAAAGTCGGCTTGAGCACCAGCTCCACGTTCAACCAAGACCTTCTGGAATCCCTTCTTCTTGAGGAGCGCAACATTCTGGGGCGAGATTGCCACGCGGCGCTCGTTAGTGAAACTCTCACGAGGAATACCTACAGTGAGGCCCGAGTAGGGCTTAGACGGTGGTTCGACAGCAGTCGAATACGCTGTTACAGGGATTATACGGCTCGCAACATTCTTGTCGCTGCCAAGTGTCCTCTTCGACAGGGCTGGTAGTACAATAGGTTGTTTTGCGCGTGTACTATTCCATCGTCGCCGACAAGTCACCGCAACCCCGCCAGGATGTACCGTCCAATCTATGTGTGGCGTTTTTAGCACCTACTATCTCGAAGGAAATACCCAGATTAAGACGCCTCAACGCCACTATCTAGATTAGAGGCGGTCAAACGAACCTGAGATATGCGACACAGCGCGGCGGGTGAGAGCTTCCGTCGCACGAGGTGAAGCATGATTGGCAGCCAGCGCGGGCCGAAGTAATGACCATGACATCATGTTGACAGAAGACAATGGTTGTCTGCCATGCAGAAGAGATTCAAAGCTTCATTCGTCATTCGTGATAGCTTCAATCAAAGCTCCCGGAGAGCTCAGACATTGCGAAGAAAAAGAAAAGAAGAAAGAAATGTCGCGAGAAGCAGAAATGCGTAAACGTTCAAAGAAAGAGGAACGTCCATGCCACGCGACCCAAGACGGATAGGAACGGCAGCTAAGGGGGCAACAAATAAGAATAGGGGAGTCGAGGATTAGGTTCAACACAATGGACAATAGACGCCCGATACTCCCTTCCAACTCTCCACCCCGATGCCGACCTGCCATTCCCCCGCTTCCAAGGGCATCTAGTCCTTGTATGTTTGCAGATAATTACTTGTCTAACAGGCTGGATCATCTGAACCGCTGGCGAAACAACTCGCACCAATAAAGGGGCAAGGGTTCTTTCGGTCTGGTGCAAAAAGTACTGCCGATGAAACGTACGGTGTATCCAGATTCAACATCTAGATGGGCACGAAGCGTAGTTGCAGGATAGAACGTGTCGATTCTGCCTAAGTTGTTGGTTGTCTGAGATGTTGGAGTGTAGGACAAACGTTACGCATGTTCAAAGGTACGTGGGCTGGCGAGACGTGGACCCGCAAAGGATCTCCCCTTTCGGCAAGTGGGGTTTGTCTCATGGTAGGGTATGCGGGGGATTGTGGGCTTGCGGGCACCAATGAGCGTCAACTATCTGCTTACCAATATTGTAGCTGAAAAGTCTTCCGGTAGAAGATAAACCTCCTTTTTTACTTTTGGAGTTGGAGATTCAAACAGACTTACTAGATGACATCATAGAGCCAGTTCTTCGATTCATATTCATAACTAATATCAACCAGTTCTCTCTCGAGGCTAAGATACCTATCTAAAAGAACATTTACTTGGGCAATGTTTTATAAGCAGTTGAGTCCATGAGAAGTTTTCGAATTCGCAGGAGAAGCATACCCAAACATAGAAACTTCGATGAAGGATATGAGATTATTAACTGTCGAGTCTAAATATCATTATACGACCACGCCTCACTCCAGGCCAATCAAATCAGTCTCAAGTATTACGGCTCCTCAATCTGTCCCCCCTGAATCACCCACCCACTCTCAAGTCTAGATGTATGGCTTGATCTGTTCCTCAGTCCAATCCCAGAACTTCTGTGCCGTGCCGTTTCCACCCTCTGCTTCCGTCAGCGTGGCTTTTGTCAAGTCCTTTCGGATTGGGCGCATTCGACCGAACGGGATTACTGTTCAAAACACATCAGCACGGTCACTGAAAGAGTAATTCGTCAGGTAGCAGTCACTTACCCCAACTTCCAGTCTCCTCAAGCGTAATATCCGGCGACAGACCGGCGTACAGGAGTGTATAAGCACCATTGATCGCAGGATACACCAAGCGGTTCACGAAAAACGTGAACAGACCCCCCTGGTCACGATACAGATCCGAAGCAAGATTTCCCGGGTTCAGCGCGACGCTGATCACACCGTCGGCCTTGTAGCGCTTAGCGTACTCGACACCATGAAGCCAGTTGCCCGTTTTGCTGATGCTGTACTTGTACAGGTTCGGCTTATCCTTGTGATAGTCGAGATTGCTCATGTCCACGCCGACATTCTTCTCTCCCACGAGTTCCGTGCCCGACGACGAGACCCATACGACGCGGGAGGACCCCTCTGTCTTGGCTGTCGAGACTAAGATGGGAGTTAGGAGCTTCGTGAAGGCAAACGTTCCGATGGTGTTCACGCCTAGGTGGTACTCGTAGCCCTGGGGCGTCTTGGCCGGTTCCGGGAGCGGGTTCTGGATGCCAGCGTTGTTGAACAGGACGTCGAGTTTAGTTTCTTTGGAGAGAAACTCGTCTGCGGATGACTTGATCTTGGTCAAGTCGCTGAGGTCCAATTTCAGGAAAACCAAGCTACCTTTCGACGCCGGGAACTCATTGCTAATTTCTTCGATTGCCTTGTTGGCCTTGTCTTCGGAGCGTGCGGCAATGTACACTTTTGCGCTCTTGGAGTAGAGGATGCGAGCGAGTTCCTTGCCAACCCCGGTGTTGGACCCAGTGACGATGTAAACCTATGAGCAGATTAGGTAAGCCATTCAACAACGGACTAGAAATCTGACTCTGGCTTCACAAACCTTTCCTTGGAGATCCGAAATAATATTCTCAGTGAATTCTGGCTTAGGAGGAAAAGCCTGTGTAAGGTTACTCGAAAGTTGACCCATTGTATTGTTTTTACCAAGTGTTGTTAGGTATGAGGGAGATTGTTAGGTAAGCGGTCTTTACACAAGAGAGGTACCTTTAGTATTCTGAACAGAAGATTGCCGTGTAAAATAGGTTACCTGACATACGAAGGACAGCCCGCGACTTTTAAAGGTAAACTCTCCATGCCGTTAACCCCCTAACTACGTTCGCTCGGGTTCAACTCAACTCCTAACCACGCGTTTCTGATGTTAGCGCATTACGGGAGTCAACTATTACCCGATTCGAATGCCCATACCCAGTCTAGCCAATCATATGCCATACTTTCCGAGTCAGCCAATAGCAGCGCTCGATTTCCATCATGCCAAGCACATGCTCTTAGCTAGGATCTAGTAGCACAAGAGGACATCATGTAAGGATTGCTTTCCGAGCAATGCGTAGGACCGACAATAATGGAGATTATAAGGATTGCTGAAGGGCGTCATGTGCTGACATATGTGCACCGCCTCATCAATAGAGAACCAGCTGAGAGGAATTACATGAGAGATTGTTGAGTATTAGACTAGGAATTGCCATTAATTTGTACTAGCTCCCAACTCCTATGCCACTCGTGCTAGATCTCGTTTAACCGGCGAATGCAGTCTTCCACGTATTCTCCCAATGTAGGCTCCCATATCGGCTCTTCGTCTTCCTCTTCGTCCGAATCCTCTACTCTCAGTATTATGCCCAGACCTGCTGCAGCATCTATTTCGTCCTTAGAAAGGCGCCTAGCGTTCTTTTCTTCCTCCACTGTCTTTATGCGTTCTTGCCAATAACCCTCCATGAAGTCTGAAAGAGACTGTTCCGTAGAGTGGAAGCGGTCCTTGAATTCAGCCACCAAGGTCTCGAGCTCCCCTAGTATCTCTTCATCCTCGTCACGGATATGGGAGAAGTCTTCGCCATAGTCTCTATAATTGTAACGTAGAGTAGCGCAGCATGTATGCCGGATTTTCAAAGCTGTGAACGTAAAGCCTCGTATTATCGTATTTGAGTTAACAAACGATCTGGGACCGCTACACAAAGTAGCCTCCAGAAGCCTGAGAAGTAGGCCGTCTAGTTTAAAACGACCATCCACGTCGAAGTCTTCCGAGCGATAGCGGTGGCTTATGTAAACACTCAGAGGGCTGCATCCATGCTCTGAATCAGAGCAGCCGCATTCACAGCCATCACAAACGTCTAGGCCGATTAATGCAAGAAAGAGCCGATTCTCATCTTCTTTGCAAGAACGAGGATATATGTCAGATCTAAACATTAAGGCATGTGCAACTGTCCACAGTGGGTGCTGCACTGCGGTTTGACGCGGCCTGTACCAAGGCACCAGGTTCGTGATGCTCGCCCCATGATCAAAAAGCCACTCATAGTATTCTTTATAAAAGTTTGGTCCCATGATTAGTGTTTTTCCGTGATAGGGTGTATCGATATCTTTAAACCCTAACTCAAAAGCAATATCCATGCTGGAGATATTTCTTAGGCTGCGGTAGAGTGAGCGTGATTCAAAGCCATAAGATGATGGGGAAAGACGATAGTCATTCGAGTCGAGTTGAAGCTCTTGAGACGGGGATATACCCCTGTCCTCAAGTTTCCGAATTATCAGAGGTGCTGCGTAGTCTAAGATAGATGAGTTATTAAAACCGAAGTCGTGCATTTCAGTCTCATAGAGCTCGCGCCGTGCTATTTCCATCAATCGCATCCGCCACGATTTAATATGCGTAAGCAAGGCGCGAGTGGCACTAGGACTCACCTTGTTGTCTAAGGTTGTGGCGCGACTATATTCCCAAGAAAAGATGCCAATATAACATCCATGCCCCAGTAGAATCTTTACTGATTCAGCGCAATCGCAGTTGACGCAATACGTGTTTTTTTCTCCACACAGTCGTCCGCTATTAAGCATCGCCAACGCCAATGGTGTTGATTTAAACCGACTCATAGATATGCCAGTATATTGGAGCTTATGAATAAGTAGTTTAAGTCCTTTTGGCCAGAAAACTGCGGTCCAAACCGCCCAATTTAGGTCGGTCTCAGATATTAATGGTGATCGAAGTGCTTGTTCCAACAGTGGCTCATCATTTTTTAGAATAGCCGAGATGCATGGATGACTAATTCCCATTGCTAGCATAAGGTTAGCATGTAATAATTACCCGTCCATATGCCATAAACGGAACGCAACTACTCACCCTCTTGGATATCGTCGTTCTCGCCAAGGTACTCCCGAAAAACTGGACTGAGCAGTTGATAACTTGAAAACGTAATTGTATAATCTTCAGGCGGGTGACTAAATACTAATAATGCTGTGTCTATCTTGTTTCTATCTGTTTCTGTCTGTTCCGCTGTTGTGTTAATATGCGCCATGGTTTCCCGCGTGAAAAGCAATTCTAGGGGAGAGCTAACGAATTAGTCAACATGGCTTATAGACTAAGTCAACCCAGTTCCCCTTACCTATTTGATAAATAACCGCTATTCATATTAGGAACACCGAGCTGTATGAGGCTCAGGATGAAAGTCTGAAGTACTTGTATCCTATTAGATCTAGCCCTTTCATCTGGAAGAAAGGGATTCCTATGCGTCCAGGAAAACTATGTGCTATCATTAACATCACATTGGCCTGTAGGTCTCATGATATAAAACTCACGTTCAAGACGCACTTCTCAACCAGCGTCCACCCTTGTTCATCAATGTCTGTTGGTGATGAAGATCTATTAGTAAAGATACGCTTTAGACTCAATGTTCCGCTGCGAATGACTTGTTGATATGCCATCCCTAGTTCCACAAGACTAGCTTCGAATGAAGGGCGCCAGTCGTCTATATGAGTTATCATTTTCCCCATCATTGATATAACACGGAACGCGGGAGATTGGTATTCATCTACCATTGCATAGTATAGGAGTGTTGGGCCGATACTGGCGCCACCGGCGCCATGGCGTCTGGTGAGACTGACACCAATTGCAACGTTGAGCAATCGATGAAGCCCTGAGAATATAAGACCAGTGCTATATTCTTGCTTCTCCCCCGTACGTCGGTACTTAGAACATCCGGGTTCGTGGGAAAAATTAACAACAGTCTGGTCAAAACGAGTAAAAGTATGCCATCTCGACAACTGCCGACTGGTGTGACGGCGATGTCTACACCTGCAATCACCCGTCTGGAAGCTCATCTGGCTTCTTCCCCCGGAGAGACTCGATCCTAATGAGCTTTCGGCCTTCTCTCTGGGCGAGACATGTCCAACGGTGGCAAAGTCATCTTTCCAACGCTTGAGCATGTCGGGCTTTGACATTATCATCTGAAAGAACGTCTCTGAAGGTGAATTCTCGTTGGCGGATGTGATGATATCTTCCATCCCTTTCAATATCTCCTCTCGACTCGCGGAGCTGAGTTGCTGGAAATGACCTGGCAAGCCACGAAGGAGATGGATGCTAGAAGAGGTATCGACTTGAATTTGATTGACCTGCGATATTGAAGGCCGAATGTCGGTGGCAACAAGTGATATCTCGTGTACATCTCGAGATATCTCTGTGACGGTGGTTCCAAGAGCAGCCTCCTTTGATACAATCTCTTCGACCTTCGTGTGAATGGCAGCAGTTGTAGATGCGGTCGCGTCGGTCGCGCCGCTGATGTTTATGAGCTTGTCCTGATTGAAAGACTGGACATGCCTTCAAGATGTGTTAGTGTAAATTTCAATTAAACCAATGATGAGGGGTTTGAATACATACAGTTGGAGCACCTGAAGCGCAATTGTGAGGCGGGTGTTGATTCGATCAAGACTGCTAGCCAACTTTTCCAAGTCAGGACGAGAGAATGGAAATTGGATCTTCCTCGTCGTTTCTTTGAGTTTTCCCTTCAGGTCTGTCGCAGCAGTCCTTGTAAACTTTTGGAGCTCGGTATCCAATAACTTCATCTCAGTCTCACTATCTTTTAGGCATAATAATACTGTTTGGCTCGGATTGTGATGTCCATTCCGTAACACAGGAATGACGGATTCTATAAGACTGGTTGAACTTCGCAAACGGTCGAGATGTGTTAGTGCTTCGCTGACATATCTATCACGGCCTTTATAGTCATCAAGATAACCTTTCAGACCGTCATATAGCTGAAGGCCTAATGACACTATGCCAACTGCGGTACCTGCAATCCCGACAGGATCGGCCATAGTGGGATGATGATGTGTGTCTCGAAAAGGATACGAACATGGGTGAAAATGTATTCATACAGTGTCATGCTGAATGAACAGAATGTTCTGTCTTTGGGTGGACAGGAAGAAGGAAATTGAGTAATCCAGTCTGATCAGAAAAGTTACCTCTGGGTACTAGAAGCTTGAGCTGATATTTCGGTCTGGGTCTACAGCCTGCAGGAAGTGATATGGGTGTAAGACTATGCCATATTGTAACTGGCCGCCACTCAGTAGTACGACTATGTTGTCCTACCTAATCTCAGTTTTTATTCCTTGAAAATACTTAAGAGATTTAAAGGCTAACCGCCAGGCATTATTCATAATTCCTGACCCAATAGCATACCTACCTGCATCTGGACTACCCCACCGGACTATTCAGAAATGTAAAAACCGCGCCGACATCGTACATGATACATCACACAGCAGCTTATAAGCGTTGTCTGGCCTTGTGGCCACTACACTTACTCATATGCATGTAATGAGTAGCTATTCATTTAATGGGGTGCGCTATCCACTAAGTCCCCTGTAATTATAGTGTGATAAGAGCGCTAGAAGCGCTATAATTATAGTGACTTTAGCGTATCATAAGATCCTGTAAATCATGGAAGCTTTAAAAATTTTACAATAGAAGTGCCCTAAACTTACAGCGCTTACCCTAACCCTGAATTATTATGTTACCTTACAAGGGTTAAAAGGGTTAGGGTTAGCGCTATATTTATGGGGCAATTAACGCTATAATTTTTTTGAAATTTAGTGATGCGCTATAAGCGCTGTAATCATGGCACTTATAGCGCTTTCATTTTTACTGGATTTCGTGATGCGCTAAGGTCATTATAATTCCAGGGCCTCACAGCGCTCCTAATTCACTAAGGTTATAGGGCATTTAGTAGTTGCCCAAACCTCCATTCATTAAATGAATAGCCAGAATTCTGACGCCTTTCTGGCCCCTTACGCCCCTTTTACCCCTCTCTCTGTGTTACCCCACCTGTCGCCCAGTGTACATGCTAGGGGAACGCAATGCTGAGCATGACTTGCGGGTGGTTCGTGACATACCTTATAAGCGTGCATATATCGAATAGGCAACAACAGCTCAAATGTGTGAGACTGTGGTCGCAGGCAGTAGTATTTTGAATTGGTACAGCAGGACCGGTTTTGCTGATGCAGAATTTACGACGCGGCGGTTGATGTACTGGTCCTTAACAGGGATCTGTACCTACCTACCTTAGGCATACAACACATTAAGCTGTGGCCTATGGCATAACCCCTTTCTAATAGCTGTCCAAAAATACTAAGTACTTGGGCGTTGTTTAGTCAATCAGATACCTACGTAAGTAGGTAAGTTTCAAGTTCTGTAAAGCATCGTTCAAGTCTATTTCGAAGGTCCGGTCTTCCTGACCAGGATGGGAGCCGCATATCATAGTACCTACGTAGTACATCTTCAAACAACAAATCACCTCTCGTAGCCTTTTCAAAGCCCGAACTTCCATCCGGGCTATCTCGATACTCTCCGACAGAAAAAAAAACCTTCCAGCCTTGTTCACATCCCCTTAAGAACCAGCCAACACAAACCTCTCCCGACTCCAGCCAAACCGGCGCGCCATCCTCGCTCCCATGGACTTCAGCGCGACAGGGTCGATCTTTGGGATGGGATGGGGTCGATGGAATGTGATCTTTCCGCCGTTGACATTCTCGAACTGGACGGCCGAGCCACCGACTTGCTGGGCCGTAAAGCCCACGCTGCAGATTGCTTGCGTGAAGTCTTTCTAGGTTACGGTATGTTTGGATTCTTCGGCGTCTCTTGGAAACATGCTACAGAGTACCTGCAGAGACTGTTTGGTGGCTACGATCGGTTCCAGGTCGATCTCAGCGTCGAGGGTCGGATCAGGGGTTGGATTAAGAGCATGAGCGGTTGCAACTGACTCGGTATATCCTGTCTCTGGTCGCGACTTAATTTTCTCTCTTGGAACTGGTGCTTGTTTGAACTTAGGGACCTCCGAGGCATCAAGTCGTAAGTGTGAAAGAGCTGGCTGGAGTTCAGATTTCTCGATCTCCGCCATGATCCTGTCTTCCTCGTGGAGTACGGCATCCATGTATCCAGGTTTTCTATCTTCTGACACTACCTCTACCAGGGCATTAATATTCTCTGTCGTGGAGTAGGTTCTTGAGTGTGTTGAGCATGTGTACTCTCTTAAAGAAACCCAGAAAGCCTTCAGGATACGTCGATTTGTTTTGGAACGTTGCACCCACTCTGCGTTTCTCGGACCGCTCGGCGGCTTCAAGTAGAACTCTTGGATCAGATCAACGGCGCTCTTTCTGAGACTCTCTGGCGACGTGTCATCCTCTTTACCAGGCCTCGTAGCACACTTCCAACCGCTACGGTCTTTCCCTAGCTGTTCTTCCAGTTCCTCCCACGTGAGGCACTCATGCTGTGGTCTGCTTAGGATAACCGCCCTGCACATTTCGTGGACGGCTGAGAGATCTGAGATACACCTTAATAAACTCTCGTCCATTCGTCTCTCCTCTGCATAATTGCATTGAGAAAGATAATCCTGCAGGAAAGCGAAGAGCATTGCGTGATTTTCGACTGATTCCATCGGCAGCTGAGTCAAGCACCATTCGAGAGGGTCTTCGTCAAAAGCCTGTTTTGTCTGTATCGGATTTATTCGCAAGTAGTCGTACTTCGCCCAAGCAACGTTAGTTTCTTCCCATCCGTGGTGGAATCCTGGGCTATCGGCTATCTTCTTCTCGAGCCGTATACTGAAGTAGCGTACCACATGGTGAAGAAGAAACCTAAGACATCCTAGAGCATGTCGGTAACTAGGAGGCAAAGGCTGCCCCTGACGAATGCTATCACGTAACTGCCCTTGAAGATCTACCACGTGTTGCAATTCGTCTTTCAGCCATTGCCACCAGAAATGATCATGGACTTCGTGGTGTAACTCGCTGCCGATCTTAAGAGGAGCCCCATCTTTGTTGGAGATACTGGTATAGGATAACTGCGATAGTATCTTTATGTGTCGACGCATGTAGACCGGTTCGGTTTGCAGATGCTGTAGGTGATCACCAGCTATTTCTAAATGAGTCCCTGCTAACGAGAGAAGATACTCGGGTTCGAATATCGGAGGTTTGGAAAAGGCTGGGTGGGTATATGGCGACCAGAACTCGATGTCATCGTCATGTTTGAATCCCGCATTGGCCGTCAGTTCTTGCCATTTCGATGTTTGGGGTGGAACAGATGCGTCGACACCACTTAGAATATTGTCGACAACCTCCCGAAGTGTAGTTAGAATAATAAGTTGCGCTTCTAGCACAAGCTGGGCGCGGGGGAATCCAAGAACATCGAACCTGTGGGCAGATCCCTCCTCCCAGTCGACAAGGTCACCATATTGCGATCCATACATGACAACACACTTCTCAGAGAAGTAAGTATCGAACCATCCAGCCTTCCAGCCAACATTAAGCTCGTCGGAATCGAAAGCGGCCCAGCTCTCGGGGGAGTACGTCACACGATAGTGCAAGAGAGCGTAGAAAGCCTCCGGGTTTGTCGTTAAAACATGCGCGTTGAGCCACGGAACGAGAAGGCGAAATCTTCTTACTGCACTCCGATCGAGACTTCGAGTTTCCTTTATAGCGTGTGCGTAATGTATATTTATCCACGGTTCGGTCGCAAGCCACGGAGCAGCTTCTTTCAGTAGAGCTTGTCGTCCACCCTGCCTTATCTTCTTCCACTTCTTCATGACACGGTCCGCGTGACGCTTCAAGCATTCTTCCAAGTGGTTCCGATCCTCATGTATTTTTTGAATGTGTGTTTCAATAAATTTCTTCATCTCAGGTTCCGAGATTGAGTCCCGATAGGCGTATTTGGCTTTCAGTTGTTCTTCTTCGCTGCGGAAGCTCGCATAGCAGGTTCGGCAGGAACATGGCGGGAGACGTACGGACGGTGAATGGTCGGCGGAGCTGGAAATGTAGGCTCCTGACTCTTCTGGGCTCGGAGAGATCGGTGGCATTGTTTTTTTGAGCACTCAACGAGGAGCGAAACTTGATGGACTAAACAAGTTTTTGGATAGGTAGATACCTTCACAGAAGCGGATTGCTTGATGAATCTGGATTTGAGAAAGCGGTATTAGATTAGCCAAGAGTGACCTATGGAGCAGGGAAACCAAGTCCTATCAGTTAGTACCTATTAGGCTAGGCTGTTCGAACATCTGGCATGAGGCAACAGCAGGGTGGAATATGCCTTTGTTGTGGGCAAGGGATTAAAACTTGGCAATCGTCGTCTTCATCTTAGTCGTCGTAGTTCTCGTCGGAAGATTCCTAACACGTAGGATACTGAAAAATTCTCAAATACAAGTTCTTATAGCCGTGATAAATTGCACTCTGGTCTTAGTAGTGTTGTTGTTTAAGTCCATACTAGACCACAAAATGAAAGGAGAAAGTGATTTAGCTGTATTTGATGATAGTATTAGGGAGAAATTATCATTGGTAGTAATAATAAGATGTTTTCAGGTTAAATTTTGGGGCTCTTAACCTAACTGCTAGTTTTAGTAGGAAGTTCCTTCTGGTGAAAGGGCTTAAGGATTCGATCAATATATTCTTGCGCGCAAAACTGCACAAATACCACGGGAAATGTGAATTTACTATTTACGTCGATCCAGGCAAAAATGATAGTCGCGGGAATAAGTGCAAAGAGGAGCGATAGGAACACAAGATAGTGGGTACCTATATACTATCTTCTATACTGGCGCAATACAGAAAAAACCTGAGGCGCACATCTATAATCATGGCGCGGTCTTGCTAATCCTCCCTTTAGATAGAGAAAACCGCGCCGGTATAGGGGATATCCCGCAACACCCTTTGTATTCATGATGATAGCAATAAGATAACCCGCCCTGGAAATTGTTGAAGTTTGCTCGCTGAGAGGAAGAATTATGCTGTGAACTAATGTGCCTGGTGAATGATGGCGCAAAGGAATAAACAAGCGTCATTCAGATTTGAAAACAATGGCATTTAGTCCTTTGTATAAATTCTTATATCTTTGGATACCTACCTACTTATATTCGTATTTCTCTCGCCTAGTGACATATAAGATGGGATAACCATCGCATCCACAGTAGGTGAAAGATGATCTCTCCTATTGACAATTTCATTATACGTGATATCCGATTCTTTGTCCATTAGAGCTATAATAACAATTCATAACGTGCTAAAACAAAGAGCACACGAGAAAGGAAAACGACTAGTGCCAGGCTTCTAAATAACAAATCAATATAACAATCAGATTGCCCTTCAATAGCAGGACAATGTCCGTATCCTAGAACTGATAGGTTATATGGTATCCTAAGTAGGTAATATGAATAATGGAGGTATATATATAAACAACAGCATGTTACTGCGGAGAGACGCGATTTTGCTGCATCGTCTCAAGGCTTCTAGGGGCAACGATACTCAGTTCAAAACCAGAAGTCTACAAAACCTAGTAAGAAGGGAAAGAGAAACATCATGTGTTACTGGGTATCACTAGAAGTCTGCTGCGAGCAGCAATCCATGCACCCCTTCGGCCACACCCTCAAGGCCAACGCCCTCATAGTACTCTGTCCCAAAGCAGCCCCCGCGCGATCGAACAGCACCAACCGCGCGCGCAAACCCGTCGAGTGCGCGAGCCTCTGTCCGAAATTCAAGCCGATGTACGTTCGATGCGAGCGTATCTACTGGACGCTCTGCAACGGCTGTGTGAGGAGACAGGTGTCCACGGGCGGCGCAGACGCGAGCGAGCTAGAGATCCACCTTATGAGGAACAAGCTCCTCTGCGACGAGCTCCGCAAGGCTCTCTACACCACGTCGTACGACAAACTTGTGCGATCGTTTCCCACCGAGTTCGGCATCAAGCAGCGCTACATGCTGCGAGGCCCGCTGTGGGTAGAAGTACCCGAGCCTACGGACGACGACTACATGGGACCGAACCCGAAGCCCGATGGTAGACTTGGCGGGCTGAGGTGGTGGATAAACCAGGGGATGGGGGGAAGGGTTCACGATGAGATGTGGCGCTCTCTGTACCCGAATAACGACAAGTTCGAAGCGAATATTCAGAAATGGCTTGGGATACTCGAACGAACGGATGCTGACAAGGTTAGAAGGACGTCAGATTCCTCCAGCTCTAGTGTTAGCTCATTTGATATTAGAGATTATGTCTCAGGGCAAACAACGAGTTGGTCTAATTATTAAAGACATGGTACTTCGCGTCATCTCTAAGTTGGAATGCTTAAGAATTGTATTATGTTGATTGATTCAGGGAGCTAGGTAATTCCCAATATTATAAGCAATAACCCATCCAAGCGTAGCTATATTTATCATAAGCCCATGTACGATGCAATGTAATATGTAAAGTTTCCCAACCGAGCGCGATGCAATGTAATGACGATGCTTTTCTTTCCCTCATTCCCTAAGGATTGCTCCTCTTCTCTTATGATCAAACCGCTATTTAAGCGGGAACAACACAATCAACCTCCTGCACGAAATCATGCGTCCACTCCGAGCCCTCAGGCAAGTCCTCCAACTCCGAGCAGTAAGCCGTGAACTGCACACCAACGCAGTCCTCAGGCAGCGTCTCGCCCTCATACACATATTTCACAACCGTCAAATTGGATCTAGCATAGCCAATGAAGCGATTGCAAACAGCAAAGTTTCCAGGCGCCAAGCCAGCGAGCGCAACTGAATCACCGGTCTTCGCGACGTGAATGCCGTTGCTTCCACCGCCAACATTGATATCGACATCATGCTCGCCCGGGTACGTGACATCGAACGAAGTAGCATTCTGCGCGGAGACGCCCCAGGGGAAGCTGGTTCCCAGATCGTTGAGAACGGAAACCCAGCCCTGCTCGGCCGTGCCGTTGCTGTAGTACGGCGGGAACGAGTAGCTGGGATCTCTGGGGGCGCCGGCGACGGCGACGTTGAGGCCCGCGCCGACGTGGTATGTGCTTAGGTACTGGCCGTCGACGGGTGGGTCCAGATCCTTCGCGGGGTCGAGGAGTTGGATCCTTAGGTCGTAGCCCTTGGATCGGGAGAGTTGGGAGGAGGAGGCGGCTTGTGGGACGGGGGTTGCGCCGGCGAGGGCTAAGAGGGTTAGGCCGGTGGTGATTGAGCCGAGCATTTTGATTGTTTGATTAGATGAGTATGGTCGTAAGATGTAAGTTGTAGGTTGAGATGAATATGTGGTATTAGTTCGACTCCTTAAGTATAAGTATAAGTAGGATATCGAATATTATGTATTAAATAAGGTATTAATATGTTCTTTTGATAATTAATGATGTCAAGTTTCTATTGATGCTTGAAGGATGATGAGATAAGAATTCTGGTCTTGCCAAACAAAGCGACCGATCACTTATATACATACTTGACGATCATGACCGGAAGGCGAGGATGGGATCGGCCAGAAGCGCAGATCGGTAGACAAAAGGCGATACCGAGCCGGCCAGCCGGCATATTGATCTTTGCACGGATTAGACGCATTACGAGAATCCACTAGCCAAGGCCCAACACGAAGCTGTGGTCATTGTCAGCGGCTCAGCTCGATATTAAGATCTGGAGATCTCGCCCCATAGAATTGCAGCTGAGTGCGTTGTTATTGGTCAAAATCCCCAAGCAAACAGCCCCAGCCTCTGACTTTTAGGGGGCTGAGCGCTGTACCACGAGAGCATTTTAGCTGTGCCGCTCGTGTCTTTAGCCCAAAAGTTTAACCAATCCCAATCCGGCCAGCGCTTAATATAGCAGTCGTTTGCTCCCTTACGACAACCTTATGGGAACGTTACCATCGCTCATTGCTTTATTACTTGCGGTGAATGCGGTAGGACTTGTTTTTGACAACTCGATTGCAGAGGTGGTAAGATATTGATTTTGTACCCGGTTGATTAATTATTGAAATATTGCTGAGTGAGAACTTTCATCGTGTGGTAATAGGCTACTGGCACTGCTTGGTTAAAGGATTCAATTCGCTGCCAATATCCACGAAGCAGCCAAAGGTATGACATCATCATCATGAAAGGAGAAACAAAACTGCATTTGAATTTGAAAGGGTCGTAACTAGCGAGCGGCACGATAACAACTACGGACTTTCGCTTGCGATTAACACAGTTGACCTCCCGAATAAGAATGAGTGCATCAAGAAATCCCATCCCCTTCCAGCCTGTTCCGTACACTCGAACCCTGCTGGAGTTTACCCATTGATGCAGGGCTTGTCGCAATGAGCGATGAAGTTGCTGTCAGCATCGTTGCGGCACTTGCCACTGCAAGCACAGAGAAGCTGCACGCTTGACGGTTGCTCGTCCATGCAGACGAAGACGGCCTCGGAGACATCGGTCTTGGGCTTGCCATTGGCACAGAGCTCTGTGAGGCCAGTGCAATAGGCTTTGCTAATGTCGGTTGAGCCGAAATCTGGTACAAGTCAGCATCGTCAATCTCGCTTGGGCTAACCACGCCTCTCTCTCAATAATTAGGAAACATACTGTGCCCGTTTGATGTGAGCATATAGCCGCAGTAGGTATAACCTTTCCCGCATTTTGGCCCAATGCCCCCGGAGCCGGAAGGATCTGAAGCGGAAGCGGTAGCAAACGGAGTACTAGAGCTGGAAAGATCTGGAGCGGTAGCGGTGGCTTCAGATCTGCTTGAGGATGACGCCTCAATGGTAGGTGGCGGAGGAGGAGGTATCGGAAAGGAGGCAGACGGGTCGGCCCGTGCATGTGGGCCTCCCCAGGCCAGGACGGAACCGACTAGAAGGGGAGAGGTAAAAAGAAGGATGTCCAACCTCATATTCGATTCCGATAACGTCTTGAGGACTTGCTTGATTATATATGATGTCTCTCACGAGGAAAGCTGCCAGAAACTGCCCGGATATAATCTGAGCACGTCATGCTTTACGTCCTTTTATAATAGCAATTCGAACGAGCGCCTAGAGGTGAAAGTCGAAGCTGTACGGTGAAGAGTAAATGCCGACATAACCGATAGTTGCAAACGACAGAAGTAGAAGCGGACAAGATACCCAAGGAGCTCTGACATGTCCTCGTGAGACAGATGCCTTTGTGGAATGTTTAGATGCCTTATAGGGAAGTAGAAGACGAAGCCTCAAAATAAATACGATCTATCACTGGATAATCAGATACACCACGAATGGCCCTGGAATCTAGCCCATCATGTTGGTGTGGCGTTATACTTGCACGAGAATAGATGAGGTGCAACTCTTGGAGTTTTGTATGAGGAAAAATTGCTGACTGGGAAAAGTTGACGAGCCCAGTGGTACGTGGACTTCCTCTCAAGTTACCTATGTACGTGACACCCGTTCGTTTAAAATCTTGATTCCTAATAGTCCCTTATGAAGCTTAGGAGATGGTTGGATATCTAGGTCAAACGAGATGCTCTCTAGAATTACCGTGGCCGTGGTTGCTCTTCATAGTAGCACGATCGACTATTACGGTGAGCCACGGAGTACTTGGGTAAGATCTATACCTATGTAAGAGACTCATGGTTTTACTGCTCGGCTGAAGAGATCGAATCGAGAGCAACCTACGCCAGGGGCCTGCGAGAAATGCAAGCTTCCTTGCCCTAGTCAATAGTAGAACGCGAATACTGGGAGATGACGCTGTCCCGCAATTCCGGTAACCGGCGCGGAGCTATTCGAAACTACTTGCTCTAAAACGGTATTTAGAAGTTATGGGTGGAGCATTGGTGAAGATACTTTTATGGCCGACATTGAAATAAAATATTTAATTAAATTATGGCCAATCACAAGGTTATAAGCGACTGACTTGGTAGAATGTTGATGGATTTGTTAAAGAAGCAAGCAAGCAGGAGGAGGGTTGATAAAGTCCGGATTCACCGGTACGAAATACCCGCTGAAGAAAAAAAGGGGGGACCCCTGCAAGTTTCTGACTCCTGCCCCTCCATCACTTTAGACCCCGCGAAAACTTCGAGGGGACCTCGCCTTCCCTTCAACATTGAGTGACTATACCTGCAGTTACGACCTGCACTAGTGTTCAATGCGGATTTGCTTCTGTATTTAATTCGAACTGTCCAATTTAATTCCTCTCTCGATCTATTCCTAAAAGTCCCACCTGCATCGCCGCGATCGGATCAGTAACCATAGAGATCTAGATTCTCAACTGCGCACACATCGACATCGACATCGCATCCACACACGAACACCTATACAGTAACACAATGTCGACCTCGGCCACACACCCCGTAATAACGCCCGCTGACGCGAAAACCGTAGTCCGAGTCGGCACGCGCAAGTCGGCGCTAGCCCTGAAGCAAGCCGACTATGTCGTAACCGCGCTGAGCAAGCTACACCCCACCGTCGACTTCGAGATCAAGGGGATGCACTCGACAGCCGACAAGGATAAGATCACAGCGTTGTACAAGTTTGGCGGAAAAGGTCTCTGGACTAATGAGCTAGAGGCCGAGCTCAAGGTCGGCGAGCTGGACATCATCGTACACTCCTTGAAGGACATGCCGACATCACTCCCAGACGGGCTAATCCTCGCATGCGTGCCCCCGCGCGAGGACGCGCGCGACGTCGTGGTGGTGAAGAATGGTCTCGAGGACAAATACAAGAAACTATCCGACCTGCCCGCCGGCGCGATCGTCGGCACAAGCAGCGTGCGCCGCATGGCGCAGATCAAGCGACGCTACCCCCACCTGCAGTTCCGCGATATGCGCGGCAACATCGACACCCGTCTGAAGAAGCTCGACGCCGAGGACAGCGAGTTCTCGGTGCTGATATTGGCAGCTGCTGGCTTGCTACGCATGAACCAGGATGCGCGCATATCGCAGTACCTGGACGGCTCGACGGAGGGCGGCGGCATGCTGCATGCCGTGGGCCAGGGTGGTCTGGGAATCGAGGCGCGTGCGGACGACCAGAAGACGCTGGACTTGCTGAAGCCGTTGATTGATGAGCAGGTCATGCTGGCCGCGGAGGCGGAAAGAAGCGTCATGAGAACGTTGGAGGGTGGATGCAGTATTCCGATTGGTGTTGAGACGAAGTGGGTGGAGGGCAGCAAGTTGCGATTAACTGCGACGGTTGTCAATGTTGAAGGCACTGAAGCTGCTGATGCCGAGAAGATTGAGGAGATCAAGACTGTAGAAGATGCTGTTGCATTCGGCAAGAGGGTCGCGCAGCAGTTGACAGATAACGGCGCGCAGAAGATCCTCGACGTGATAAACGAGGATCGAGAGGCGAACAGAGACAAGGCAGAGCCGTGGGTACCAGCGTAGAGGTATTTATTATGGAAGATTATATACCAGGTCACTCGAGCACTTGAGCATGGGCATAGAGAAAAGGAAAAATAAAACGAAGAAATCGTATGATGATGATTTTATAGACCGTGGCCGTCTATTTTAGGAGGTATATAAACCATAGAATCTGCTGCGGATATGCTTTCGCCATGAATGATGATGAAAATACCCCAAACGAGTTTATGATACAAGGTTGAGCCCGTCTCTCTTACTTATTCCACTCTCCTACTCGTTGGTTGTTGAATGCCATAAAATGTTCCATGCTATACCGATGAACACCTAACCCTCCCCCTTTCCTCCCTACTCCCTACCTACCTACTAGACTTTCATAACCCCCCTATTTGATTTGATAATATCCATTTCTTATCAATCAAGCCCTCCGGATCCCCGAAATCCTAGCAGGCAGCAACCAATTCTAGTGCTCAGAACCAGTAAAAGCCTTGTACTCCTCGGGATCCATCAGGGCCTCAAAGTCTTTCACGCCCTGGTCGGAGACCTGGACCTTGGCGATCCAGCCGCCGCCGTGGGAGTCGTCCTCGGGCACCTGGTTGATGGTGCCGGGCTTTTCCTCGAGGGTCAGGTTGATGGCGGTGACCTTGCACGCGATCGGGGCGTTGATGTCGGCGGCGCTCTTGACGGACTCGACGGCGCCGATGGCGTCGCCCGCGCTGACCTCCTTCCCCTCCTCCGGCAGCTCAACGTACACCACGTCGCCCAGCTCCTCGGCCGCGTACTCCGAGATGCCGATCACGCCCGCCGTCTTGTCGGCGTTCAGGTCGATCCACTCGTGGTCTTTGGTGTACTTGCGGATGTCTCCTGCGGTGAGAGAATTTGTCATTAGTCGTTTTGTGTGCATTCCTGTCTGTGTGTGTGTGTGTGTATATATATGTGACTTGAAAATGGTGGCACGAAAGGGATTGGCGAGATCGGAGATGTATGTATGTATGTATGTGTGTGTGCGAGAGAGGACGTACTTATCGGTGAGACAGAGAATGCTCGTAGCGCCGCCGGTTGCCAGTTGGATCGTGTGAGCGGTGTCTGGGCTAGTCTAGAGAGGGTGGAAGGTCGGGCTGCCCGAAGGCATCGCGCAATTGATGCCATTGTGAGAGGAGAGGGTAGAGTAGTATGAGTGGAGTGGAGTTGTATGTTGTGTGTGGAAAATATTCTTCGGCGAAGCTTTTTTTTCTTTCTCTTAATTACAGCTTTGTCCCCAATTGATAGATATCGTATCGATGATACCACCACCTGGAGCTGGTTGGTACGATTTTGGGAGCTTGAAGGCCGGAAAGTTAGCCGATGAATCAATTCGCACTGTTGATTTTTATCGGAAATGGTGCCGAGTTGCACAGTGTGTGGTGATGGGGCTTCCGGTATCGCCCGATAAGAATTTAAACCAACCATAGCTCTTTCTTGAGCCCCGCGTTATGATGAAACTCCGAATCGCACCACACCTCAATTGATAAGACACATCATTTTGAGCATATCTTTCTTGACGTTATGATTGGTCACAGAATGTTACTTGTCAGCTGCATGCTGTTTATTAATAAAGTGCTCCGACAACAACGCAGATGAAAAACAAATTGTCCGGAAACCCAATTACAACAAACAACGTCAACAACACTAGTCTGCTGACAGTGAGCTTCTTGACTTTTATTTGATAGTTAGTTTCATCTATATCGAATCATGATGTTGATAGCTGACTGTCTTACAGTTTAGGTCTAGCTACCTACATGTATGTACCTAGTCTCATGTCAGCACTATTGGGTTACCTATTCTCAAAACATACCGAGTGGTTGTTTTGTATTTTCCATCGCGAAACGAGGTTTCGCGTCGCGTTGGATGAGTTGATCGTCCTCGCATGTTTCCTGTTTTCTTATTCATTGGTCATCCTTGGAAGCATAAACTTAACCGCCCCGGATTTGCACCTGTCATCTCTGCCCTATCAAGTATAATACCAAGTATAATACGTGGGTAACATGGAAAATAAACGGGGAAATGCCTAAGTAACGACAGCAGATATTCTTATTTGCATTTATTCCACGCATCATCAAGAAGAATATTATTTTGATGTACATGATTGATTGAATCAATCAGACTTACACACTCTTAATAATATGCTGGAATTTTCATAAGGTAAGAAAAAAGCAAGAAAGATAAATTGCTTTTGTGGCTCTTCCCGTTACCTAGGTAGCACATGCGCCCAAGTTACATACCAAACTCAACCAAGATAATACGGTAACAACCCACCGTTCCACGTTTCAAACCCCTCAATTACGTACAGCAGGCAAGTATTTCGTACTTTTTAGCTCGGTTCCACCCGTAACATCTCCCGGGATCCCGCATCGATGGACGCCATTTCCAACTGACTTGAACTTGAACTCCTGCAATCCATCGTTCTCAACAACGGGTCGCCTCACATACGAACAGGTATGTATGCACAAAATAATACCTACCTAGCTGCACGGAACAAATTCGAGGTCGGACATACGCTTGACCGGGGACTAATATCCACCATCATCATTCGAAATCTGGCCTCGTCTTTTCCCCTTTCCCATACAATTCGGATATCCATCCATCCATCATCTTGCATCTTGCGATCGACGGCCTAACCTATATGGGTTGGCTACTAATAACTTCGTCTTTTATATTATTTCATATTTGTAGATGGACATCGAGACTGACACAGAGTAACAGTTGAGCCGAGCACAGTTGAGAATCGCGCCGGATTATCCTGTCTGAATTGTCCGATCCTTCATTTTGCTATCTAAGACATTCCGATGAATGCAAGCACGGGGCTGAACTGAGACCCTCTCATCATTCGCCCCAGCTTCCTCCCACATTCCAAACGCCCGAATACCTTCCACCACTCCTTCATCCTTTCCATCCCACATATCCATCGTGGATTCGTCTACGTTATCAGCGGGGTCGGGTGCCCAATTCCACGACGCCTTGGACACAATGGATCAAGACCCTCTGGCTACACCTGTACCCCACGATGTCCCCGAAGACACCTTCGGCGGCTTCGAGGGGTCACCTCCTCTCGAGGGCGAATCAAGCAACCATGAGATACACCAAAGGTCACAGTCCCTTGATCAAGGTCTAGCCAACAGCGCGCAGCCTCCCGAGGAGGAAGTTGAGCCCAACATTCAATACGAGTCCCCGCAATACGACCCTCAGCCGGCGCAACGACCTGCTTCATCGCTGTCGAACTCGGGCGAAAGACAATTCAGCGATCCGGCCGCGCGAGAACGAGAGAGCAGCAGTGCGGATAGGAACACTCGCAATCACGTCGTAATCAAGGTCGGCATGGTAGGCGATGCGCAAATCGGCAAGACATCGTTGATGGTAAAATACGTCGAGGGCAGCTGGGACGAGGACTATATCCAGACGTTGGGTGTCAACTTCATGGAGAAGACGATCAGCATAAGGAACACTGAGATCACCTTCAGCATATGGGACTTGGGTGGTCAGAGAGAGTTCGTCAACATGCTGCCCTTGGTCTGCAATGATGCTGTGGCTATACTGTTCATGTTCGACTTGACGCGAAAGAGCACGCTCAACAGCATCAAGGAGTGGTATCGCCAGGGACGAGGCTTCAACAAGACGGCGATTCCTATTCTCGTTGGCACGAAATATGACCACTTTGTCAATTTCCCCCGCGAGGATCAAGAGGAGATTTCCAATCAGGTAAATCCGATTCTTCTCAAATGAAGCTAGAACGTCCATAACTAATTATTGGTTTAGGCTAAACGATTTGCCAAGGCGATGCGCGCTGCTCTTATTTTCAGCAGTACGAGCCATAGCATCAATGTCCAAAAGGTTAGTTCATATTATGGACTGCTTCCTCAATTTCTGAGCATAACCGTGCTAATTGTCTGTACAGATCTTCAAGATCGTCCTCTCCAAGGCATTCGATCTCAAGTGCACAATACCTGAGATTGAGAATGTTGGCGAGCCTCTCTTACTCTACCAGTCAGTCTAGACATCATCCACACGGAAGTCAGACACAGACTGGTTGCGCTGCATGTTGATTGACTCGCACGTCCAACCATTCAAACGCAATTTACGAAACTGAACGGCCGTTACGAAATACAAAATCCAACCAGTTTTTAGGGCCTAAGAATAATAATTATTTTTTGCCTCGGTGGCCAAATCCAGTTCTCGACGTAATCCGAAGTCTACGGTTTCAGGTCAATTCGACGTGTTTTCATGTACCCATGATTATTACTTTCGACAAACCTGCAGGACAAACACTTTTAATACTCGAGAATTACTTCTAGATATATTTCCTTTGTACCAGTCGTCATTAGACTGACTTTCCCCCTTATCTGCACCCGGTTTCGCAATACATGGAGGAGTACATCGGCAAATCTCGACACACAACCTAAGGAAGGAAGGGGGAGTTGGCCGAACATCATCATCACTGGATCATTGCTTATTCAATTTTTGTTTTTCCATGCCTAGGTACGGATGGTCAAAAAGAGAAGAAGAAAAAAAGGATCAGTGATTAGTCCCGAATTTTTTTGTCTTTTCTCACTTGGTTTTGGTTTCTGCCCAATTGGAGGAAGAAGAGAGAGAGAGTGTGGTTTTAAGGGCAACGTATAAGTGTAATTACTAGTCCGACAACACACCGCTGGGATTTGGTGTTTCTATTCCTCGTTAATGTTGGTCTTGGTACGGGCATCCTCCATACCTACCTATCTCATAGTCCCTTCATTTCAGATGATGGCATGGTATAGTATGGTATGGCAAAGATGATGCTGAGGGAGAGAAAGGAAAATGAGAGAAAGGGTGGTGATGAGATTACTACAGTCCTACTACGATGAACTGCGACACGGTAGTTAGAGAAGCAGAAGAGAAATCAAGACTGATGAAAAGCAAGTAACTCCTGTCTGTCAATGCTCCTGCTGTCTACTCTGCCCCGGATGCTACGAATGGGGACTCCCCACGATTGAATGTGAATGGACGTCAGTGGGTCGATCTATCACTGGCCGGCTCCATCTATAAGAGATCGAACTAATGGCATGGGCACAAAATAAAATGCCGAGTAGAGATTTTCTATTAAGCTTGTCTTTTTTCATACCTCTTCTACCCTTATTTTCTCTAGCTCGTGGATAGATGAACCAAGTACAATGCAAGACTGGGGAAAAATGCATCCTCCATTTACTCCTTGTATCCTCAGGACCACCGTCCCCGAAATTAGATTCAAAGACACTTATCATTACAATACTAGTAGAACACATAACTATATACCTCCCAACACAGGACCGCCAGATCTACTAGGCAGGCCTCTCGGAAGGTATGCACCTAGGTAGGCATATTTGTAGGTAGGTGAGCAGCAGCGTCTTACTCCTCAGGACCACCCTTCTGCACCCCCTCCCCCTCGCCCTTCAGCGGGTCCTCGCGGGGGTGCTCGGTGGCCCCCTTCTTGCTGGGCGTGTCCGACCCGCTGCTCGCGACCTTGGTGTCCTTCCGGCGGATCATGTCCTTGTAGTCCTCGTGCGCGGCCTTCTTGTCCTCGTAGTTGGTCGCCAGGTCCGTGTTGTCGGCGCTGGGCGGCGGCACCTTTCGGCCCGTCTGCCCGCTCTCGTGGGTCGCGTTCGGGTTGCCGGATTGGGGGAGCTGGTTGGTGGGGGGGTTGTTGTCGTCGTTGTCGGAGGAGGAGTCTGGGGAGGATGACGATGGCGAGGATGATTCTACGACGGGAGATTTCTCTTCGTCTGGGACTGGCACGTCGTGGTGCTCGCTGTGGGCGTCGGCTTTGGAGGGCCCGGAGCTTAGGAGCCAGGCTACGGCTGGGATAGTTATACCGACACTGCCGATGAGCCTGTGGGTTGGGAGGACTGTGTTAGCTGTCTGATTCGATCGATCTCTTGACCGTACTCCGTTTTCTCGATTGCATTGGTTCCAGTTGATCATCAATGGCATCAACTCATCTCTAAACAATAACAGGAAGAGTATAAGACTTACCAAGGCATATCACTCGTCTTCTCTGCACCAGCGCTGCCGGCATTATGACCACTCGCATATCCTCTCCTAGCAGCCGAGCGCACAACCGGGGATTGCCGGGAGGCGTATGCAGCTCGTCTAGAGACGGTACGGAGGGCTGATGTGAAGGCACGAGATGTCGACATGACGGTGGATAATGTGGTTACGAGATTGACTATTCAAAATCGAGAGAAGGTGGTGGAAAGAAGAGTCTGTGTGGACGATACTCCCTTCTGTTGCGTGCTCCGGATCTTACACCGTCTGTGGGTAGGTAAGAAAAATGTAAAGTACTTGGCGAAGGAATCGGGAATCTAAATGTCTCTCTCTTATGTAATTCAACGTACGTTTTGCGTTACTTTTGACCTAGCAATTCGATAATAATAGCCCCTAGCCTCGGTATGTATTCCGCTGAGTAGGTACGTAGATGTAGGTAAGTTAATCCCGGAAACCACGAGCAATACAAAGTTTAACTTATAAGGAAAATGCTAGGAGAGGAGATCGAAATTACTTTGCTTGGAAGTACCCCAACACTCAATCCCAAAATCAATTACCTACCTACCTAATTAATATTCAAAGCCCCCTTAGAAACTTCTCGCGCCAATTGCTCCGGCGAGGTTGCTTTCACCATTCCTAGATGTCATCCATTGTTCACCATTTCCATCACCATCGCCCTACGACCGGAGCTTGTGTGGGGCCCTCCCCGGTTAAAAGGGAGCCACTTTCGCCAATTATTACCGCTACTATACGTCATTATCACACATATTAAGCCTCCCTTGTCCTGGTCCCCGGGAGAGAATGTGGCCATAGCTCTTTTTAGTCCCTAATATCATTCGCATCTAAAGCATCAACAACGGGTTCAAGCAAAGCAACTTGGGTAAAATGTGTTGTTTTCTTCAGGTAGCTACATAAGCTATAAGCGGATGCCATCAGCAATGTCTTATTTCGCGGGTTTCTGACAGCACTTTACGGCGAGCCGCGCGAATCTACTAGCTACTTAGCTACGTAGTGGATAAATGAATGCTCAAATCGTTCTTACGCGACAATTTAGCATACTCGAAGTTTCTTTACCTCCTAAGATAATGCGCTGATATCTTCCGGCGAAGCCACTTCCTTACCCTCGTTCTGTATCGCCTTAAGCTGTCTATCGAAGTCCTTGTTGACCCATTCCCAGTACTGCTGCCACACCGGGTTCTGGGTTGATTGCTGTGCTTGTGCCTGGCCTGAGGCCGAACCACCGGCACCTGGCAGCGTAGTCTTCGTTTTCTCCACAAGGAGAAGGGTGACTCGCAGTACGCTCTTGATCGCCTCCTCTTGCTTCTCTACTTCCTGCTTCACAGCGCCATCTCTCAACTTAGTGGATAATGTCTTTCTGTAGCACTCCGCCACTGTGTCTAGACGTCGTGTTGTCTCCTCGGGGTCTGTGACGATCAGCTTGCTAAGCATGAGATTGCAAAGTGAACGAATGTCGTTCTCGTCGTTGAGTCCAGCGATGATGCGGTCGTAGAACTCGAGAGAGCTGACGCGAGAGAATGCTGTCTCCATAAGAGCATACAGGGTCTCGTATGCGCTCTGATTAGGTAGGTGAGTCAGCAATTTCATCAAGTTGAATTAGGCTTGGATAGGATAACTTACTTTGCGAACTTCTAATCCATCGTCCACCAAATGCTTGAAAGGTCCCATCTGAACTTCTCGGATGAGCTCCGGCTTGATAACAGACTCCTGTATGACATAGGGTAATAACTCTCCGAGGTGTGGTAGGATCAAGTCTGGCTTGTTGTGGGCTGCCGAATTTAGCGTCGTCATACCAATGCGGCGGATTTCTCTGTCCTCATCTTTCAATACGGTTAGAAGCATGTCGAATAACACCGTTTTAAGCATTAAATCGAATGGTTCGTCACTATCCGGGAGTGTGTATCGCAACGCCTGCACGGCCACACCTCTATACACTGGCGATTGATCCTTCAGGAGGTCCTAAGAAAAGTCAGTAGGGTTTCAAATAATCTAGAAATCGCAGGGACATACCTGGAGTTTGGGAATGTATGTCTTAGGCTCCATTATGGCCAGTCGTCCAATGCATTCTGCAGCGATCGCCCTGTTGTCGTCAAGGCGAGATGCTGCAAAGAGCAATTCCCAGATCTCAGTCTCGTAAGATTTTATGTCGATTGAGGATGCGAGAGCTTGGTGGAGAATCTCTCGGATGGATTGTAGAAGTAGGTATTGTTGGCTGCCCGGTTTCTTGATCGACTTTAAGATCGTTGGCAGGAATACAGAAACATTTCCTGCGCCCGCTCGACCCAAAGCCACTGCAGCAGACACCGAGACCTTGTCGGGTTCATCGTGAAACTGTCCCAAGAAGATGTTAGGCTGCAGCCCAGATTTGGATCCGAGCCTGAGACCAATCTCTCCCAGGATTGCTAGCGCAAGACTTTGTCTGGCAGTGTCAGGAGGGGTCAATTTGCTAGAATTGTTGAGTTCATCAATGAAACTCTCGACGCTGACACCGACCTGTCCACCACTAGCAACAAATAGAGCGCCTGCGACTTTACCCACAGCTGACGGATCGCCTGCCACGCCAACTTGCAGAACACCTGACATCAAGGCCTTGCCCATGCCGGTTGTACCCACATTCGTGGCGAGGGTTACCAAGGACTCGAGTGCCAGCCCAGCGATGTTCTTCTTAAGAAGTTCGCAAATAGGGATGATGAAATTAGGCGACGAAACTAGTGTGGGCTGTTCTAGTTGCAACTGCGCGATAACCGACAGTGCTGGACTGAGCAGATAATTGTCGTTGGCGGCAATAACTGGCAGTATAGCCGTAACAAGCTCGTTGGCCGTGCTGGATTGGATTTGACCCTTGGCTACCGGACAAAGAACGAGGTGTTGCAAGGCTTGGATACTGGCACTTCGAAGAGCCCGGTTTGACTTGCGAAGCTGCCCGCAGAGCTCCAATGTGACTTGCTGAATCCATTCCGGACTGAGGCTGCCTGCTACCGAAGAGAGGGCGGCGATATTGTCAATTGCTCGCACAGCATGCAATCGCGTTGTTTCGTTGCGGAGACGATCCAGCAGCAAGTCCAAGGCCGCCTGGCGCTTATCGGCAGAAATCAAATTGATTCCATCGGCCGACGAGATCCTTGAAACCAATGTTCCGAGCGCTTGGATGGCCTTTTGGCGTACCTCGGTGTCAGCATCATTTGCTGATGCCCGGTCAACAATGATTTCGTAGAGCTTTTGTAGCTCTGGTTTGTATTTTGTCGTGGTAAGTCTAGCCCGTGGGGGAGTGATTGCCTTAACTAGTTCTTCAGCTGTCCGGATAGCCTCGCTCGAAATCTTGTAGAACCTGTCATGAACGGCAGATACAACACCGGCGACAATGTTCTGGAGATAACGTTGGAATAGGCTTGAGGAGTGGGTCTTCGCGATATCACTGGTGAAGTGAAGCACCGCAACGCGTAGTGTGGTAGCTGTGGCTGATGATGCTCCTGAGAGTGTCATGGATGTAGAAGCTCCGCTGCCTGTCATACCTTTGGTGACATCAATAATCGGCTGCATTACCTGGTCAAAGTAATCAGCCAAGCCACCATTCTGCACTGCAATCAAGTCATCCAGCAGGTTGACGATCGCTTGCTTCGTCGCGATTTGCTTTCCCTTAAGGAGCTTTGTCCCCGCTTTAACAAGCTGTGCCGTCAGCTTCTGGAGGTCGGCGCGCGGCCCAGTAGGCGGTACCGATTCACGAGTAGGTGAGGTATGACCGGTTGCTCCGAGAAAAGGGGCTTTGTTAGTGTAGACATTACCACCACCACTGCTCTGTCTTCGACGCTTTCGGTTGTCCCCCAAAGAATGCAAGAGCTCATCATCGATAGAGACGGTCTGGATTACACCTTCACCAGTCTTCCGAATGAGAAGAGCTACGGTGCTGATGATCTCTAGGCGGACGCTCTCTTCTCGCTCATCAAATCGCTTTACTAATGGGGAAGCGACATCGCGATATAGAGTTCCTTTCTCTAATAAGTCGGTACTTCGGGTAGAAATCAAGGTGTAAAGCACCTTAGCAGCGCATCTGCGAACCTTCCAGCTCGCATCGTCGTCGTCATCAAAATCAGCGTCATCTCCAAACTCGTCATCTTCGTCATCTTCCTCGTCGGCACTAACGTCTTCATCTTCATCCATCTCGTCGTCTTCATCGACCGCATAGTTAGGATCAAACTTAAGATAGCGAAGGCCCGCCTCGATGACCTTTTCAGTGTATGGCCGCATCTGCAGGCCACACGAAGCTAGGAATGATTCCAGCGCAACCAAAGCAGCCTCGCGAACTTCGTTGAACTCGGGGTACAATTGGTCGTTACCTTCACCAAGGGCGTCGAGTTGGGCCTGTAACTCCTCCTGGCTAAGGGGAGATAAGACGAAATCAATTACTTGGGGTAAGTACTCGCCGAATTTGTGCGGGATCGATCGAGCAAGAGAGCCCATTATAGATATATACAGGCGGCGTATGACTGGATCGAGGTTAGGCTGTTTCAGCGTTGTCTGGAGCTTCGTGATGAACCCATCAAGGACTTCGCTCGTGAGGTAAGGCGCTAGGATCGCAAGCGCAACAACTGCTCTTTTCTTGACGGCCGAAGGTGTAGACTTTTTCTCCAGTACTTTGACGACCACATCCTGTAACTTCTCAAGTTCCAATGGTTGCAGCAAAGGTCCAAAGCATCGAACAACCTCGATGAGTACATCAACAGCCTCTGCGCCGATCTCCTTGTTGTTTCCCAGTATTCCCTGGGACTCGGCAGTACCGTAGTTATTCGGGGAATAGCCCAGGATACGAGGTATAAGAACACGGCTGATAACGTTGTAGGTCTCTACTACTTCTCTAGAAGGGGGAACACCTCGTACGGGTTTCTGGAGTGCCGATATAGCGGCGCGCAGGGCGAGGGATGGGATCGAATTATCAACCGAATTCTTTATTTCGATCATGCATAACTTGTCGAATGTGGGAGAAAGGACTGCAATCGGAATCTTCGAGATCAATGGTCCTATACTATAGGCGTATTAGCAATAACATTAAGTAACTCTTAGCTCAAAACGTATTCTCTTCATACCATTTTATCGCCAGATTCTGCACTTCACCATTCTGGTCATCTAAGGTCTTGATTATGTTGTCAACGATTCGCGCCGAGGTATTGTAGTCATGGGTCAAGTAGTCGAACTTCTGCTTCAGAAGGAGCTGAAGTAGATCGTTCAATGACATGAACCGATAATCTGGGTCGGGATCACTCAGTTTGGCTAGAAGACTAGCAACCGTCTGAGGATTCGGGCTGTTGGCGTATGACGCCATGGTAGCGGTATTGAGTAACCTGGAAGGGTATTGTTTCGGAGATAAGTTGCGAAAGATGAGGCTCAAATATTAGTGCCCTCAGATATCACGTTCGGATCGGTACGGTTCGTAGCTTAACTCGTAATCGCGAATACGGGGGAGGATATGGGGGGACGGAGAATAGATAGAATGTGATTTTCGGATGCGTGAAGTCCTGGGGTGTCTGTTTGTGAGTCAATATTGAATATTTTGTAGTTGTCGAAGCCTGGTTAGGAGCTTTGAGATAGGCGTCGCTTAGGTGAGGAGGAGCAGCACTATGGACTAACCTGAGAAAAGTAATACGGAAGAAAGAGAATGATTACCACCGGGTACTTATTTTGAAAAGCATTCTTTCTAAATACTTCGCCGGTAGAAAATAAAGAAAAGTTTGTGTTGTTGTCGAGAGGAGGAATTGAATTGAAATCTGAAGAAAGCGGTTGATGGGTACCTACCAGTGAATGAGGTGGATGGTGGGGTTGGCTGCAAGGCAGCTTCCGTTAATTATGGAGGGGGTGGGGCCGTCGCCCGAGCTTAGGTACCTAGGTACCTGGGTAGGTACTAATTCCGTATCTATGGCTGTGCAAGGAGTGCATGTGGAGAAGGTGCACTTTCACGGCACTTCACTAGCCACAATGTTGTTCGAACCAGACTTCACACTGTTAAATAGGGGTAATAGGGGTGGCAGCTTGTTCTATTTTCTTCAATCAAATTTAACAATTCTTTTATCTCTAAAATATTTAATACTAGTAAAGCAATTCCTGGTACGACGGATGTCCCTATCTAACCCATGGAAAATAATTAAATTGTGTTCCTATAATAACACTCACGAGAGGTGGTTGCAATATGGCAATATGAAATATCATAACTAAACTTTCGTATATCTTCCTCAGTAGATGTGCAAGACCTCCCTAACTTCAATCGATACGCCACCTAGTGATATCTAAGACATCGTAGTACCTATTATATCCACGCACTCTTCTGCCAATGCATCTAAATCACCAACCAAATCCTCAATCCCCCGGTACCCTTCTTCGATATCGTCCCAACCCTTTGGCCATTCTTCCTTGTCGTTGACCAGTTCCATAAATTCGGAATCTTTAATCTCGTCTATTAAACCTTCTACTTTGCTGGTGATTGTTTGGATCTGGTTCATCTTCCCCTTAATCTTAGCAAGCGTCTCTTTGCTTAAATCTTTGTCTAGTCCTTTGGCTAATGCATCCCCCACTCGTTTGAGGTGATTCTCCTTATCCTCAACTTTCTCCAGAAATTCTTTCCGTGGGGTGGCCATTCTAGATAGTGGCATCTAGAAGAGTAGGTACCTAGGTATTATCTATGGGTTATATTGGTACCTTTTTCGGTGCTATCGGTCGGTGGTGAAGGGTTCTGTCCCTAATTAATGCAAGAAGCTCAACCTAGACAAATTCCCCGGCCTCGTAGTATCTTGCCTGCCTAGGTACCTGCATCAAATGAACAATTTACATTTGCTCATTGCGGCCCAGATGCACGCACTACCGGCTGGAATGGATCATGCTTAATCAATCTTCTCGCTACTGATAGTCAAGAATGATGCAACCATCATGAGTAGGAACAGATACAAAACCCGAGTCAAACACATTCACTGGTGATACGGAGAGACATTATCGGTGTTACAATAACCTGTCAGCCCTCAAAGCAAAAACTACATAATGCGCACCTGCTCCTCGCAAAACCTCTGCCTTTTGAAACCATCAATAAGCACTAACTAACGATAATACATCAACGTACTGAACGAAATACATCGGACATACCACTATTATCCAAGCACACTATATTTTACTCGTTCCCTAGCATAAAATATGCCTCCGTCAGAGAGCGAATTCCGACAACTTTGCCATGACAGGGCCGATTACATTTCGAAGGTCCTAAGAGCCATTGACGCGGCACAAGGAGGTGATTTGAAGGATGAAGATCGCAAGGCAGCCCAAACCAAGATGAATTCCACGGCCTCTAAGGCTTCCAGGTTGTTAAGCCTGACTTCTGAGCTTAAGAACTCCACATTTGCTCAGAAGGTTCGCCAAGGGAATCCCACTCTTGAGGACTGGAATAAAATCAAAGACAGTTATGCAGAGATGGATAGAGTAGCTGAGGAAATGACCACGGCCCTCAACGAAGTTCTGCGCATACTCAACATTACGTCAGTTTAGGTGCACGATGTCGCGAATAGGCAACGACAAGGTGGATTATATCGTTGTTTTTGGGGGGTCTTGTGATGGGTTTATGAGGGATACTGAGTAGGCAGTATTGCGGATACGGGTTTATTGCGTTTGATTTCATGATTACTTAAAAAACTACACAGATTACAGATAAATAATAACTAAAAATGATTTAGATAGGCCTCTCTGTATTTAATATTCATGTGTATCTTGTGTGATGTTACTAGCCCGATCCTCCATCGCAACTTGAGCAAAATGGTATAATAAGTTTGGCAAAACTAACATAAGAAATATGTTGTCATTATAACCACTAACATCCGCCACGCCCAAGTCACATCCCCAGGCACGTAGTCAGGGTATTACGTGGCAGAAATCACTGTTCCCGAGTGACCTTGGACTCCTTTGACCGGTCCCTCTTAGAACCAAGAATATATAACACGCTCCTGCTTCTTGCAAAATTGGAAATTTCGAATCCATCAATCCGCACTACCAAACTAGGATACATCAACATACTACACGGAACATCACCTCCTAGTTTACCGCGAGTGCTCTTTACCGCCATCAACCGAATATCTCACGTCTACCATTACTCCCAAAGCTAGACATGGCTCCCTCGCGGGAAGAATTCTTACGGGCCCTTACAGACACGAACGAGAGTCTAAAGCATATTCTAGAGACACTCCGGGCGGCATACACAAACGATATGAAAGACGACGATCTTAGAATAATTTTTACCACTATGAATAACTTTGATCCCAAGGCTTCCAGGATAGAGGAACTACTTGACGAGATCAACAATTCCGCGTATGGCCAACAAGTTCATCAGGGCAATACCAACCCCGAAGGCTGGGACCAAATCAAAGACAAGTATGAGGAGCTTCGAAAGCTAGAAGAAGACATGAAGCAAGTCTTCGAGCAATGTCTGAACACACTAGGCATCAAAGCGTAATAGATGCAGCGTGTTTAGAGGCGAACCGATAGGGTGGGGGGACGTTTGGTTCGCATCGCTGGGAGAGGTGCTGAAACTGGTTATTTCTGTGGCAGTGTCTCAGGATGATCAAGTATCTGGGAGGAACCTCATGATTTGTAACAGACGCGTATGACTTAACGACCTGGAAGATATAGCAAGGATTTTCGGTGAATTTACGGAAATTAGCCTCCAAGTACGAATGAATCCATCTTACATGCAGTTGAATCTTACATGCAGTTGATATATAAATATTAGTGATGTTAGGTACCCTGTGACTCAATTTGTATGAAGATTCATTGAGGACACGCACTCTAGTATAATTCATAGCTGCTTTTACATGTTCTTACACGTGCTGATGAGCTGTATTGTGAAATGAGATGATTATTACAAGAGGTTGTAGTGTAAAAATCAGCAAACAACCCAACCTATGACTCAAGTGTCCCAAACGTCCTTGTTCATGCGGTATGATTTACTTGGCGTGGTTGTATCTCTTCTCAAGGTAAATACACATGCTGGCCACCGCTGGAATTGAATTATCCTGCGTCATTGAATATCCGGGGTGGATTATATTTCTACTGTCGCTCAACCTGACGTAGCAGAGACGAAGAAACTCCCAATGCGTCAGTCTCTAGATTCGGCAAGACCTACCTAAAGAATTGCGTATCTCCTTATATAAATCATCTCTTCTTCTGCGATCGACCTTCCGTACAATTCTTCTGATCAGTATCAATCACTACGAAAATCTGTGGAATAGTGTCATGTCGCATCTTACTCAATCACGCTCCGAAAAGATGACCCCTATACACTCACAGAAAATCCAGACAGTCCTTGGCCAAAATGACAGGATCAACGGACTGGCATACGACATCTACACCGCACTGAACGATTGCATTTTCGAGAGGATAGCCACGCCAATCGAGGAGAAACTGCGCGGAATCATCAACATCCGCGATAAATGCATGAGCCGTATCGCTAAAATTCCAGCACCGGCTGACAGTCGTATCAATGAAGACTGGGAGTGGGTTTCCGGTCACGAAGATGCGCTGGACTGGCTTATTACAGAGATGGGTGATTTAGAACAACTCTGTCAAAGGCTGTTAGGTATCCTAACCCACGCGAACGACATGTACCCGATGTACAAAAACAGGCGTCATCTTATGATGGAGGATCCAATACCCGAGAAGAGTTTGGGACGTGTTTGGCTGTATTTATTGGCACTTGTGTGTGTCTCATTGTTTGTCACTATAGCATTCTACTTTTGTGACGACTCTCGGAGGATATTGGGGCTTTAGAGAAAACTTTGCTGTTTAACATTGGTATCATTATACACGTGGACATTCTTTTATGGTAATTCATATGTCATCATCTTTACCGCGTAGCATGTCATACTTTTTGTTAGAACGTGGCCTGGCCTTGAACTTGATCGTGACACAGAACACAAGACAAATCACTGCTGTCATGAGTGAGTAGTAGAGGTATTATGCAGTACAGCAACTCACAACAGTCATCAATTGAAACAAAAGAGAAAGTTATATAGATGGAAAGGTGGACCATCCGTCCGCAAGTCATTTTCACGATGAGAACTTTACAGGTGATTTACCAGCGGTCTGCCTCAAATTAGCTGGATGATGAATGTCTGTGACGCAAATTCTATCAACAATGATGCTCAAGGAAGGTGCCATCTTGATCACAATAGTAAAGGCTCAGGGGTAATACATTCCATGACTCTCATTCCCCTCGCAAAATCGGAGCATGGATTTTAATACTTAAATCGCTTTCTTCCATCAAGTTGGATTCTTTTCTCATGATACATAACAACCTAAGTTATTTATATAACGCACAAAACGCCGATTCTCTGAGACAGTACTATCCAGCGATATACCAAACCAACCATTACACCCTACTCCTCATCATCACCGATTTTACCTAAAATGGCACCCTCCGACCGCATCCAGGAAGTTTCTGACAAGAACGCGGGGCTCATCGCCTTCATTCATAAGGTCAAGCTTGCCGCTGGCAGCGAGAAGGATAAGGACAAGCAGCGGGCTGCCCAAGCTAAAATAAACAGTACACAGTCGGCCGTTGACGAGTGTGCCCAAATCGCTTCTCGAGCTGGAAGAATCTTCAACGAATACATGGGAGGAAAAGAAAATTGGAGCAGTGTCGAGGCCCTCATCAGCGAGTGGGAGACTTGTTACAATGAGGTTGACACGGCCTATTGTACCTGTGCTAATATTCTGGGGGTTTAAGCATGGAGGAGATTAGTCGTTGGTATAGGACTGCATATTTCGGTGGAGGGCTCAGTAGCTGGAATATGATGCAGGACATGTCAGGAGGAGCTCACTGGTATGTGGTCGAGCTTGGTTAGGTAGGCAGTGATGTACTTTAGCGAAGACAGCAGACGATTTATAACACTTAGAAACGACTGTGAGATATCGTAATGTAGCTACCTACCTATGTACCTCTTAGAGGACTTTCAATTGACTTTATATCACGATCCAGTAAGCTTTATTCATGATAAGTGATACTATTTGTACATTACGTTTTGATGACTGGCAACGAGCGCCCACGTAATTCACCTGTGTAACTGTTAGCACCACGTCGGAGATAAAACAACAACCAAAACAAGGTTGTCAAACTGTACCGATCGATGTCAAATAGTTACACTCAGATATCAAAGCGGATCCCGTAACTCAGGCCTGTCTACTGGTCAGGTATAATAGATATTAAGGGTTTTTTTAGCAGCACCGATAGAATTGATACGGGGTTATGCCGCACGGAGCTCCGCCTTATGCAGACCATAGTGCTCTTCTTGATGCTATTATAAAACCATTAAAAAGAACAAGGAAAAAGATCAAGTAAGAATTAAGAGATCGTTTGGGCTATACTTTGTGGTTGTAACCGAACGACTAGCTTTACTTTAGTTTAACTCGATAACAGTGTCTTATGATAATCGTACATCTTCCAGAGTGTGTTTCAGACTCTTATGATTTCTATGCGCCGGAGGGGTTGAATAAGATGAGCGGATGTGGCGTGGATTGGGCTGTTATCTAACATGCAAGAACTAGAGCTAACCAGCACATAGCACAAAGAGCGTCGCTATTCATGATGTACCAGTAAGTGCTTAGTCGTTTCACTACCTACGTGCTATGTCATACGCTCTATTTGTACTCATCAGGGCGTGGTTTGATCGTGGCACAGATCACGTATCAGTCCTATTATAATATGCAGGTGGTAGGTGTCTTGCCTCTACAACTCAGCACACGTCATGGGGGTATGCTATCGTGTAATGACACAGCAAGTCCTGTATAGGTAGGAATTAGAATCAAAGGTGTATAAATGCAAAAGGAGCTCGCCCGTCGATTCAATGAGAGAAATTATTATCACAATGAATATCTTGCTGGTAGACTACACCTAGTTCTATTCAAATTAGATTGACTATGAATAATATAGCCGTAAAGATTCCCAAAGTGACAATGGACGGAAGCGTTATCTTAGCCACGATGATGAAGGTCAATCGACGATACACTTCACGATCCTCACTCCTCTAATAGCTAGTTTAATACTTAAACAGCCCTTTGCTCCCGCATGTCAACGGGCTTCTTTCCTCATCATCCACAGCCATCAATACAACAAACAGTACATCAGTTTCCTAAGACAATATACAGCGATATCCCACAGCCAAGCATAACACTCTTCTTACTACCAATACCGCCACCACCGGGTACCTACCATCTTTAGTAAAAAAATGCCATTCCAACAACGCTTTCGCAAAATCACCGACAATAACGCTGCGCTCATCTACCTCATGAATAGAGTGATAAGCGCGATGAATCGAGAGACTGACGATGCGAAGAAGCAAAGAGCCCAAACGAAAGTAAAGGACGTACAACCCGCAGTCGAGGAGTGTGCTAACGTGACCCCCCGGATTACAAAAGCCCACACTGATTACCTGGCAGGAAGGGCTTCCTACCGCGACGTTGATACCCTCATGAACGAGTTCGAGCGTTCGTACGATAGGGTGAACTCGGCTTATCGCGACTGCGCTAGTATCCTAGGCATTTAGGCGCAGAGAGGATCAGTTGCCAGCATGATACCACTCAATCTTTCGGTGTAAGGTTCAGTGGCTGGCAAATGACAACGAATATGTTCGGAGGAGCTCGCTGATGTGTAATTAAGCTTGTTGAGAAATGTACTTAAGCGAATGAGTTTTAGCAAAAGGAAGGATATTAAAGCATCGGAATATAGCTAAGTAGCTACTTATATGACTTTTAATTAATTTTATTTAAAAACATAAGCAAGTTTTACTTATTATTTACCGGTTAATGTTTGCTTAATTATATGTTATATTATATTAAATGCGTGTTTTATTTTAAGTAAATTTATATATAATTTTTCGTAAGCTTATGTTAAAAAATAAAAAATGTTATAAATAAATATAAATTATAAATATATATTAATTAATTATATTAAATAAAATAATAAAAGTTTATAAAAAAATATAAATAATATATATATATTATAAATATAAAATAAATTAATTAATCATTTAATTTTAATTATTTTATATTTTAATATTTTTATTTAAATTATATTTATAATATTTATTATAAATCTCGTAATAATTTTTAATTTTTTTTATTTAAAGTTTTAATTTTATATAATTTTAAAAATAAAAATCTTTATTATTTAAATATTTTATATTTTTTAATAAAATTTATTAAATTATTTTTTAAAATAATAATATAAAATATTAATTTTTTTATTATAATTATTATTAATATTATATTATATTTTAATTTTTAATATTATTTATTTTA
>KZ111579.1:0-122634 GCA_002120315.1 Hypoxylon sp. CI-4A
ATGTTTTTTTTAAAAACGTTATAATAAACGTAATATTTAATTAATTTATTATTATATATATAAAAAATAATATATTTAAATAAATGCTTTTTAAATAAAATTTAATATATAATAATATAAATTTTTTTATAATTTTATTAAATATAATTATATATTTAAATTATAATATATATTTAAATAATAATATTTTAATTTTATAAAAATTAAAATATATAATATAAAAATTTTTTATTAATAAATAATATATATTTTATTAATTATTATAAAAATTAATTATTAATTAAATATAAAATTACGAATAAATTTAAAAAATAATTTAAAAATAATTTATTTTAAATTAAATATAATATAAATATAATAATTTTTTATTAAATTAAATTATATAATTTTATTTTATTAAAAATAAATAATAATTTTATAAATTATAAATATAATATAATATATTAATTTTTTTTTTTTTTAATATAAATAAAAAATATATTTTTAAGATTTTTATTAATATACGAATTTAATTTTTTTTAAATATTTTAAAAAATAAATTTATAAAATAATTTTTTTTTATAATATAATAAATATAATTTATAATATAATAATTTTATTATATTTAATTTACGTTATAAAAATAATATTATTATATTTAAAAATAATTTTTTTAATAACTTATATTTAATTTATTTTAAGTTTAAATTTAAATATATTAATAAAAATTTTACGATTTAATATAACGATAATAATAATTTTTATAAAATTAAATTATAATATTTTAATTATAAAATTATTTAATATTATAAAAATATATATATATAAAAATAAATAATATAATTATTAATTAATATATAAAAAATATATTAATTAATTAAATTAATTAAATTTTTAAATCTTTTTATTAAAAAAAAATCTTTAAACGTAAAATTTTTTATAAATAATATAAGGTTTAAATTAAATATATTTTAATTTATTAAATAATTATTAATAATTTTAAAAAAAATATATATATATAATTAAAAAAAAAAAAATTTTAAATTAAAAAAATTTTAATATTTAATAATATTAAACGAAAAAATATTAAAATATAATTAATAAAAATAAATAAATAAAAATTTATATTTAAAATTATATTAATTAAATAATTAATAAATATATAATTTTATAATATTATAAATAAAATATTAAATAAAAAAACGTTATAATATTTAATTTATTTTATAAATATAAACGCGCGAATTATATTTTTATAATTTTTATAATTTTAATTATAATTTTTTATTATAACGTTTTTTTAATTTAAAATTACTTAAAATAAAATAAACTTTTATTTTAAAAAATAATTTATTTTTAATAAATAATTTATTTTTTATAAACATTTTTTTTAATTATATATTTATTTAATTTATATAAAAAAATATTTTATTTTAAAAATATTTAAAAAATTATTTATTTTTTAAAAATTATTTATAATTTATAAATAATTTATTTAAATTTAACGTAAATTTAATTTTAATTTAAATTATTATTAATTAAATATATATATATATTATTAATTATATAATTATTAAATTATTAAATTTATATAAATAAGTTTTTTTTTTTTAAATTTTTAAAATTTTTAATTTTTTAATATTTTTTATATATATATATATAATAAAATAATATTTTTAATATAATATTATATATTATAATTAATAAATTAATAAATTAATAATTTATAATTTAATAACGCGTAATTTATAATTTATAATTTATAATTTATAACACGTAATTTATAAAATAAATATTTAAAAATTTAATAATTAAAATTAAATTAATTATTTAATTTTTAAATATTTATTAATAAATATTTATATATTTATTAAAATAACGTTTATAAATAAAAAATCATTTATTTAAAATAAATCGTTTATATTTAATTAAATAATTTCTTTAAAATAAATGATTTATTTAAAATAAATCGTTTTTTAAAACGAGGTTTTATTATTATAATATATAAAAGATTTATTTAAATCCGTTTTTTTTAAAAACGCATTTAATAATATCGCATTAATTTTTATTAATATTTAATTTTTTAAAAACATTTAATATATTTACCCTCGTTAAAATTCATATTATAATTCTTTTTATTAATAATAAAATTACATTAAACTTTAATTTTTTATTATATAAATTATAAATACTCGCTTTATAATTTTTATTATATTTAAGCATTAAAATGCGATGCTCATTATATTATAATTAGGTTTTAAAACTCTAATCTTTGAAAAAAAAAAAACGGTTAGTGCTATAATACTCCCCTAAAAAGACGTAAAAACGCAAAGGGAAACTTGGCTTACGGCCGAACGTTAACAAACAACTGGAATGAACGGCGTGAGATGAAATCATGCGCAATACTTGGGCTCCGGATCTTGCTCCTATTCGGTGACTGTCCGATAGTTAGATGACATTGGACTTAGTTAATCGCTTCAGTTAATACGTAGTCTGTAAGTCGCCTCTTATAGCAAAGTGGTTTATATTATAGCCCTCTGACGTGTGGCTTCCCATGCCTGTCTCAATAGTAACTTAGTTATCACACAAACAGTCGGTGAAAAGAAACGCGCCAGCGCGCTACTCGTCAATAATGAAACTTAGAACTAGAGCTTTGACTGGGCTTTGTTTTCAAGTCTCCCACTACAATCGAGAAATTGATAATAAATCTCCCAAACACTTGAGAAATTAGTCAGGGGAATCTTCCTCAGGAATGACGCTTTCTCTAGAAAGATTCTTGGATCTCAATGCAACCTTACAGCTCAATCGTCTGATAGTTGCAGGGGGGAACAGCCCTAGAGAAACAATGTCAGTGGGCCGGCAGTCTATCGATCTAGAGTAAGTGAAAACCCCGGACAGATGACGGAGTTGCCAAGACGGTTGCCGGCTCGCGCTTCGACAGTCGCTAGCTGTTGTTACTTCTCTCTCGATGGCTATAGTCAAATGGAAAAGAAAAGATCTGCTATAGAATGCTTCATGCAATCAGATCTCTTTGATTATACATTTTTGCTATTTTTATAATAGGTGCTTTAGAGAGCTTTGTAAGCTTGCCACTGCTGATCCAGCTCTATAGCGCACTGACCCCGTTTGACAGCTTTCCAGGCTCATAGCTCGATTCGGAAGTGCCGCTGTCGATCATCCTCACCTTTCCTTGTTTTCCAGGCTTGTCCTCCCCGGACCACGCGGCCACGCTTCGATTTTCCATTTGGCCTTCTTCCTTATACCCCTGAAATGTCTAGTCGGTCCCAACCGTGGATTGCTTTGATTGCGCTTTATGCGAATGATTTTAGTGAGTAGATTCTACATAGTATCTAGAGGACACCGTCGATCTAGGCTAATCTTAAGTGGAATAATACAGTAGCTGCGGCTTTGGTGGAGATGGTGCTGTTCGGAGGCGAGTGCCTGTTCGACTAAACTACTAGACCATTTGGCCTGCGACGAATAGTTAACGATAGCTGAAAACGGTCGTCTTGCCTTGTTTCTATTTTCTAACACGAGGTTACTAACTGCGAAGATCTCCCTCGGATCTCTTTACCGCTGAACGGTGGCTCTCGAAGCTATCATGCAGCTTGATGCAAGAAGCGTAACCCTCCTTGAAAGAGCTGTGGCGCTCTGTGCCACACGATGCTACACCATGGCAAGGTAGCTCTTGAGATTGGTAGCTAGGTAGTGTGCTACCCCTTGTTGACTGCCCCTTGCAGCCGCTTCGCGGTTGTGTTTCCGTCCTGCTTTGCGGAGTCTGACTGCTCTATACCCCGGAACATCTATGCCTTGGTGTGGTTATTCCCCGACACTCTGCCAGGGGATACCTCCCCGACAGCCGATGTCACCAGGTGTAAGTTATTGAGATGGTACCTTGCTTGTTACACCCACCCATCAAGGTGGGAATATCTGCATTCCATAACTGTAGGGCTGTGACGCACATTTAATTACTGAGGCAGCTTGTTGCATGAAATAAGTTGTGGCAAATGAACCCTTTGGCGGGCTGTGCAAACAGAGAGAATGGTAACTCGAGCTCAAACTTCAGACTCAGTAAGTTGGGCATCGGCCTTGACTTCCCGATAGAGAACGAAGTTTCATTCCCATTCGTCGCTTAATTGGGCGTGAAGTCTTTATTCGACGTCACAGCTCACCGGTACTGCAATAATCCCATGTCACGATGATCAGCAAGATACAGTATCACCTCGTTCCGTAATAAGAGGCTATATCAGGCCGTTTTAAGATCCGCAAGCTTGGTCAACCCCCCTTGCGCCAATGCATCTGGAGATCCTAGAACCTGGTCTCATCTGGCGCATTGGTCAGGTCCATCACGAAACAAGCCTAGAAGCTTTGAGAGAACGCGCCCAGTCACGTTCGTCATCCCATTTCTACCGATAACCACTGACGACGCTGCAGATAAACCGGTAATGAAGTAGAAGAAAGAATGGACCAGGGGATGAGCGAGAAGATGTATAAAGTCGAGTATCTTCCCCTCGGTTTCTAGATCTAATCACCATCATCCCAAGCCATCAGACAAAGACATCTACAAACCAACCAACAACCACAAAGCGTCTCTCCCAGAGACCTATATTCTCTCGCTCTCTCTCCAACTCTCGCTTTAATACTATTATTCTCTCGTTAGAATCCAACACCAAACTCCAGTCAAAATGAAGTTCTCCGCTGCTGCCGTTGCCGCCATCTTCGCCGGCGTTGTCGCCGCCGCCCCGGCTCTCGAGGAGCGCCAGTACACCCCTTGCTCCGGCCTCTACGGCACTGCCCAGTGCTGCGCCACCGATGTTTTGGGCGTCGCTGACCTCGACTGCGCCAACCCCTCCGCTACTCCTACCGACGCGGACAACTTCAGCTCCGTCTGCTCGGCTATCGGCCAGCGCGCCCGCTGCTGCGTCCTGCCTATTCTTGAGCAGGGCATCCTTTGCAACACTCCTACCGGTGTCACCGAGTAAGAAACTCGCACTTACTTACTCAAATCCCACCGAACAACATCAACGATTTTTTCAACTTTAGGGGATGAACTCCCTACCTAGGTTATGGGGCGCGAAACTAGATGGTTAAGGGATACACCGATTTAGGCTGTTAGGTCTTTGGGAAAAGGTGTAACGTATAGTGTGTAACGCGTACAGTGTCTATGGTATATGATGGATGAAAGGAGGATCACGGCACTCATGGTTGGCAATGTATATATATATAGGTACCTGTGACACCATGACGAATAAAAGCATCATCAACATATACTCATTTCGACTTCTGTTCAACATTGGTAGTTTATTCTTGATATCTACCTAGGTTCCTGTCTGAACTCGGTTGCTAGACGACCGAGAATGGCTCATTTGGCTTATGATGAACGTGCCCTTTTTCGATTTCGTCTGGGGATCCTAATGTTTCTGGGTTGCTCGAACTTGCTGATGTGATGTCGACATCGTTGAAGTCGACCCCGATATTAATCGCAATTTCTTCGTCGTCATTTGTCTCGCCAGATTGACCCGCGTCTTCGCGAGATGCCTGTCTGCAACTAGAGCTCTGCCGTGCGCGCGACGAGTGGGCTTCTGACACTGTTAGTCGCCTCGGTGTGATCGTCCGCATTCGAGGTAGGGTCTCTCGTTGTTTTCTGATGAGCGGTGATATGAGCCGGTGCATGAGCGGGAAGAAGAGCGGGAGATTGGTAGTTACGACCGCGACGAAGGAGACCCTTATGGCCCACTGCGAGGATTGCACAGTGCTGTTCGTCGTAGGTAGTGCTATACGGTATTGTCGGAGGATTGCCGCCACGATCATGAAGCAATTCGCCGACACAAGCATGACCAATCCTAGTTTCTTCCAGAGTTTGGTATTGGCCATCCACAAGATCGGCAATGGTAGGATAAAAATATAAAGGCCAGTGATGAAGTTGAAAGCGAATGTGAAATACAAGCTGTACGGTGAAGTAAAAGGATGGCATGGGCCTATAAGCCGTCAGTTCGGTTCGCATTAGGTTAGCTAATAAAGTAACATACAGCCTGGGTCAGGGTATATCTGCCAGTTCATACTGAGTGGCCTGCAGACCAACATGCTAATTAGAAAGTTGGCCAGCCAGGTAGTTCCAAGCAAGACGAACCCGAAACGTATGCGTTTCCTGTATTGGCCAAGTCTTTCCTAGATACACATTTTAGTCCATGATCCCCTTATGAGATGAAAACCATTGGCGAGAATTACAGTAAGTCGTCGACAAAATGCTAATGTAGCTGCTTTAGTCAACCACAATAACCCTGGATATAAGATGTTTAACGCAAGCTCGGCCTTTGATCCGAGTGTTCTGTTCGTTGTAAGTGGGCATCCACCAGTTTATAATCATGGTGATAAAGGTTTAGTATAAGCACCTACCTTAGAGAGTGTTCCTTACTATAAGGATCAAGTAATATTCTTTCCTCCTCGGACATGCCACTATTGTCGAGACCCTCGCATGTCACCACCGTAATATGTGTAGCTGCCGTCACTGCAGCATATAAAACCTTCGAGGGGTATCAGTAATGGCGATTGTTCATGCTGAAGTAAGGCGATGCGGCGTCACTGACTGCTACTAGTAACATTAGATAGTCATCGGCTGAAAGACCACTTCTTCCTACCGCCGTGACCCTGACGTATATCCGAAGGATGATAACCCCTATAATTACCCCCAGGAGCATCAGGATTTCGACTGATGCTGATTTATGTTTAGAGACCATGGTGCTGATGTGGTGATGTTGTTTTTTCGGGTTCTGGCGGTTGTGATATAGCGTGTTGATAATAGCGACAGCGATATTCGAGCGGCCTGATAATGGAAGAATAATATCTTTATACTTAAGCTCGCATATCTACATTGCCAAGTCAAAATGAAGAGACAGCAGGCTAGTCGAGTTATTGCCTCCGAAGAGGAGTTGCAGCCGATGAGCACCCAATTGAAGCCTGGATAGCAAAATAGATTTTGAAGAAGGGTGGAACATTGGATCGCAAACAAGGAGACTGGAAGTTGATACATTAAGTACCGATCCTATAGACTCTATGTACATGCGTAGCAGTTGCATACATAGGCCGATTCATACACGAAATGACGAGCTCAAGCTATCCCTGTCAGTGTCGCACCTTTTACTAACCAAGTCGTCATACAAATTGTTAAAGCTATGATCCTAGTATGTCGATTTGTTCTGCCCACTATGCTCCGGCCTTTTTACACAAGAGTCTACCCATTCCCTGTTTGTCCATAGAAGATGGCATGTATGGAGAGATTAGGAAGAACATAGTTTATCGCCTCTAAGCCTAAAATTTCATGTGTGCAGATGCAACCAATAACTGGCGGTAATAGATGGGGTTGAATCAGGTAGGCCAACTACTTAATACCCCAGGATACCTGCAAACGTGATACATGATCTAGGATAGGGTTAAGGGAAATCTAGGCTAAGGACGAATGGAGGCTAAGAAGCAAAGGACTCGAACACCTCGTGTAGGTATGAAAGGCTTCAGGCAGCAGGACACATAGTATCACACAGCCAAGTATTTTGAACTATGAGTCTACCTAGTCATAAAGCGAGCCACGAGGAAAATTGCAAGGTCTAACTACCTAATGTTACCTAACTTCTCCCTGTCTAGGTATGTAGCCTACTATGAGCCACCTAGCTGAGTAGTAGGCATAAGTTCAAAACAACGGGGGGAATCAAATCTAACTTTGGCCTATCTAGGTACCAACGTAGTGTGATGAGAAACAGTATGGATGCGATATAATTCGCTATCGTTTACCCCAATCACTCCTAGTCCAGGACTCAGGGGAAGCAAACGTTTCCCCGCAACGTCAGATAGGGTGGCGTAGACTAGCATCGACACGTGAGAATGCTAGACATATGGCAATAACATGTTATCCTTAACCTAGCATCAGGGAGTATCTAACTTGATATCAAGGCCTATGTTTTCTATTTTTCAATTGCATGCCAACAATCATATCCATCCATCTTCCCATCAATGTTCATCTAAACAACCCTCTTACGCCAGGCGAGCTGACACCTAGACCCGCCGTGCTTAGGACCGGCGCCCCCGTAACTTTAACTGCCGCGGGCGCGAGGTTATTCGGGTCAGAGTTCTCTGATCCGGAGGCAATGTCTGTAGTAAAGGTTCCGCCCAACATCGTAGACGATGGTCCTGCCATGCTTGAGTTAGAGCGTGGTTTGGTGCTGCTCCGGCTAGCGGAAGCTTTGTTCCGTCCCTGATTAGGACGAGGGTCTAGATGCATCTGAGAAAGATAAAGACGAGTAAGATATGAGGCAGGGTTGAATGGCCAAGGAATACACCAAGTTTAGACTAATATTGTGCATATTACTTACCTACCTAGACAGCGGATGTATACTCAACTACGTACCTACGTACCTATGTACACAAATTTGCTTCCATCCACTCGAGATAAGGCATGAAATTCCTCCTTTGAAGCTCAAGTCTTGAAAATATCAAACGGACATTCTGTTCCTACAATTACAATAGCCGTCGTGCCTTTCATCATCTCTCGCGTTGGTGGTACAAGCATTCCCATTGGATACAAATCTTGAGTCGAACACCCAAGTATCAAGACAGCATGCCGTGTAGCACCCAGAGTTCAATCTCGCGTTCTCGTTGGTCGGTACCGTTTCTCCAAAACGTGTCGTGGCTTGCATCTGTGGTTGAGGTCTCGCTGGCTTCCCACACAGAGAGACTAGCAACCGGCGCATGAAGGGGAACAAGAGTGGAAGGTTGGTTGTCATCACCGCGACGAAACAGACTCGGACCGACCACAGACTGGCCTGCCTGGTAGCCGATATGGTATCAAGCGATATCAGATACCCCCGAAGTATGGATATCGCAATGACAAAGCAGTTTGCCGATACGAGCATGATCAGCCCCATCTTTTTCCACAGCCTAAGGCTTGCCATCCATACCAGCGGAAGGGGGATCAGAAAAATGTAGAGACTAGTTAAGATGTTTAAACTGAGAGTGCCATATGCGCTATACGGAGAAGTAGCGGGATAGCACGCCGCTACGGATCGTCAGCCACGTCCAGGAGAAGACAGAATCACCAAGAAGCACAACAACATACCTCCAGGATCGGGATTAATCTGCCAGTTCTTATGAAACGGTCGACAGTTCAGCATGGCAATAAGGAAATCGGCAATCCACGTGGCACCGAGGATGGCGAACCCGATATGCTCACGGGATCTATAATTGCTGAGTCGTTCCTAAAGGATAGCAGATGGTCTATTAGCTTTCCCATCTGGAGGAATAAGTTCGTGGGTGGTAGAAATATTCCCACGGTAAGGCGTCGGCAAAATGCGAGCATGGACGCTTTGGTTAACCATAGAGTTGTGAAGTATAAGACTCTTTGGATGAGCTCGAATTTAGACGCGATGGTCCTGTTCAGGTCAGCCATTACACATTATCGATATCGAGGTATTGGAATATAAGTAGGCAGGTATACCTGATAGAGTATTCCTTGCTCGCGGGGTCAAGGGAGGCTCGCTGCTTGGCGGTCATGTTGTCGTTGGCTTGACCCTTGCACTTTACTACCACCACATGGGCGCTTGCCGTTAAAGCGGAGTATACAGGCTTGTCCAAGGGTTAGCAAGGATATTTATTTCGGGATTGATATCGTGAGGGTTAATGATGCATACTGCTACCAATATCATCAAATAGTCATCACTTGTAAGCCTCTTCCACCCGACAGCCCTGGCTCGTAGGTGAATTCGGAGCGTAATGTCGGCTATAATTATTCCGAGGAGAACGAATTCCTCAACCGCGGATGAGACAAGAGGCGAGGCCATATTATTAGCAAGACGACAGTGTTGAGAGCTTGGTCTAAAAACACAAGTGTTTTGGGTAGTAGTGAAGACATATGGACTCCTATGGGACCAGGAAGTAGATAAATCACTTTAGTTTCGATATAGTACCTACTAAGCCTAAGTGATGATGTCGACGACAACATGTAGGAATAGGGGTCAAATATGCGGCGACTCCGAAGAATTCAGTATCGAAAGTTCCTAGATACTTTCTGAACGCTTTAATTACTGACTGACCTTACCTAAGTACCTACCTAGATAGCGGTGATTCATAATAGAATTATTGGGATCAAGTCACTGACTAATAAAGATTCCCGCAGCCACAGCGTCAAACAGAACCCTGACCTAAGCTCTCTTCGTATTCGCTAAGGGTTTACAGGATGGTATTAGGGTGATATCTAGTGACTACCTATCGAGGGACTCTTCAGGAGTATTGCACCTAACTAGGTTAGTGACCCTCTACTGTACATGTATATCTCACCAGTATCTCTTGTGGCAACGGGAGAAAGCGGGTACTGGTAGTCTAACAGTAGATATCTCGATTGCTCAAAACGGGCCACGTGGCTTGAATAAAGGAGAACCTTGTCGTCTAGTACTAAGTGCTGTTAAGCAACCCATATTTGGGATAAACACTCTAGTATATCCAAATCTCTAACAAGACAAACACCGGCAAGTATAGCAAGAAGGATACATGGGAGGTACTTCCGGTAAGTGCTACTGTTCTTACACCTAAGATATGGTGAGATCTATTACCTAGATTCTTACCACAAGAGAGCATTTTGACGTATTAGTTTCAAATAAAGTTCACGTGTGACAATATCCTACTTACTCCCAGTCGTTACATGATTCAGGAGTACAAATGTATGAAGACGCCTAAACCTCTTCTCCTTATCGATGTGGGAAATGATCCATGGTTGAAGATTGTCGTATGAATAGATCTCTGCCAGCTTGATTGTCACAAGGTCTTTTCCCCCTCGTAGCTATTTAAACATACATTGCCATACCACTGTAAGATCCGGGTTAGATAAGAAGTCCACGGGGAGGAGGCGTGGTTGTTGGGAAGGAATCAAGGATCGGTATAGATTCGAGGTAGATAAGGGAGGGAGAAATCTTGTAACAGTCAAGCTCATACACACATCTCTAGATTATTGACTGGTTTCTATTGCTATTCAATAGGTAGATAGCTAGGTACAGGTAGGTAGGTAATATGTCTGCTAATGGTGCCACCGCCTTTCCTGTTTTCATATATGTCCCTTTATATCTTAGACTAGTGCAATAACGACTAGACCCGCCGCAACCGCCACACCCGCAATCGGCGCCGTCGTAACCCTCGCCGCAGCGGAGGCCCCACCCATAGTCGACGTGCCACTCATTTCGGAGGTGGACGACGATTCCATCATGCTTGAACTGGACTGTGAGTCGGTGCTACTCGAACTAGCGGAGGCTGCCGCTGCCGTAGAACCCGATTCCGTTTCTGACGATGATTCAGTGGAGGACTCAGATGCATCCGAAGACTCGGATGACGACTCGGAAGCCGTTGTTTCCGAGGACTCGGACTCGGACTCGGTCGAGGAGGCTAGAATTGATGCCGAGGCATTTGGAACAATGGTGTCCGATATGGTGGTGGTCACCTCCCCTGGGGTCGTGACAATTTGGCGGTCGGTGACAATGTTCCGGGCCACTGGCGTGGGGACATTGGAGGCCAGGGCTGTAGATGAGGCGGCCGCAATGGTGGCGATGAGGAGAAGGTCTGCGTGCATATTTAAGACTCGTGTGAGATAGTCGGGAGTTTAGCTGGTGAATCTTCGAAGGGGAAAAGACTTGAGACCCTATTTCAACGATACCGAGGAGCTTGCGCTATCATATATTGCCCTATGCCACCATGACGTTTGAGTAATGGCATGCTATGAAGGCAGACCTCTCAGTGTGGTTGTTACGGATTAATGACGGGAGCCTGGGATAACAAGCACAATAAGGTTGGTTAGTGGACGGCTAGTAACCACTCCTACAGGTATCATGACTAGGTAGGTAAGTAGTAGATATCCCATGCTTCACTTCCAAAGTAGGGATAACAACAAGTGCCTGACTGCTGCACGATTATAAAGACCCTATGATCCAGCTTGACAGTTTGGGCTTGGTCGTGATTATTGAGGCAAACTGCAATTTCTAGTCTACCAAGCGGGAAAGACAGTACCCAGTATTTCTATTTCAAGATCTCGATAGACATCTTAAGACTCGCTCTTTTAGTTCCTTCGTTATTATGACCAGATATATTAATAGGCACATTTACCTTTGGCTATAGTCGTCTCGAGTCAGACTGTCTAATTCCTACGTGTTGGTCTTCGCAGAGTCAGTTACGCCTCAATCGCCGATCAACAACTACCTTTAGAGGTGGCTGCTCGACGAAGCCCCTAATCCCCCAGGCACCAATTTGCCACCAATTCGCGGATACACCCCGGGGGCTATGTATACCTATGGATGTAGCTGTTGAAAACCTGCTTGAAGTCAAGAGATGCAGGGGCCGTAGGTATTATCGCCCAGGACCACGAGATAAATTGAATCAAATTACTACAACCCGCCGCTGACGTATGATAACGAAAGGAGGTTCTGAATCTGTAAGCGCCCTTATATTAATGTGTAACTTCAATCCTTAGCACGGCCACCCGGGCTTATGTGGCTGCATACTTGCCTTGGAAGCTTGCAGTCGTCGATGCTTGGCAAATGAAGTACTAAATCACCCATGCCCAGGTAAGTTATGCCTTTTCTATCCTTATGCTGAGGTATGGCAAATCCTCATAAAGTGTTTATGGACTCTTTGATGCTTTAAAGAATCCTCGCTAGGTAAGTTAGTAGGTAGGTAAGAGGTAGAGACATTAAGCTGGGGATGTGGTCCTTCGAATGACTCTCAGTACCAAGCCGATCAGGCTTCTGGGTTAATAGAAGGATCGTCGTCTCCTCTGCCGTCTCACCTAAGACTGTTGTCGTACAGCAGATGTTACAGGAAAAACGAAGTGTTCTGTGTGACTTGATATGGCTGCCACCACCGACTTGCCAACGGTATTGGTTGGAGCATCGTAGGATCAAAATCAAATGGCGACACTCGATGTTTCCACAAGGCATACTCACACTTCCCCCAAGATGTACAGTACATCCTCCATTCCCGCCGAGTAAGCCCTGTTAAGTTCTTGGCAGTGTCCCCAAAGATAGTAGCAAAGCAGGACAGGTCCCAAGAACTACCCTGCTTGTTGACGCGGTCACTGCGCAACTAGTTCTGGACCGAAAGATCGAGCCTATCGCTTTTCGAAATATCCTTGGACTTTGGATGATGATGTAGACTCTTGTTTTCGTTCTCTGGTAAGGCTAGGTAGATACCTTTCTGGGCCACCTTCATCGGGGCTGTTGTGAAATCACAGGGGAGTAGATTAAAATAGATCCGGTACGCAGGTAAGCCAAACTTCACATCCTCCACAGAACTTTACGGGAATATGAACGCCTAGAGTTCTTATCTAAATGAATTCAAGCTGCGAACAAAAACAGTATCCGTGAAGTAGAAATTTTATAATACTCCCTTACTAATCCCTAGATCGTACACCTCTATGGTGTGCATGGCCGCCTTTACTCCCTGGGATTCCTATCAGTTCATTAAGCCTCTGAACGTTTATGAAACTAAGTGCTATTGCGGAAGAGAGGGTCGTAGGCCATTGTTCCGGGCAACTCTGTTGGTCTGTTGTTATCTGTTGGTAGCTCAGCGCCGTAGAGTCTACCGTACGGATGTGGATTTTGTTGATATGGCTGGACAGGCTGTACATATTGCTGCCCAGGTTCCTGAGGATTTTGGTGGCTATATATCACCGCATTTGGCGTTTCCCTCGAAACATCTGTAGATACATCGGTCATTCCAGGCGATGTTTGGTCTCTGTTAAATGCGTAAAGACCTTGGTCCGGTGTACTGTGAGGCATATCGGACATAGGCCTCTTTGAAGGAGCCGATTTGCGTCGGCGTAGGAAGAAGAAAGCCAGAGCACCAATGGCTGTTATGCTGGCAATTCCAACACCCACACCTATTCCAGCTTTGGCTCCTGTCGAAAGGGCATCATCGGTAGGGGTTGAATGTTCTGTGGCGTTGAGAGCACTCGAATTAGTTGGGTTATCCACCTCATCTGGGGTTAGAACAGTCCAAGCTCTAGACCATGATTCTTCCCAGTCGTTCGCGCTAGCTTTAATCGAATCTTCGGCTCCAAGCTCAATGATGGATGAGGAGGGGATATTAGGGCCAGGTGCTTGAGCAAGCCACCATGAGTTGGTGCCCCAATTAGCACCAACGAACGCATCTTGTAGGAACGCGCGACCCAGCGTGGGTGAGCCAGAGGGCCCCGTATAGCAAGGGAAATATTGTGTCGCTTCTTGGACTAAGGGTTCGGTAAGCGTAAGATTTAGATGCCGGAATGGAACCATGATGGTGACATTTTCTGTGTTTGATTCGGCGATGAAGACAAACTCTAGGGCGGAAGCCGACCTAATTATTTGCGTATATTTGGGATCATTGACATTCCAGATATATAAACCAAGATCCTCGTTGAATTTTACAGGCAGATGACTCGCGATGGCATCGCATGTCGATTTTGGAAGTGTCAAGTACGGAGAGCAGCCATCGATAGAAACCTCGAACCCCCCCGAAGCAATGGAAGAGTTACCAGATGCCAGGAGGCCACCCAAAGATTTGAAACCCCATGGTGAAGAGCCATCGATAACCCGAATGCCAATGTCCCTCAAGGCAATCGGTTTCGTATAACCGTCCGAATACGTAAGAATGTCTCCCACAACTCGATTCTGATCGTAACCACCAAAGTAGAATGACCCTGGCATACGGGGGTTAGCCGACCCAATATGCATACTGAAAGAATTTGAAGCTGTCGTGTTATGCTCCCACATATATCCAGGAATCAGACTGGTATTGATGTCAGGACCGTAGTAATTATCAAACGACTGATTGATATTACCAGGTGCGCCTATTCCTAGACATCCCATGGTCAAAGGAAATGATTGGCCGTTTGGATATGCCATATACGCAGAATCCACTAGAGCCAAAGATACATTTTCGACTATGGTGCCCCAAAGATCTATCTTGTCGACCCATGATGTAGTATCTGGGCCTTCAACGTCCACGCCTGACATAAAATTAGGACGCGGCTTCCATTGTATTCCGTCTCCGGATCCAGAGTCGGCATTGTTATAAAGCCCAGCTTGACTAGCACCACAGGATGTTGAGCCTTGGCTGCAGTAGTTAGCAGTCAGGAGGATAGTCTCCCATTCTCGTCCTGGATACATGGTTATTCGTTGTGTGCTTTCGCCCAAACCCACCACGATCGCCGGCCAAGGACCATCGGGTCCAAATGTCTCGTCAGACCATGTTAGCGCAATAGGTTTGGTATTTGCTTGGGTGGATTTGATAATAGAGAGATAGTATAGGGTGAATATGGAGAAATAGAGAGGAAAGGAAGTCATGTTTGGCAACTCTGCAGGAAGGTGAACCACTCACGAACCTGACAACTGGAAGGAAAGGATCGCGGGGTTATGAACAGAGGAGTGAGAGACTCGAACGGCGTTAGAAAATATGATAGGGGTTCCGAAGAGGAAGAGGTAGAACTATCCTGCCGCCATACTAACGAATGATACCGATTCTTGTACAAGTACAGACCGTCGATTGTTATGTCACATACAGCTACCCGCTTGATCGTGTAGCACAGCCGGGCGACTGTCTTCAAGCCACATAGGCCTTACTTGGCATTGACGAGGTGAGGTTATGGATTGTGATACACTCTAGGACTTCGGCTCCCCTTATTCAGATGGTTACACAACGACAGAGGCGGGTCATGCAGCTTCCGAGGGATCGAAATTATGAAGAGAGGCTATTCCGAGCTGAGGGATGATCGCCATCAGCTTCTCCCCGAGGCGTCCTCGTGTTGAGGCGACATGTTGTGGCGATTGTGTGTCCCCCCTAAAACATATCAACTTGAAGTTGTTGAGAGGCGGACTACCTGGGTAAATACTGAAGAATCAGATAGGTACACTTGATATAGTGCCTAGACACCTAGCACCTAATTTAGTATAGTGAAGGTTTAGGTACCTCTTCTAGACAACCAGCCATTCACAGACGATGCTGGGGATGCACTGCATGCATTAACTGCCAACTGCCCGTGCCGCGTATCGAATCCGACCCCGAGATGCAGCAGTAACGCGTAAGTCAAATCCTTCCAAATAATGCATAGCAGATACAAGGAGAAGCCCGGGAGAGGTTGAAGGATCGAAGTAACACGGCATCAATTTATACGAAGTGAGCAAAAGTATTGTATTATGTAGAATGCCGTAATAAATTGCACACTTGCAATTGAGCGTTGAGAATGATAGGTAAGTTTATTAATTATTAATAGATTAGAGACGAAAAGTGAAGTACTACGAATTGCCTTGCAAAAAAAAAGCAATTTCCATTCTCCACTTTAAATCGACCCCACCTGCCCACCTCTCATACCCCCTGCCCTGCACTCTGCACTGCAATACGTAAGTGCAGCTGGGCAGCTGCTGGGGAAGTTACAGCTAAGGAAAGTGGAAAGTGCCTAACTCTACAGCAGCCTTAGGTGCAACATCCCGCCCAATAACGAAAATCATTCAGCCGAGTCGGAAACACCACGTTACTACTTTCACTCTCTCCCATCTTTATTGTCTGCGCCACCACCAGCTTCTTCTTGCTGTTACACGAAGACTGCAAGATGTTAGTTTGAACCTCAAACTTGGTGAATGTTTTCCCAAATCCATTCTTTTTTTTTTCCCCAATGAATCCCATCTCGGCCTTTTAGTCGTTTTCAACCCCTTCCTTGGTCCTTTGTCGATCCCAAGGTTTCCCCTCTGTATCTGTCGTATAGCCACATATAAATCGAATTAATTCAATATGGCACCTCTGTGGGGTTCTTCGTGGTCGTCCACCTGGGGATCTCTTGCGGGCTACAGACAGGTGCAAAATGGCGAGTCCGGTGCAGCGACAGGCTCTTCTTCGACCGATTCCTCCCACCTCAAGCCGAGTATCGGACAGATCTTGATGTCGAAACGAGTGCGCTATACTGCCATCACTTTATCTGTCTTCGGTCTCTTCTTCCTCGCCTTCCGCAACTACGATCGTCTGCCTTCCATCGAAAGTTTCCGTGGTGGAAGTGCTGCGACAGCCACCAATCCTAGCTCAGAATGTCCTCCTTTGCCCGTAGACCTACCGTCGGCCGAAACATCGGATGTCGACTGGTCGCGATATGCCTACACACAATATGTGACTAATGCCGCGTACCTGTGTAATTCTGTTATGATATTCGAAACCTTATCTCGTTTGGGAAGCAAAGCCGACCGTGTTATGATGTATCCCGAAAACATGATGGACCCCGCCGAGAAAAATCCAACCTCGGAGGAGGCCAAGTTACTTGTCAAGGCGCGGGAGGAGTATAAGGTTAAGCTGGTTCCCGTGTCTGTCCAGCGACGGTCCGGTGCTGACTGTAAACCTACCCTACCTCTTCCTCAGTTTCGTGTCATAGTCTAACTTGGATTAGCTACTTGGGCCGAATCGTTCACCAAGCTTCTCGCTTTCAACCAAACCCAATACGACCGTGTGTTAAACGTCGATTCCGATGCCACCATTCTTCAGACGATGGACGAATTGTTTCTCTCGCCGCCATGTCCCGTCGCGATGCCGCGCGCCTACTGGCTATTCCCCAAAGAGAAGATTCTATCGTCGCAGTTGATGCTGGTCCAGCCCAGCGCTGTCGAGTTCGACAGGATTATTAAGAAAATGGAAACCGCCAACCGCAACGACTATGATATGGAGATCGTGAACCAGATATACGCAGACAGCGCCATGATTCTTCCGCACCGACCCTACGACCTGCTGACAGGCGAGTTCCGCGGCGACGACCACGTCAACTACCTCGGCACCGATCGAGAAGAATGGGACCCGGTTGCCGTCTTTAACGAAGCCAAGTTTCTGCACTTTTCCGATTGGCCTGTGCCGAAGCCGTGGCTGGCCATGTCGGATTCAATGCGCGAAGAAAAGCAGCCGAAATGCGTGACCAAGGACGGCCAGGAAAATTGTGCCGCCAAGGATTTATGGAATGGATTTTACGACGACTTCACACAGAGGCGCTTGGTAGGTTTCCGTGCTCGCGGGTTGGTTTCGTTGAACCAAAAAGCTAACTTGAAATCTAGACTGTCTGCAGCACATCTAAGAGGGGAAGACGGTGACTCTGATCACCCTGTAAGAGTGTTTAAAGTGTGTTTTAGTAGCAAGGAGGGAGTATTGAATTGTATTTATGCGGCACGATATACTAGATACCAACATCGAAACATGGGAGCGTTTTGTTATACTCCCCATAGAAACTACCTATTAATACCCAGCGGATTAACGGTTTTTTTTTTCAGGCATCAATGCTCATGTCTCTTCATCGCAGTCACAGTCCAAAAGGCTACTAACATGCTTCATTCCAGATGGACGTGGATGGAATCTCTACTTGTAGGCTGAGGTTCAGTAGCCGGTTTGAGGACCTGCAACAAGTTTTGGGTACAGTCTTTCTAACTTGGTCAAGAGATTGATAGGCTAACGCTGTGATTTATTTCCAACACAAGAGTTTCCAGCTCCAGAACTCCAAGCGAGTAACCATGTCCATTCCAAACTCCTCGTCGTGTCGTGGAAAAAGAATGTCGTCAAACTGTGGAGTAGCTCAATTGCTCTCAGAAGAGCTTGCTTCCGTCAGAAGAATCCGCCCCTATCCTCCTACACCTTCAACTACTACCTCCGCCACAACTATCGCGTCGTCGTGGTTGTTGCGCTTCCAATCAACGACCCCAAGTGACTTTAGAGCCGCCCGCCGTGTCCTTCCAGGGTATAGGTGCGGAACCACCGCTGTTGGTGCTGCTTCCTCCGCCTCCGCCTCCGCCTTGCTGCTGTTGGCGCTTGCGCTCTTCCTCACGCTTGCGTGCCTCCTCCTGCTTTTTCTTGTCGTCTTGCGTCTGGTCTGGCATAACGAGCCGTGACTCAAGGGTTGTTGATTGTTGGTCTTTTTATGATAGACGATATTGGTGGGTTCGCTTGCTATCCCGGGAATCCTGAGATATCTCGGCTTGGTTTGTTTCGGCAACTATCTTTGCAAGATGGGAAGGCAAGAGAGTGAGGTAAGAGAGCCGAGAGAAGAGCTCCTTTTTTACCTTCTCGGGACTTTCCCATGTTGAACCCTTGACACGTCTCGCTGCTTCAACATGATGGAAAATGAGGTGGACGAAGCTTCATTCTGACTATTCGCCAAGTAAATGCTGTGAGAGAAGCTGTGGAATCTATATGCTGAATTACTGTTGACGTGTTGCTGATTCGGCCTGGGCCTGTCTTTTCGATAGGTTGTTTGTCCCTTTTTCTGCTGCTCGGAATCCGGAGGCCAATGATGTTACCTCGATCATCGTACCGTTGGGACTTTTCTTAGTACGACCTATACGTGCGATCCGTTTCGTCTCATACCTACTCAGGTAGTGTCGTTTCTTTGACTTCCTTGTGAGAATTGGCTGCGCTCGGACCCGCGATGATTCGACTTCATCGATGACACTGCACCTACTAAATCCCGAACCGCATAAGTCCAGACAACTTTCCGCTTACCACAAACCTGATTACCTCTTAGACACACACGATTCTAGTCTAGTTTAGGAGCTGCCGTTCCGACCACCCGTCTCGAGATGCGGTAGAACGACCACCGAGGAGCTTAGGTGACATGTCGCTATGAGCGCGAGTAAAACTTGCAGGGCCTCACAGGCGCAAACTGTACACAGTTGATCATTCGATCTTTTTTAGGGTAGCCAACGCCGTCCAAACAGAGCACCATCCACTGGACTAGAATACAGCATTAGGACCGGGAAACGCATCCTTAACGAGTTATCGAAATCAAAACCTAAGCGCGGGTCATATCGGTCTAAGGGAGTGACGTTGACAACTTTAGGGCGACGTTTTGAGCCTCAAGCCGATATAGGAGGTCGAAAATGCAAAAAATTAAAGAAAGGTCCGATAATATCTTACTGGCAGCATAGATGCATAGGTAGACAGAGATTTCCATCCCGATGGCTTGCTTGCCTGCCGGGACGCATGAATTATACCTCAGAAACCATCAGCTGTATCTTACATTGACATCATGATCGTTTACCAATCGTTTATAATATCCCAATGCGTTAGTGACTCGGCTTAAAGCCCAACTGTATGTAAATCCGATGAAGCTGAATGAATATAAAATGTCTCATTTATTTTAGTAGTGGCGCTTTTGAATATTATCTGCAGCGGCAAAGCCGAACTGATAGCAAGTTTTTATCGTAACATTGACCTGAAGCAGCTGAATATTCTATGAATAACTTGCTCACAGTCAATCTATCAATGAATGAGAAGTACGGAATACCTAATTAGGATCAAAGATAATTAAAATCGTCGTAACATTAAAAGTCGCATGTGGAGTTTGTACATTATGTAACTCATACCACCCAAGACAATAGCAAACCACTCACGATGTCTACTACTTTTTCCAATTCCTTCCACTTACAACTTCAATATTTTTTCAGCTCAGATCGCCATGGCTAGATCTATCCGAGGGATAGAGATATTACTTCCCTCCGGATTGCGCCGAGACGCATACCGGCCTTGGTAATGGAACCAATCGAGCTTGAAGCCTCAAGATGTTAGCTATCGGATAAATAGCTCTCGGCTGACCGCTGAATTCCAAATCCGCGGTATCGGTTGGCTGCTTCTGACGGAGAAATGCACATGATATCAACAATCCGACTAATCATATCGGTAAGCGGGCATCGAGAGAAAAAAAAAGGGGATGCCGTGATTCGCTAACTCCGAGCAAGCAGATACAACACGTTATTTTATCTAACACCCGGCCAAGACTTTTGGCGAACCAGGATGTCGGATCCAGGGTCGATTCAAAATTACCCCCACGTCTAGCCTATATCAGGTTGATGATCTGCCTGTATGGGCTAGAGAAGGCAGTGTTTTTGGGGGGGAACCTAAAGGGAAAGAAAAAAAAGAAAAGAAAAGAAAAGATAAAGAATAGAAAAGGGAAGGTGAGCACATGATGTGCCATTTGCTCGGGACTTGAGGATTAATTAAATTAAATTCCCCAGCCCAGATTTCCTCACGCGACTCAACCAACAAACGCATCGGCAGACATCCTGATCTTTCCAACGATACCCCGGCTTTGCATAGAAGGCGTTTGCTTGTTAGTTACAGTGTAGATGCATGTGCCTGTCAGGGCCTAGTCCGGTTTAGTCCCAGCGGATCAGCAACACACCTTACTACTCTACTACTGATAGAGCAGCACGGCACTTTTTTTTTCGTCTCCAACATTTTCATATGCCGTAACCTACCAAACCCCATGCTGAAGCACGAAAGAGTGCGTCTCGACTGTCGGTGATGGCCATCGACGTCGAGGAGCTCGTCATCCAGCCATTCCGGGAGGTAGTAGAGCGGGGCAAGGAGGCCGTTGCCAATGCCGAGGCGGAGGCGGGCGGTGTGGACGAGGACGCCGGCGACCCGTCCAATTCGCGGGATGTGTCTGGTATGCTCCGGGCGGCACGCTCGCTGGCAAAGGAGGGCGATCGTGCTTTGCAGAGGTTGTTACCGTTATGGAAAGAGAAGGTCGACAGATACGGCGACGCGTTTACGGAAGCCATGCGACAGAATGGTGAATAAATACCCACCTAGCCCATTGCTGCCATGATAGTGAAGCAAACAGAAAATGCATCGTCCTTTAAAGCTAGAACTGTGCGGAACCAACTGACACCAGTCTCCTAGATCGAATTGTCGATAGTCAGAGACGGCTAGAAGATCTTCTCTACGACCTGGACGACTTCGTCGAGGTGGATTCATTCGACGCCACGAAATTCGCAGAGGTCCAGTCGGCTTCCAAGTCATTTGCCTTGACTCTAATGGAAGCTATAAGAAGGTTACACATCGAGGAAAGTATTCCTTCGAGCTCAACCATCTCGTCGTGGATACAACCGTTATCGCCACAGGGTTTAAACAGCAAAGGCCGTGGCGGAAGTAGATCTGCTACCCCTATCAGGCTTAATGAGAATGCCGGCATAAGTGGTCACAGCACTCCGGCTAGACGGCCGTCTAGTCCTGACATCTTGGGAGCAGAGCGAGACTTCATCAGTCTTGTATCAGGACCCGCCGGTGTGCCGCCCCCTAACCCACGGACGTCGGCGTGGGTTACGGAACAGACATCGACCGCCAAACAATGGCCGAGCACCAATTCCATTCCTGAGGATGACTACTTCGCAGGGCAGCCTGTAATTCATAATAATCTCGATAGCGTTGCTTTACACGGCCAGGAGCCGGCAACATCAGCCAACTTACACAGTCCAGGAACTTCATACAGTCGGATATCCTGGTACACTAGTACTGGCAGTCACGTCTCAGGTCCTAAATCAATTATTAATGTCCCTACGAGCGACCAGAGGACGACTTCCCTCGCGAAGCGAACGCAATCATTATCCTCCGAAACTCGTCAATCAAGGGAAATTGAGGTGCCTGCGGTCCCGAGTGTACCGCCGATCTATGAGGATGGCCTCATACCGGCCGAAGAACTCTTCGTGCCACAGGCCAACCTATCCTGTGGCTATCAGATCGGACTGGACAGCAGTCTTTACATACAAAAGGGCCTGTGCTCAGGTGCGCAGACTTATCGGGTTAAGGGGCGTAAGAGTGCAATCCGGATCGTGCAAGAATATGTACGTTCATTCACATATGACTTACCCTACATGCTTTTGCTTACGGTAGGTTATGCTAATGCTTGAATACCGCTTTAATAGGGTACGAGACGAAGTCTTGCGCGATGTACCGATTGTGAATTTGTGCAGAATCGTTTGGAATCGGAGCTGGATGCTGCGCAAGACTGTAAGCATACCCCCCGAATACTATTCGGTCCTTTGATTAACCAAAGGGATTGCATAGCGAGCGGAAATTTCTACAAGGCTGGTGTTTTCTTCCGCCTTCGCTTCCTATATAAATCACACTTGACCTCGACCTCAGCGTTCACGATGCAGTTTGGATGTCTGTTCTGCGCGCAAAAGGGGCAAACTGTTTACCCTGACGACGCGACGGTATTTACGACGCAAGACCAGCTGTTCAAGCATCTATCACGCCACCCACAGCCTCTGCCAGAGATTTCCGGCGTCGTGGTTCTGTACGGCGAAGTACCGAAAGACGACCCGAACGCAGAGGACTACGACCTATATTTCCCTCAACCTCCAGTCGCAAGCATCCTGCCGGACCCAGCATCGCTGGCGAAGATGCCGTCCGCTATCGCTACCAAAAGCCACGTCAAGCGGTACGGACGCGATATAACAGACCCCGATGGCAACTCGGAACAGGTCTTGAAGTTCCTGGAAGGAGCTCGTATAGTAGGTGTCGAATATCCAGATAAGTGGAAGGGGAAATGGTGTACAGGCTGGCACGACGGTCAATGGGGATCATTTCCTGGGAAGCATGTCGCCCTCGAGGTGCCCGCACGTGCTCCGGGGCCGGGCACGGGCGTCGATGGCATGTTTGTCACTACGCGTTGGAAATGGGATATGAAGGATTCGACAAACGGATGGCTTTCGTTTGATAAGGACGAGATCTTGTCCATTGTTACCTGTATGCCTTCTTTCTCAACCCCTCCCCCCTTCTCTTCTGTATCGTCTCAACACACGCCTCTCTCAACTAATACCTTTTTCCCCTATAACTAATCCCGTTTTCTCTGCCAACAGGGTCCAACCAAGATGACTGGTGCTGGTCCGGGACGAAGAAGAATGGGAAATCAGGCATCTTCCCACGGTCCCACGTCAAGATAGAATCGCTGCGGGAGAGTGCTGTGTGGCACGGAGAGGGAGAGGACGATGATTCCTTGAACAAGCCTAAGAAGCAGGGAAGCTTTGGTTTGCCTTCCATTAAGATGCGGCGGATGACGATTGGTAGTTCTACATCATAAATGAATTGTTGCCTATTCGATGGATTTCTGTGAATTTCTATTTTCGCCTTGCATCTTCATAGTTGAGTTGTGAGTGATCAAGATGAGCTTCAGAAGCTACTTAAGGTACATGTGTACATTTAGAACGTTGGTGCAGCTGCATCGTGCAGTGTGGTGCTAATGTCCCCGCACCTCCACAACGGTACTTAGATACTACATCCAATAGCATCCCCACATATCGAATTAGGTAAACTGTGGCTTTCTTGAGGTACGTACCAACGCTAAAAACGAGGTTTGACATCATGACATCAACGGAGCTTTTGTTCCCTGGTCACAACTATTAGGATTTATTTGTTGCCCATCCAGCCTCACAGCTAATTATGATCGAGATTGTAGCCGCATGCAAGCTGTTGAATTATTCTATTTGGTAAAAAGAAGGCAGGGAAATCCACAGGGTTTTTCTACTTTGAACCTAGCGGTTATAATGACCAGATTTTGCGTGCCACAGGTTACCGTAGCTACTACGTCATATCTGTCTAACGCAATGGCCATAGCTTCTGAGAAGCTTCGAACGGACATGTATAATGTGTAATGTGCGAAATAGATGGTCATGATTGAGTGCTGTCATGTACCTGTCCCGCCTAGTTTTGGAGCTGAGATACATTGATTGCATAATTCGTAACTGCACATGCGTACACAACGTCAATAGCTCCTTTAATGCATAGCTCCAGGTGCCTTACCCAAGGCAGGCAGGACTTGACAACTGACGGTAAACAAAAAAAAACAGTGACGTGATACATTTTCTGTTTTGCACCTTCCATCATCTCTTCCATCATCTCTTCCATCATCATCATACATTCTTCTTCTTCAACTCCACCAATTCTTTTCTTCCTTCCTTCCACCAAACAAAACCATCACTTTTCTTACTTTCCTCACGATAGCTACACCTGTGCTTCACATCCATCCCTATTTCCCCTCACATCTTTTAAGGACCAACCATATTAAGAAATCTCGAATTGACCGACACAACCTTAATCCATCATGAGGTGGTTATCGACCGTCCTCTCCCTTGCCTTGGCGGCCGAAACGGTCGCTGGCAGCAACTGGTTCAGCAAAGCAGGTGAGTAATCGCAGTACCATCTTCTTCTGATCACTTGAGATCTCAATATTCTGGTTGCTGACGTGGTAAATATCCAGCCTACAACAAGTGGCATCAGACCGAGTTGGAGCGATGGCTCTCTGACAACGACATCCCTTACCCCACCCCCGCCGACCGCAAGGATCTCGAGAATCTGATCCAGAAGAACTGGGATTCCTATGCTGTTTCTCCCTATAAGAACTGGGACTCTGACAAACTCACCTCTTATCTGCAAACTAAGGGTGTAGAGACCAAGGATTCGGCGAAGTCCAATAAGGACGCGCTTGTTTCTCAGGTAGCCAACTCTTGGTATGAGACAGAGGATAAGGCTCAGACTGCTTGGACCAGCGTGCAAGATTGGTTTTTGGACACTTGGACCGAGAGCTCGTTGAAGGCATTCGCCGACAAGCATGGCATTCCTGGTAAGATTTCTACCGATTTTGTGCTTCGCCTGACTTCATGCTGACTCAATATGTAGTTCCCCAACCTCGAACTCGCGACACTCTTCTCCAGAAGGTCCGCTCCAACTATGAGACTGTGGCCAAGAAAGCTGGAGAGACCGCCTCGTACCCTGGTGACTGGCTGTATGATACTTGGTCTGAGTCTGATTTGAAGGAGTGGCTTGACACTCACGGATTCCCCGCTCCTCAAATCACCGACGTACGTTATTCCGTTATATTCTAATCGTTGTTTACAACAGCCACTGACGTGAATAACAGCGAAACAAGTTGATCGCTTTGGTCCGCCGCAACTCTCGTGTCGCCTACCTCCGACTCCAGGATCAGCAGGCTTCTGCTGCCGCTAGCGCCAAGGCTACTTATGACAATCTCACTGACAAGGTCATTGACGCTTGGGGCGAGTCTCAACTAAAGGAATTTGCCGACAAGAACGGAATCAAGGGTAAGCCGGTTCTTTAGATGCCCGCAGTTCTCTTCGTGCTAACGAAACGATTAGTTCCCCAGGGCAGCAAGGTCAACGAACTACGTGCTCTCGTCCGCAAGAACCGTGCTGATATTCTTAACGACAACGTGTCTGCATCGGCTGCTAGCGCTTTCGGTGCTGCTACCAGCAAGGCCGGTAATCAGTACGCCCAGGCTACCAACGACGCCAGCCTTGCCGCCCAGGATGCTTTCAACTATGCTGTCGGTACCTGGTCCGAGAGCCGACTGAAGGCCTACCTTGACGCTCGTGGAGTTCCCGTTCCTCAAGGATCTAAGACTGACGAGCTTCGTGCCTTGGTTCGACGAAACTCGCACAAGGCCGCTCACCCCTACAGCGCCTGGACCTGGGATGACCTTTCTTACGACAACCTGAAGGAATACCTTGCTAGCAGCGGTAATGCTGCGGCCCAGAAGGTTGGCGAGAGCAGCTCCGCTAGCCGCGATGAACTCGTCGACGCCGCCCAGTCTGCCTACTCCTCTGCATCCAGCGCCGGTGGTGTCTCTTATGCTTCTGCCACGAGCTACCTGTCTCAGGCCACCGAGGCGGCCAAGAAGAGCACATTTGATACCTGGAGCGAGAGCGAGCTGAAGGCTTATCTGGACAGCTATGGAATTGTGAGTCCCATTTGCATCATACCAAACTTAGCCTATTATATCAATACTAACTTCCAATCAGCCTGTTCCCCAGGGCTCCACCCTCAACGAGCTCCGAGCCGAAGCCCGCAAGCAGTCGACCTACTTCAAGTACGGTACCACCAACCCCGCTACCACCGCCTTCGCCAAGCTAGGTGAGAACGTTAAGGGCGCCTACCAATGGGTTGTCGGCCAGCTCGGTGCTGGTTCCGAGGCCGCTAAGCAGAAGGCTACTGATGTCAAGGAGGAGTTGTAAATTCGCAACTTTTTTCACTTGATAACATCAATTCACACCTTACAACATAAGATGATGGATGTATTAGGGGGAGGATACTGTGGTTATGACGCAATGACATTGTATTACGAAGTGCGAATTTGTCTTTTTCGATACGACGGAGGAACGAAAAAAAAGCATCGACTCATCGTTAGGAGACTTCTAAAGCAAGTGTAAGATTAGGTCTGATTCTCTCTTCTACGCAGATGGATCAGGCAGGACGAGGAGGATAGAGGTTATGATACCGACCCCTTGTTCATGATTGCTGGGGTCACCCCTATTTTCTAGGTTAGGTTAGGTTACCAAGGTCAGGTTAGGAGGCGAGGGTTAGTTGCATACTGTGCTTTTCGTCTACTAGCTACCCTCGTAATTGAGATTGTGTTCACGAATTCAGCATTATGGTTTGACTGGTCTATAGTGTATAGTGAAGTAGGCCTGTCTTCGGGGGTAGAATATAGGAATTTTACAACTCAGTCTATTGAGCCATCACCCGGGGGGCGCTTGCCACCCAAGATCGGGAGCGCTGAGTATTGCTTCGAGGATATTTGCTAGGGGTGTCGAATATTAGCTCCCCTGTGGCAATCCGTCATTAAAAGGGGCTTAGCACCCCGCACTATCTAATTTATACCATGGAATGTATAGCAGTCTGTTAGTGTAGGAAAAAGGGGCTTGTGGCACATATGAAACGTGTTACAAATAATTATTTAGGTATTCTATCTAACCGCAAACTCAATCTAGGTCCAATATCGACTTGTTCGAAACAAGTCATTTGCTTATTTATCGAGGGCATACAGCACCACGGATATCCTGAACCATGTCCAGCTTCGTCTTCACCTTGCCGAGGCTGTTGTACTCCACCTCCGTAAGTCCCCGCCGGGAGTTCGCCGCATTCTTAAACCCGGCGCGGCCGAGGCCCGCCCCCAGCAGGTAGCTGAAGACGGTCATGAAGGCATTTTGCGGGTCGTTGACGGCGTCGCAGATAGCCTGGCAGGCATCACAGGCGGCGCCGAGGAGCCGGAGCAGCGAGCGCAGCGTCGTCACGTCCACCAGGTCGGAAAGCAGCGTCTGGTCATCCCAGCTCTCGTGCGCACCCACGCACGATCTTGAACCGGTTGAGCAGGTCGGTTGCCTGCGGGAAGAAGTCCTTCGGGTTGTAGACTGAGACTTGGTCGACTAGCGGGTAGTTGTAGAACCAGTCGTCTCGCTTCTTGATGATGCACTCCAGCACGTCCTCGCCCGCGTACTGGCATCCGTTGGAGGACTTCATGTGGCGCTTGCCGAACTTGATCCGTGATTCGTCTACGCCCCACTCATCGCCGGTGTCTTTCCAGAATCCCTCGGCCTCGTTGAGGTGGTATGTGGCGTTCGGGATGTACAGAGGGTCCAGCACGTCTCTGTCTCCTCGCTCTATTCATGGGCATGTGATGGCGATCTCGCCCCACCCGGACTCGCAGTCGTCTCCTTTGACGCAGCTCTCAAGACGGTTGGCGTAGCGGCAGTCGTTGCAGCACCGGATGTCTTTAGTTTCTGTGAATTTGAAGTACTTGTCTACCTTGTCCGAGGCCGCTGTAATAGCGGGAGAGTCAGCAATCGTGTACCCAGATAAGTACCTACTCAGGGACATCGGAGACCATGCTCTTAGAACCATGTCTTGGGAGTAATGACTCCTAGGCAATTCCCGATATGTAGTGTTTTGCCTTGAAGATAGATTTAAAGGGGCAAAAGGAGCTCCTAACGCTACTCACTGGATTTATTAACCTGAAGCGGGACTTGATCCGTAACGTATCTCTTATATGTCGAGAACTTGCTGTCGTAGCCGTCGCCGATGAGCTTCTTGTACTTGTTCAGAACAGTTTCCAAGGTCGCAACCTGGATGTCCAGAATATATTGCTCGACGCAGTTGCCAGGAATGTCTTCTTTGAATTGGTCGAGCACGTCGAGTGTGTTATACGAGTTCTTGCACGGGGACCAGAAATCGTCGATTTCGTATTCGTAATCATTATCGTAACCGTCGTTGCTGCCGCTCTCACTAAATGTTATAAGTATGGAAGGAAACCAGAAGGGTACAGGGGTGAAGAGGAGCGGCGAGACTTACTCCATGAAATACTGCAAGTCCTCAGCCCAGTCGGAAGTGCCGGCAAAGTTGTACGAGTCGTAAAACTCGGTCCGCGATACCTTCATGTCGTCGGACATGTAGGCCACCCATTCGGTGTCATTGTAAACAAGAATTTTGGATCCTTCTTTCTCCCATTGCCTATTAAACCTGCCGCTCTGTATGATCTCGTCGATTTCGGCATTAGATATGTAGGTAGCCCCCCGTACCCGTGCGACGCCCTGGCAAGCCGTTGGATATACGGTTCGTCCCCGTGAACAGGCAAGACTCCGAGTCACAACCCGCCTCGGCCATCTTGAACGACCAACCATAGCTAGTCAAGCCCACGACAACCTTGTTAGAAGGAGCGCCGGCTTAACAAGACACCCAGATGGTGTAGGCAATAGGTATACTTACAGGAACATTTTCTGGCATGGGTGCACCTCCCTCACTCACACACATCTTGAAGTCAGGGAGGAGCTTTACGCAGCCGTTCCATCCCCAGGTTTCCTTGTTGAAGTCCTCTACCTATGGATGGGCTGATGTCGTTCTAGATTGCGCCGCGTTAGGTCCCAGCTTTGTATGTACAGGTACCTCCTTTTCAATATAGTCAGCCCCCTATAACAAGGATTCAGTAAAAGAACCATCACGAAATAAGAAGAACACGGGCTTCAAGATCTTGATTGGCCTGCTCTATCCAAGGCGGCTAATATGTAAGTGGTCTCATGGGGCTGCATAGCTGAAGATGAGCTGAGGGCTATCTGAAGCCCTGGTTAGTTTGGTCTCTCCACTGGGCATTATACGCCGCCGCCAAGAGGTGAGATAGAGGCACAGTAATACTATACTCGATGTTACCAACAACCGACATCATCCCTGAATAGAATAGCATGTCAGACAATAGGTTAGGACTATACAGTAACATGGTATGTGCCCATTGTGCTAGGCTTCTGATAATGCGATCTGAGAAGGACGATCTGAGTCGAGAAGAAACTCTATATTTTTACGCAAACCTTCTTTGCTTCATCTGCGACTCAGTCCTTCCTTTACGCTATAGTCGGTCCTTCCTTAACTCTACAGGTCCTCTGTTCACTAGCAGCAACCATGAAAAAATTCCTCTTCCTCTTCTTATTCTTTCTTACCTCCCCACAACCGTCCTTGCTGGTGTGTATCCAGGATGCTTTGGGCGTATACTGTTGTAGAATGCCTACCAGATCGACGGGCTCAACGATGCAGCTGACCAAACTATTGGCTTCAAGTGCGTCAAATGGAACGATAAAGACAAGACATGTCTAGCGTGGCAAGCTTGCAAGCCAAAGAAGAACTCGAGTCGCGACCGGTGTGATTTCGATGAACTCATCGTGAGCCTAGGTAGGCAAGGCACCTACTACAAACGATTGGGGCATCTTCTATTCCAATGGAAACATGGATAACGTCAAGACGGCTAAGAAATGCTACACCCGATACACCACCGTCAAAGGGAAAAATCCAAAGGTGTCCAACTTTCCGCCGTATACGTGTATGAAGAACAGTAACAACAACTTCAACGACCACATCAAGCGCACGAGCGACGTGGTCGACAACACGTACAAGAACAAGGCAACCGACGTCAACCACGGCCTATTTGAGAGCTTCGATGCAACCTTGACCCAGGTTAGCGAGGCGCGAGCTGGGGACCACGGCCCCTATCTCATCAAGGAAGCTCAGACCAAGTTAGGGGGGAAGATGGAGATACAAATACAAGACGTAGGAACCGGAAAGAATCCCGCTACTGGCGAGAGACGCGACAGACGGTGGATTGGAAAGAGACAGCCAGCAGAGCCAAAGCTAGCGGCGTGGCTGATGTCGACAAGGAGATTGCCGATTTTCTCAATGGTTTCTATGGGCCTAATAGAAACAAGCAAGCAAAGGAACACTATGCAGTAATCATGGAGTACAAGCAGATGGCAGATAAACGGTAAACCTGTCGTTAAGATGTGCAGTTCAGGAGCAGTGGTGTGTAGCTGCTAGGATGTAGAAAGTCAGGGGTAAAATGATGGGCCTAATACTGTCTGTATAGAGACCCACGGGGCCGAAGGTGTGCGCAGCAGATTCAAAACCTAGGTAGTCAAGCGTTAATAGATTTCTTCTACAACTTCGCATTTTCTATGTGGCCGTATTGCTACTAAGAACCTCTTTTCTGACAGTACACAGCAGGAAAGGTCGGAGGAGGCAGAGCATATTATACAGGGGTTAGTGCCAAGAAGATGTTGGCGGCTAGATAGGTTCGCTGCTGAAGATGACTTATGAGACCAACGTTTAATATGCGTGTTGCACCAATGAGGTATCTAGAGAAAGTTGGATTGTATAGATAGTATGACCGTAACTAGTCGTCTTCGGGATAATTCTCGAAGTCCCATCCATTTTGCACCCTATACTCATGCAGCTGCTCATCAAGCATCTTCTCCATCTCCGCGCTTCTCAGCATCCGGCCGTCATCTGGATCAAAGAACCACAGATTCTCCTCATCGCAAGGCCAGCAGTGCTCGGTCGAAGCTTTATGCCATGCCTCCATCCCATCTGTACAGACCACAAGAATTTCCTCGGTGTTTTTCCACTCCCTAAGCCGATGTGACTCAAAGTAGTAGAAGCCCTCGTCTGAGTTCTCGCGCACGAGCTTTAGCCGCTTGACGGATAACGCGATGGGCACAAAGTAGTCTAGGTGACAGTTCCCGATAGAGACCATGTCGATGTCCAAGTTGAGCCAGACGTAGCGTCGCTCGGCCCCGGCGGCGGCATTGGCCACGGTGTCGGTGAGCTCCGAGAATTCCTGCTTGTAGAGGCCTAAGTTGCGAGCCTCTTGGCAGGCCTGGAGTATTGCTGGCACCGGCGTAGGCGAGATTAGCCTCTGAACCTTTGTCTTTCTCTCAGGCACCACGCGGACCTCCACGACACGAGGTTCGACCGCGAAGGCCCAGATGCTTATGCGAAGCTCGATTGGGAGCAATGGGAATAGATGAAAGGTGGACATTGTTGGTGATGCTCAAGAGCAGGGAAAAGGGCTGACAACGGTTATTAACGGTAATCAACACGCTGGTCTGCGGTATATAGTTGGTTGGTCAGCCTGTACGAGGAGAGGGAAATTTTGGATGTTAATCTTGCGAAGTCGAATGCCGAATAATTATATTGTTGTTAAGTTTTTGTTGCTGACGAGAAGACAAACCGGTAAACCTGGCCAAGCTACTAGATGGTGCCCTACAATTATAGGGCTTTTAATGGATCAAGCCCCTGGAACCGTAAGGGGTTTTGCGCTGCAGCGTCGCAACTACGGCGCTAAATCCCCTGGGCGGCTTCCATGAATATCAACTTGATTGTCACATCCATGGAACCTTTCCCCGCCTAAACCCTGCAAAAAGACGCCATGGAAATGGGCCTCTTACCGAATGGGGAAATTTATAGCGCTCTGACTGGTATGGAAGTAAGCTGACAAGGCGAATTATAGAACACGGTACAATAGTGGCTGGTATACTGTGAGAAATACTGTTCCTAAATCAGATGTAATGACAAGTGACAGAAGACGCTATACTCTAGACATATTTTCAGAAGCGCATGTAGTTGAGATCTTATACATCGCAACATATCCATTTCTTAAAATGTCAAGTTGTCCAGTTCTTTCATACGGTTACCCGACGACGCTCTATGTTGTGCGGTGCATGCCTTTTACTATAGATTTATTTCTGTGTTTTGATTGGTCGCTTACCAGGGTATAGGGGGGAGAAAGTGTCTAGCCCTAGCGTAGGGCTGCATTCGGGAACCAACACGCATTTATTACTAACAGCATTCAGCTGGAGCAATATGCAGGTACCAACATGCGTCGGTTGTCGGTCCGTTTGAACAAGTATTGCGAAGTATCGTTGCAGGAGGATAATCGTGGCTTCAATCTAGATCACCGCTGAAATGACTATAACACGAGATGCACTTGGCGCCAAGGGAAAAATAAGAAAGAAACATGCAAAGAGCAACTAACTGACAATACCTGTAGTCGGTAATTTCTGTCTACGACTTCAGTAGCTGTCGCCCTTCCTCTCATCATCCCATCCTTCCTCCTACCATCTTCTCTCTATCACCTTACCTAGTACTTGAAGCAGTAATTCGGTTCATATTAACCCTACCATGGAGAAGCACAATGAAGCCCACACGACAACGTCGTCTTCCTCGACGAAAACGGTCTCCTCCACTAGCTCTGTGGTTACTCCTGGACCCTCTCCTACGTACTGCTTGGATCGACATGGGCTGCTATATCAAGCACCTCACGCTTTCTAGTCTCGAGGTAGACATCAACCCTGAGGGCGACGATGCAGCGTTGACGATTCCCAAATGCGAGAACGCATGCTATCTAAAGTTGTACAACTTCGAAGGACTGCTAGAGGGGAACCAGTGCTGGTGCAGCAGCTACGTCGCCGGCGGGTGGGCAAGCAACCAGACTGGCTGTAACACCCCCTGTACCGGCGATATCGATATGTTCTGTGGCGGCAAGGAACTGTTTAGCGTCTTCAAAGCCGAACAGAACGAGATGCCTACTACCGTTACCACCACTACTACGGGGACCTCTAGCACGTCTACATCTACGTCTACGTCTACTACGACAGGATCTACTGTCGGAAAGACGCAGTCGTCCGGCGCAATGAGGAATCCGGCTATGTTTTGAAGAATTAGGAATGGTTCAACTAGGGAAAAATCAATATAAGATGTCTTCAAGCTACTCTCGAGGTATTTGTATTTGTAAGGTATACGGGTTTGAAATAATGGGAATTTTATCTAAATAGCTTCTCGAGTAACCCTATGATGGTGCTAGATGAGTCAGTCAGTAGAGTAAATAAAGATGTATTCGTGAGGTCAGCTATCTAGTACGTTGTGTATGATAATAGCTGCTATATAAGGAAGCAAAGCAAAGCCACTTGTGTACTCATCATCACTGGTGTCCCAGGTTCTCAACTGGTAATAATGGTCGGCCAGAAAGACCCAAGCTCCTGCAAGTTTTCAAAGCTTCGCCACCACGCTCTATCGTATCCATATGGCGTTAGAGAGGGCACATTAGCTTCCGGATGCGGCGAAGGATTTCGTCCTCTAATAGGTATTGACACCTTGCAAGCTCTCCCCTAACGACGCCGAGCTCCCCTCTGGCCGTGTTAAGTTCCTTCTTGGGTACTGAGCTCGATAGCTGTTGACTGAAACAGTACAGCCAGTACCATCTCGAGAATATTGGTCGAGTTCGGCAATATAATAGTTATTCGAGGGAGTTCCTGGGCCAGAGACATAACTACTTAGCTCAATGACAGCCCAGTCGCGCCTGAAGTGTTGGAAGTAGCCAATGCTAGGTGATGCAATACTATTAACGCTTGACTGCCTAGGTATCTGCTACGCACATCTTCGACCCCGCAGCGCGCCCGGAACTGTTCTGCCTTGCTGGTCTCGTTTGTTGTATCGTTGTAGGTCTCGTGTAACCGGGGATGTAGCGTCCCTTCTTCTGCCATTGGCGTCAAAAGTATAATGCTGTGATTGTAGAAAAGCTATCTCGTGTTGAGTTCATAGTTTGTGAAGGAGGTTATATAAAGATGAGCACCTGTCGCGAAGGCGACGCCGCCATTACGTTTGTAGCAATAGCGTCTTATATCGTGCGATAGCAGCATCATAGCTGTTTCGAGCTCCGGGAGTCTGGAGTAGTATATCGGTATTACGCGTATAGCGCACGACGACGTCGGAATTGTTAGGTGCAGTTCTAAAAAGCTAGTTAGTAGGAGACAGTAAGGAATATTTATAGAGATAGGGGAAAGATGCGCTCGAGCACGAGGATGAACTGCAGTAGCAATATAGTTGAATTGTAAGAGAAAAGACGCGCGATGTAGGGTGAAGAAGAATAGGCAGAGAATAGGTCATGACGGAGGGAAGAAGACTAAGCGAAGGAAGGAAAAAAGAATACCGGAGGAGACAAGACGATAAAGACGGGTATGTCGAACTTACCAAGAAAACAGTCGTGTCTTAACAGCGACGCGTCGATAAACGGAAGAATGGAAGAACCACTTCTGTTTCTCGACGGGCCGTGAAATTGTGGATGACTGTGAGCCAGATTCAAAATTAGTGTAATAGTTGTATCAGATGAGAAGTTGGTAAACTGTACCCAATGTTCGGAGGATGGATGATGACAGTGGCAGGAAATTGGAACAGATTGGTTGAACATACGAATTTGAATGAATAGAAACCTCCATAGTTCTGCGTTGATTAGGAGAGAGATTAAGGGTAGAGCGGGCAATGAAGTTAAAAATAATAGAAGAGGAAGGAATTCGCTCAGGTACTGATTACGACAAAATGCCACAACTTTGATTACTCCCTTAAGGCGGGGGACAGTCGTGAGCAGTGACGATATAATAATCTGGTTAAAGTGCAGAAAAATAGTTTCTTAGAGAAGGTCTAGCTCTTGCCTGGGAATCGGTGTGTTTCCTGGCTCCGATTCGGAGGGAAGTTATAGTAAAAGAACGTCACTTTGAGATGGATAATACAGTTAGAAGAAACAGTACCTAATGAAGGTATGTTGACTACAGCTCATTAGATACCTACCCACCTCTATATGTGAGAGGGTAGACGAGGGAAAGAAAATAAGTTTTGTGTCTATAAACTATAATGGTGAATAGGTCCTGCTATGGCATTATATAGGAAGGGGCAATTTGATTGAGTAGGTAGACTTGAGCAGTGGCAATGCGACAGTAGCGAATATGATATAGTCGGGTACCCATGGCATGTGTACCTAATTCTAGCATTTTCTTGGCTTGATATCAACACCAAAAGGTGTAAGAGGTATATAAGTCCATATAATGGAGAGCTGTACATAAATCAGAGACGGAGTTCATATAAACAAAAATAAAGGGGGCCTTGACTTAGCTACATAGGACAACCAAGCAAATATCCCCTTGTTTTATAGGTATATATACGGCATGGTTAGAGTCATTTAATGACTCGATCGTCAGCTGGCTGATGAGTCAAAAGCACTTCATAGACTCTGATTCAGAGTCTCTGAATGGTTACCGATAAATAAGTTACGTGATATGAAAAGAAGAAAATGGGTTACCAGCGAAAACATAATTTAAGGAAGTTCATAAGTACCTAGGTTAGACGTATCACACGAAATACTGACTGCATATACGCGTGGAAGAGCATCACAGCGGCGATGAGTAACACGGAGTTTTGTTGAATTTGCTATAAAATAATCATACGGAACTGCAAACGGTATTATCCTCTAAATGGAGATATGACTTAGCAAGCCTGTGTGCCTTTCAGCATGACGACGAGCATGCTGTCCAGCAAGTATTAAATCAAAGCAATCTTTACAATGCCACAGATGTCTTGCCCAATCCGTTTCCACGAGACTAAAAACGAGTTTGCTTGACTATCAAGGCGAAACGAAATAAGCAGAGCAATAGCCACCCCTGAGACCTTTTGGTTTTGGAACTGCCGTCTAGAACATGACCAACAAAGGATATCTACCATATCCACCCGCCTGTAGAACGTGACCAGAGGTAATGGCTTTGTATGCTGGGAGCTTGCCTACGTTCACCTCATCCCGACGTGGGATAGGAACTACACGTAGGAAACCTGAACTTCATGAAGAAAGGCACGAGACAAAACGAACATATGAATCATACAATTAATTTTATTAGGAAATAAGTACACTGAGTTTTGTGTTATGTTGGTTTAATGGCCAGGAAATGACCTATTCTCATAGGTCACACCGTCCATTGGCGTCTTTGGTAAGAGGTCGGGCGATGGGGTCAACGAATAGGGATTTACTGGAATCGGAGAAGATCCACATCGGAAATACTCCTCTGTCGTTTATGACCCATATGGTGCTCCGACGATGCTTTCCTCTTTTGTGTCACTGTTGAAAGAGGGCTGCTGGTAGCGATCTCGGGCATCCTCTTCTGTTTCCGCATTGGAGAGATGGGTACGTTGGTAGTAGCGATACGTCCATCCTTAATGCCACGAAGAGTGCCTTCGAAGTAGGGACCGGAGAATGCAAGCGACTCTCGAGTAGCCTTACTACGGCTAATCAATTGGTGATTTGCTTGGTCTCGGCGGAATGCACCGACAATATTGGAATTGTGGTTGAAATGGTCGAGAAGGGAGGCCACGTCACTGGATGCGGTGTTAGGACGACCTGGTGTGCGGTTAGGGGTGTAGAATATCTGATCGTCTCCTTCGTCATGCTCAAGTTCCTTCTCTTCATCTGACGACTCGTCGTCATCGTCATCTTCATCCAAGGTGATGAAATCCTCCAGCTTGAGGCTCTTTTCTGCCTCATCAACGACTTGATCGTCCGAATCAGATGTCTCAAGTACATTGCCGTCAGATGTCTGGGAGTACCAGGCCTCAGCGGGACCGACTGCGTGCGTATTCATGAAATCCCCGTAGGTGCTAGATGAAATCATGCCGCTCATCATGATGCTACCCGGGTTGCTAAGCATAGGGGATTGTGTCGGTTCAAAATATTGGAAGTTGAATTGCTCCGGGGATAGGTCGAACCCTCTTCCCCTCATGGATTGATGAGTAAATATCATCATCTTGCCAGTTCTAGGGTTGAGAATGGCAATAGGTTTCTTGCTGGATTTGTCAAGGTTGAAGCGGCCGACACGAGGCTGGCCGCGGCGTGGTCGGATGAGCGTAGCATCGTCCGAATCAGAAGAGTCGCCTGCAGCTTCCCGGCGAGTCTTACGTCGGACGGGCTTCTCAGGCGGATCTTCCTCGTCGGTAGTATCCCCATCAGCTATACGGGGTTGATTAGCACCGACTTGTTCACTACCCGAAATCCTTTACTCACTTTGATATCCATCGAGGGAACCTTCGTCATTCTCAGACAAATCGAGTGGAGTGTTGACGGCAGTTGAGAGATCATTGCTCGTCATTGGCGTGGCGATGGGAGTACTGTCATCGTCACAACCTATAGTGTTGAGAAAATCTTGGTAATCTTCCTGGTCAGAAGTCGCCTCCTCGACACCACCTTCGATCCAGCCAGAGGTGCTAACATCCCAATGATCCCAAAATGCTTCTGAATTAGAGGAATCATATGAGTCAGGTTCATGCTCAATCTCTCGACGGAAATTTGGGTCGAGTATGCTCTTGTCAACAAAGAGGTCTGGGAAGAAACCGTGGTCGATGTCTTCATCGGTTTCTGTGGAGTCTCCGTCTGACGAGTCGTCAGGGATGTCAAAACGCACACGGCGTTCTGTGCTGGTATATCCTTGGTCCATTGTGAGGTCGTCATCGGCATCTGCTTCAGAGGAAATGCCATCCCAACTAGCGTTGTCATCTGCATCGTCATCGTCGCCTTCATAGTCGTCCTCCTCCTCGTCATCGTCACCCCCTTCATCTTTTTCCTCCTCATCACTACGCGGCCGAGGGGAGCGGGAACTGCGAATCTTGTGCCGCAGTTGGTTAGTTAGAATATGTTCCTCCTCGGCCGCATTTACATCCTCATCGTCATCATCGCCTGAATCGCTTATTTCGTCCAAGTCAGAATATCCACCCTCGTCAGACAGATCAAGAGAAGACGAGGCGTCTGAGCCGCGACGTTTGGCGGCCTTAACCGGGGTAGTCGGCGGCCTTTGTTGTCGCACGTTCCGAGACATGATATAATGTACCGGTTGGTCAAGATATGTAAGGTAAGTGTGGTTATGCAGGGTTTGACAAGGGGATCCACCCCCAGACTCGAGTGGATAGAGAAGATCGAAGCAAACGGCGGTGAAGCCTGGTTCGATACTCGAAGATTGTCGATATAAATAGGGTCGTCTAACAATAGATTTCCAAATCTAGGATGGATGAAACCGTATTCCTGCTTTTCGAGGTAGTAGGCGAGTATACGCTGTTGCAAAAAGGAGTATTCGCGTGTGGTGCGGAGAGTATAATATTATTATGGGAGGGAGGTGGTGAAGAATATTTCGTCGTTCACCAAGTCGAAGAATTTTTTTTACAAAAGGCCCGCAATGAGTAGGCGCAACACGCAGTAATTCGGATAGATTTTCAGACTCTCGGGAGGTACCCTTTGGCTTAGAAAGGACACACTAGACAGTGAAAGCCTGTATAACTTCGTCGAGAGGGTCGAATTGCAATTGAATATCTCGGTGAACTGCTGGACTACGGGACATGTCAGGGAACGCCTAACATGTCCCGCAGTGGGGTTTTACAGCTCAGCGACGGCCGAAGGCATGATCTCGACGAAGTTGAATATGATTTAATTGAATATCTTAAGAGCGGTTGGTAGTGCGACTTCGTTGTCTTGTTGGTGGGCTGGTTTTCCGGAAGGAAAAGTATGAGGGAGGAAAAAAAAAAGATCAAACGGCGACCCGGGAAAAATTGACGGTCGATATATTCCCACTGTAACCTGCAGCTAACTTTTTTTTTTCCATTGCTTCTTTCGATTGGTGGGGGATGCACGGTCCCTGATTCGTCTGCCGCCGTATGTGAGATGAGCTAGACGTGCTAGACGAAACTAGACCCAATTGGGGCATGGTCACCGCCTTTTTGTTTTGCAGCTGCTTAGCGCACTAAAGCCTAAACCCCACCCTACAGCCCCTCCTTAGATCCCCTCTAGAACCACTAAACCATCTTCATGGTCCATCGAAAGCTTGATGGTGAATGGTCCACTAGCTGCTCCCTGCTGGCAGTTGCAGCTTGGCTAGCGTTAATTCGAAGCCGCATTCTAATTTTCGATGTTCCGAGGCAGTTTGAACTTGAACTCGACCAAGTTTCCACTTTCTGCTATCCACTTTGCACTTCACTTTCTTCTCCATCTTCTTGCGGCCGTGGCTCGATGCCATCGCCAAACAGCAAAGGAACGTCCCATGCAATGTCCCACAGCTACGATTCTGGTCCAGCATCCCCACCAAATACTTGTTCGATGTCCGGAGGTCACTCGTGACGCACCTTGAGAGGAGTCATATTATAGGATGACACACAGAAGCCCCTCTTCAAAGATTTTTTTTTTTTTTTTTCATCGGCCACCTTTTTTTCTCTCGGTTTACTTCCGACATCATATGTTGAGTTTGCATGCTAGACCTACGTAAGGTGATAAAACTACTAGAGACGAATGTACTCATGATAGTTGAAGTACATCAGTTAAAATACATCAGTTACTCAATTACTCTAAACTTCCCCTTTTAGATGCTGTTCCGCATGGCTGGTACATATATGTCTCTTTCCTCTTGAGATTCATATCATATCAAATAGATGCCACCTCCACCTCCAAAGAGGTGAGGGGCATGTGTAGTGGATATGGTGGGATACCATTGTACATGCAGCCTTTTGTGTGCATGCAACTGCACGGTAATTGATAAATAGGCGAGATTGACGCATTTGTACACGTAGATTTATGTGTTATATGTACATCCCGTCCGTCTGTACATGCAGGTAAGATTTATTTTGTAGTTGAAGCATCCAGTATTTCTCTTAATATTCTCCAACCGACCCATCGTCCAATCCAACCCCTCGGTGATGATGACGATACGAATACAAGGATACCCTGATATCGTCTGTTCCCCACCCCTTGCCAGATTACTCCACGTAAAGAGTCGAGAACCAACTCCAGCTCCGACCTCAATGGTTAGTATTCGGGGTTACATGGGAGACATGGGAGACATGGGAGTAGATCTTCTCTTTCGGAAGTCTTGATTCTTCTCCGTTTTTTACCAGATTCGTTTCGTACGAACAGGCACTGTATCAAATCTTCTATCTCTCCCCACTTGACTTCCTAGGTCATATCAACAGTGACGTGCATTTTGCATGAAATCGAGATGGCTCACTCTTGAAATTCCTATTGCGTTTTTACATACTGTGTAACTAAGGTGCGTCAATGGTGGATAGCTTTGGTTGGGGAATGCAGTCATATCGATGCTGACCAGTCATTGCGAGAAACGCATGTCATATAATTGGTAACGTCTAATTTGATCCCGAGATTTTCAGAAGCAGACCGAAATAGACTCGGGGGTCTCGTTGAGCGGCGTCTGCAAGACAAAGGGCTAGTGCAATGCCTTGACTCATACTACTAAGTTGTTTTTTCTTATTGGTCGAAATGTTGACTTTTAATAAAGTCCCCTAATTTCTCCTGCGAGGATTAACCCCAAGTACATACGTGGCTACCGTTACCCAAACTGCCAAATTCGATGTCAGAAATAGGGGTCTAGGGGGCTACGTTACTCAAGTCATGTGCACAAATCAGTCACCCAGTCATCCAATGGGGATTTAGTCGCGAACATCACTATGTAGTATACTATTGAGGCATCTAGATTTGAGTAGGTAGGTATTGCTTAGGAGTAAAGGGGTTGGCAATACCCTGAAATTTCTCTTCCTCGCATCCATAGGCAAGCCAAAGATTGCAACGAAAAGAGGTTCAAGTATTCGCATAACCTAGAGGCAGTGTAATACTAGGGACACGGTGGGGGCGATCATGGGCAAGCCCAGAGGATGTGTTCCCTCGGCGCAAAAATTAGAATAATCACGATTGAGTTCAAGTAGAACTCTTTCAGAGATTAAACTGAAAAGAACAGATACTACACTTGATCTAAGCCAAAACTAAACCATTGTTAGCATTGGGTCGTAATGATTTCGAGGGTACTGTGATGTTGACTTACGGCAAAGAGAGCTGAAGAAGGGAAGAAAAGAACATCAAAGTTGACAAGCCCAAAGAACTCTAATAATTATTCTTGGGTGGGGCTGTCAGGCCTGTGCACCAAAGTGTGGCTTGACTATATAGTGGGGTGCTGTTGCTCGAATAGGTAGAACCGTAGAAGCCACAATGGCTCGTTGCCCGCGAAACCGATAAGATAGCTAACCGTACCGGAATTTCCAAAGTAAATATTGACCTAAATCTTGGCCGACATGTACACCGTGCATCTTTAGTGTGCACTCGCATCTTTAGTACATGTATTCAACATCGTTGATTCGAACCTCCAACCATTTTCACTTCTAGTGTTGCATCCGAGTCAAGCGGAAAATTTCTTGCATCTTTAGAACAACACAAAGGTCGTTCAAAGGCCACTTCTGCAACTAGCTGCATGTAATTGCATCTGCTTCGTATCGCCATTCGCTCACCGCTTTCCACCACATTATACCCTATCATTGCTCTATCGTTACCATGGAGTCACCACAAAAAACACACGCGAATCTCTTCCAGGTCTATCTACGATTGCGTCCCCCTCAGGCTGGAGTGTCCAACTCCGAGCGATTCCTCTTAGTTGAGGACCCTGTAGAAGACGATGCGCCAACTCACATTACCTTAAATCCTCCAAACGATCGACGACGCGCGATTGAGAAGTTCGCGTTTACCCGAGTATTTGAAGAAGACGCCACTCAGCTTGACCTCTTCCAAGGCACTAGAGTGTTGCCTCTAGTTGAGGGCGTATTGGCGCCTCATGGAGGCGAAGGTACAGATGGCTTATTAGCCACTCTAGGAGTGACAGGCTCGGGAAAGGTATGTTCTATTAATTGGGATGTTGTAAGAGACAAGCCGGCATTCTAACTATAGGACTTAGAGTCACACGATGCTCGGATCCCGAAACCAACGTGGCATGACCCAGCTTGCCCTCGACACACTCTTCCGATCCATCGATCAGAACATAGTCGCTTGCGACTCGTCTCCCACATTAGAAGCCAGCATAAAGTCATCAGACGCATCTGAAGCATCGATCTTTTCCGCCCCGGCATTCCTCGAGACAGTATACAGCGACTATAGCGGCCCTTCTCGCGCTGGATCTAGAGCTGGAACCCCAATGACTGTAGGACACCCGAATACTTCTGTTCGACCCTCAATACCTCCCCAACCCCCTGGCGCTTTTCCAAGTAGCCCAAGTATCCGGCTTGTCAGCCCCGAGGATGGCCCAAAAAGAATAACCTTACTTTCAACGCCCCCCAAGCAACAAGGACAAATGACACCGACCCCGGCGCCAGTCGCGTCCACCAAGACAAAGTCAAAGCTGGCTTTTCCCTTCTCACCCAAGAAACATTACATGTCTCTCACATCAGCAGCGAGAAATAAGAAGAACATTACTAAAACTCCAATTAAGGACAATTTCCCACCGCCGACACCGAAACGTCACCTGCAACGACCATCCGCTCTTCCCCAGGCCCCGGACATTAGTTCCATCCGCGCTTCCTGCGACCCATCCGCCGAGTATGCCATCGTTATCTCGATGTACGAAGTATACAACGATCGAATCTTCGATCTACTAACACCTCCGATCAAGTCGAACGCTACGAAGGAACCCCGACGACGACACCTCCTTTTCAAGTCCACGGAGTCATCCCCCGATCGCAAAGTCGTTGCCGGTCTCCGGAAGGTCATTTGTGGTAACATTAAGGAAGCACTAATGGTTCTAGAGGCTGGACTACACGAGCGAAGAGTCGCTGGTACAGGCAGCAATAGTGTGTCGTCGAGAAGTCACGGATTCTTCTGTGTGGAAGTCAAAAAGAGGCGACATGGTCGTACTAACGGACGTTGGGGAACAAGCACTTTAAGTATTGTTGATTTGGCCGGAAGTGAACGTGCAAGAGATGCGAAAACGCAAGGCGCCACACTGGCTGAGGCGGGTAAGATTAACGAGAGTCTCATGTACCTTGGACAATGCCTACAAATGCAAAGCGACGCGAGCAACATGACGAAGGTATGTGCCGTACTCTACTATCAAACTATACGGACAACACTAACAACCGACGATAGCCAAATCTAGTCCCCTTCCGCCAGTGTAAGCTAACAGAGCTGCTCTTCTCAAACTCATTCCCCTCGCCTTCTCAGTCACAAAGTGCACATAGCAGACGTGCACCTCAAAAGGGAGTCATGATAGTCACAGCCGATCCTCTGGGTGACTTCAATGCGACATCCCAGATTTTACGATACAGCGCCCTCGCTCGTGAGGTTACTGTGCCACGCGTTCCTTCCATCACGTCTACTATTCTAGCCAATGCTGCAAATACTAGCTTGCAGTCCCAGCGGTCAGAATCTAGCGTGGGCTCCCGAAGCCCTATGAGCTCACCTGTACTAACACACCACAAACCATACTTCCAGCCCTCCAGCGCTCAGAGCCGCACATTCTCGCCTATATCCGACACGGAGCGAGCTACCATGGAGAACGCGGCTTTGGAGATTGCTAGAATGGCTGAGATGATCGATCAACTCAATGCAGAGCTGGCACGGGAATCCGAGGCACGTATGACTGCCGAGGCGCACGTGCTAACCATGGAAGACCGCATGGCAGACATGGAGCAGGAAATCAGAGAAGAATGCTACGCGGACTTCGAACAGCGACTCGCGCTAGAAATGGGACGCTGGAAGGCGTCACTATCTCTAGAGCAAGAGCGCGGCGAAGAGCACTGGGACCGAAAAGTCGAGGTTCTAGCCCGCAGCGTGGGTGTCGCCGTCACAGGTGCAGGCCACGACGACGACGACATAGAGAACGAAGATAAGGAAAACGTCTTGATAGAGAACCTAGAGGAAGAGAACGAGCGACTACGACGAGAGGTTACCATTCTCAAACGCGAGTTGAATGGTCGCACGCCGAGCCATCGCGCGCCGCTTCAGGAGAGGGGCGACGTGCCGAGCGCGCGATCCTCCCTCGCGTCTGCAAACGATCCCCTTGGCGGCTTGGGTAACCGCATGGAGCAGCTTCGTGTTAGTAATAACGACGACAAAAAGGTCCTCAAGGTGGCTAGCAATGGCAGTCCCACCAAGAAGGTCCGCAAGCTCCCCGCACGCAAATGGGAGGGATTAGCGGCTGAGGATGATGAGTTAATGTGAGGTGCACTAACTGCCCTCTTATGATAATTTATGCTAGGGGTCGATGGTCGACGATTGTAATAATGACCGTGGTGGCTGGTGATGAATGGCTGGACAAACATGAAACGTGTTGAGGATACCCCTATTTCGTTTTTTTTTCATTTGGTTTTTCTACGGACGTACTTGCTTCTTACATACATAGGTCCTAGGGTACTTGCTCGGAACTTTACTTAATTCATTTTCAGACTTATATAAGTCTTACATCCTGCTATGGCTGATTACTGGCCGCTTGGACTCTGCTATGCTGTGTATCCAGATATGTGTTGGTGCAGATTACCTCTTGCTTGCAGGGAATTCAGGCATCGATAGTCGGATATGACACACTGATATATGCTAGTTGTTCTTCGTCACTGAGTTGGTAAATATTTTAATACAGTATAATGCAGTGGTCTAGGTTCAGTGGTATAATTAATTTTCTCACTACCAAATCTCCTCGGTGGCGATACGAAAGAGGGAGTGACGTCTGGGATGACATCCTATTAATGATCAATCTATACCTGTTCAGTCCGCCCTACGAGCACCCTATCGCGACGATCTGATCCCTCAAAATTAGCGGGCTTTATAATTAAACCTTCTCGGGAGTCTAGGATTGTGGTAGTAGACATGACATCCTAATAATCGCGATGCTAGGACGATGTCGACTACCAAGGTTGAAGCTATGCTTTTCTTAGACACTACGAGAATTTTGTGCCGTATGATGATGGCAACATTCTCAAACTAGCTCACGCAAGTCTAGAATGGCTTCTTTGGTTCCGGTGGGTTGAGCAATATAGACTCTTTACTGGAGAGGTTAGTTGCGATTCTTTTCGTTTCTTCCTTCGCCTTCAATACTAATTTCACTTTGTGAAGATTGTGAAACCCCTATTCTCCCTGTTATTGAGGTGCATATTTTGAAGTTCAAGGCTAGGTTTTATGAATGATGGGTGTAGACGTCTCGGTAATCTGGCTTATGCTAGTTAGGTACCTGTTGATGATTTCCGAAGGCCTAGATTGTAATATCAAAATTAAAGTCAATACACAATCATTCAAATGGGAATCTGACAAATTCGGATGTGTTCCCTTTGGATAGCTGATTCCGGGAGCCGCATGAAGCTGACGGTGCCAACGAACGAACCACTCTAGCCGATCACTGGAGAATAGATGCCGCCTAGCCTTATAGTATCACTTCAAGTTACCTTGACTGCTTAACTGGGTAAGATCGCGGCTATGGAGCGCTTAAAATATATTAATGAAGGAGGCTTAGTATGTGGCGACGGACCCTTCATCCCCTATTGCCACTATACGATAAATGTCTGCGATACGATTATAGGGGGCGAAAGAATCAAGACTGGATTATCCCACCGCATATGAAATGATATTTTGGTTCGTCTCGTAGATTAATGGCAACATCCGTAACTCGAACGTTTTGACGTTAATAGGTCGATCGACCATCATATCATATTGTTCTCAATTATTGTCTTTGGTAATCATGTAACGTAGGCTTAGGCTAGGTGCCTAAAGTCATTTCTTCATATATATTATCGGGATAAAGTTTCATGCAAGTTAAACAAGTCATCTAAAAGCGTTTATGAGAACCGCCATGCATGGACAATATGAGATAGGTAGGCATCTAAGCCAAGAGACCCAAGCTGCCAGTCTTTCCAAGCATAAAATCTTCTCACCTCAACATCACGGGCCCGGTCACTCCATTAGCATGCGCGATATTCATCCCACCGCCGTACGGAGAAACCTAGGAATAAACGCTTGGTGCAAAGATGGTCCGGCCTTGGCAACTTGGTCACTTGGTGAGATGAAGTTTGGACGAACCACGCCACGCCAGGACCTGCATGAGCATACTCCAAGGGGCCTGGGTACCAATTGGCTAAATATATTGGACAGCACCGGATGCGAATGTCTGGGGTTCCCTCCACGGAGCTTACCAGACTTGGCGTCCGTTGCACCCTTGGGTAATATGCTTGTTAATTTTTCCACAACCCCGGCCTCGGCAGCATGGTCGTGAACGGCACTCTTGGGTGTCGATCCCCTCCCGTAACAACGCTGCCTATCCAATCCTATCGCGTCTTCGCGTTACACCAGATCTCAATAAGATCCCGTGGCACGATATGCTGGCAGTTGGGCTAAACCCAGCCCGGCCAAAAGGGGACTTGCAAATTTTGGGGCCTCTTTTTCGTCTTTCGCTTCTTCGATGGAATTGTTTCCTTACTATTACAACTTGCGGCGGTGGGCGTGTGTTGCAAATTCGGAGGTCTAGTGATACTGATCACGGCTTGAACCTCACGCCATCGCCGTATACTGATCTCGCTTAGCGTCCCGGGAGAGTCGCATTCCTCCGAAATCCTGGATTTTCTTCTCTCGAGGCCCTGGATCGCTAACCTGGTCGCTCTTCCACAGCGGCGGCTTGATCTCCGTGATGTGGACATAACGGGCCGCGGAGCCACGATAGAAGCCCATATACATTTGTTGCCACCCCTGACTCCCCCCGAATCAGAGATTCCACCCCATTCCCCCGCAATACCCCAGGTTACTTCGGGCCATGATCCTGAAACTTAAACGATTCAATCCATATTGCGTCGGAAGTAGTACTCCCCAGACTTGTAATCTTAACGTCTTTCGCCTTTCGCCTTGGCTCATTATTCTGATCGTCAACACCACCTGAATATACTCGTTCTATTGGCTATCCCGCCGTGCGATAACCGTTTTCGACAGTGACTTATCACTTTTGTGGGTTGAGGATGTCCCGTTTCGTACTGTCGCCTCTGGGATTCTAGAACTAACGTGATGTAGGCTGTCCTCAGTCGTGGGGACCAGCAGCCAGCCTTAGCATCCGGAACACCCGCCGGAGCTTGAGTAGCATAATTCTGATTTTAATCTAATCCAAGATGGCCATAGGGCCGAGATAGTCAGTGATCGACTATGCCCTATCACAATTTGGCCCTGCTTAGACGGAGCCCGTTGCCGACAATATGGAGTCGAGAAGTTTATTGCTGGGCAGGACACCCTCGTTGGAGCAGTATATAATCATCTGAATCCCAGATGCCACATTGGATTCTTTTTTCTTACGCTTCACCATCGCCCTTCAGGTCTTAGAACAATCTACCTTGGTGAACATCAATTCAGCATCATGTTGTCCCTTGCTGTTTCCGCCGCCCTTCTCGGGCTGGCATCTGCCCAACAAGTCGGAGACCAAACGACTGAGACTCACCCCAAGTTGACCTGGAAGAAGTGCACGAGCGGAGGGTCATGCACGGCTACCAACGCCGAGGTGACCATCGACTCCAACTGGCGATGGCTCCACACCCTCGAGGGCACCGAGAACTGCTACGACGGCAACGAGTGGACCTCTTCGTGCAGCTCCGGCGAGGACTGCGCTGAGAACTGTGCTCTCGAGGGTGCCGAGTACACCAAGACCTACGGTGCCTCGACCAGCGGCGACGCCCTTACTCTCAAGTTTTTGACCAAGCACGAGTACGGCACCAACATCGGTTCCCGATTCTACCTCATGAACGGTGCCGACAAGTACCAGACCTTCGACCTTCTCGGCAACGAGTTCACCTTCGATGTCGACCTTTCCACCGTCGACTGCGGTCTCAACGCCGCCCTCTACTTCGTCGCCATGGAGGAGGACGGCGGCAAGGGCAGCTACTCCACCAACAAGGCCGGTGCCAAGTACGGTACCGGTTACTGTGATGCCCAGTGCGCCCGTGACTTGAAGTTCGTCGGCGGCAAGGCCAACATCGACGGATGGGAGCCTTCCACCAACGACCCTAACGCCGGTGTTGGCCCCTACGGTGCCTGCTGTGCTGAGATCGATGTCTGGTGAGTATTCCCACGAAGAAATCCGGCCGAAAGAACATATTACTGACTACATCTCATAGGGAGTCCAACTCTCACTCTTTCGCTTTCACCCCCCACCCTTGCACCACCAACGAGTACCACGTCTGTGAGACCGACAGCTGCGGTGGTACTTACTCTGACGACCGATTCGCCGGAAAGTGTGACGCCAACGGTTGTGACTACAACCCCTACCGTGTCGGCAACACCGACTTCTACGGAAAGGGCAAGACCGTCGACACCAGCAAGAAGTTCACGTGAGTCAAGCCTTACTTACCTGTACCTATCAATCAACGCGACCAAGATGGATAAAGCTAACACGGACCCTTCTTCTCCAGCGTCGTCACTCAGTTCGCCGAGAACAAGTTGACCCAGTTCTTCGTCCAGGACGACCAGAGGATCGACATCCCCGGCCCCAAGCTCGACAGCTTCCCCGAGACCAGCGACATCACCCCCGAGTACTGCACTGCCGAGTACACCGCCTTCGGTGACCGTGACCGCTTCTCCGAGGTCGGCGGCTTCGACCAGCTCAACACTGCTCTCGGCCTTCCCATGGTTCTCGTCATGTCCATCTGGGATGACGTAAGCTCTCCCCCCCCCTTTTTTTTCTCTCTCTCGCTCCTAGTTTTGCTAACTGGCAATCATAGCACTACGCCAACATGCTCTGGCTCGACTCCAGCTACCCCCCTGAGAAGGCTGGCGAGCCCGGTGGTGACCGTGGTGACTGTGCTCAGGACTCTGGTGTTCCCTCCGACGTCGAGTCCTCCATCCCCGACGCGTACGTATTGCCCTACTATCTCCTTTCTTTGACAGAATCGTATTCTAACACCTCAGCAGTCAGGTCATCTGGTCCAACATCCGCTTCGGACCCATCGGCTCCACCGTCACCGTCTAAACCCCAACCTAAAAGACAGAGGCTACATGTAGCCGTATATATCTTACATACCTTGTGTACATACCTCTTCTACCCTTCGTGTCAGATTGTTCCCCCCGAGTTAGCTCTAGAGAGAATAAAATGGATGTGTTGTCTATATTGAGAACTGCTCTTTTTTTCGAATAGTGATTTGCACGTAAGCTAGCGAGGCGTAAAGGGACAGTAATGAACATTACGTAGAAGCGGAATTCAATAAGTCGATATGCGGAAAATGTAGTTCCTTATAGAACTAATCCGTGAAACACTTGCGAGGCCCCGAAAACTCGTAAGAGTCGCCGATATATTATGCATGCTTTAATTACAGAATAAAGCGCGAATTGAAATCATTTGGAGAATCTGTGATAAGAGTTGAATAATAAAGCAGTACATTGACTTACGCTGACGAGCAACTCATTGTTAGAGAAATGCCTCGAATGTCGAGTCTGAAGCGGGCACAAACGCGAAAATGATATCTCAAGCTAATTTTATAACCAAATAACATCATTCATTAATAGATCAACCTGACTCCTGAAGGCGCTATATACACATTTGATTTCAATTTGTTGTACAAAGATTTTACAATATTAAGAGCTCAAGAAGCCAACCAGCGACCGCTCAAGCACAACACCACCAGCACCGACGGCAGCAACAGTCCAGACCCACTTGTTGCTGACCTCCTTTAGGCTGGGCCAGAAGCTGTTCTTGGTGTTCTTGTACTGCTGCAATTGTTGGTACTTGGTAGGGTTCTCCTTGGAGTAGCGCTTTGCCTCGTTCTCCTCGTTCTCCCGATCTCCACCGATGAAGCGGAGGAAGATGTAGTTGGCGACGGGGCCGATGAGGGTGAGTGGGTGAAGTTGACCAGCGCTGAAGAGGAGCAGTGGGAAGGAGAGGTGGCATAGGGCGTCACCGAGGTAGCTATCGAAGGTCAGTATTTTGCTCTATACTCTGAAGTTGACGCAGGAAAGGTACTTACTTGGGGTGTCGAACAATGCTCCAGACGCCCTCACGGTTGAGTTCCTTGCTTCCCTTCTGCTTGTGAGACTCAAGCTGAGAATCAGCTAGAACCTCGAGAGAGTAACCAACAGCAAATAGGAAGACGGCAAGACTGTGTGCAATAGGAGAAGCCTCAGGGAATGGCGAAGCAAGAGCAGTGGCAATCGGAGCACGGAACGGTAGGGTGAACGGCAACGAGATCAACGTCTGAACGAGAGCCTCGGGCAAGAACAAGCTGAAGAAAGCCTTGTTCCAGAAGTCCGGCTTCTTTCTCTCAGCAGTCTGGTAACGGGGGTCATCCTTGCCACGTCGGATGGTGCGCGAAGATACACGGTAGAAGAGACGAACACCCCAAGCACTAACACCGGCGAGAAGAAGCTTTTGGTTGTACGATAGAGCTGTCCAGGCTGCAGAGAGAGATAGACCTTCGTATGCGACGGGCGCTCCGATGGCGCTCCACCAGGCATTGGCGACTTGTCCGCTTGGCCAAAGCCAGTCTTTGGCTTCAACCGTGTCGGTGTAGCGGCCTAGACCGTAGGCGATGAGACTGAGACCACCGTGGAAGCCGAAGGAGGGGAGAACCGCATGCTGAAGAAGTCCGATCGTCGAAGTCGTCGTGTTGCCAAATCGGATGTTGGCAGCATTGCTAGGCTTAAAGTGAGATCCGTAGCGGTCTTGCTCGGCGCCAGTGCCTGACGGCAAGCTCTCATTTATTTGCTTAGCAGAGGGGATCTTGTCCCCGCTGAACCAGTGACCATATCTATCCTGCTCAGCTCCCGAACCCTTGGGGAGTATCCTTTCGATGTCTGCTCTGGTAGGTAGCTTATGTCCCCCGAACCAATGCTCGTATCTGTCTTGTTCTGCGCCTGAGCCCTTCGGAAGATGGCTCTCGATGTCAGATCTGGAGGGTAGCTTGTCTCCGCCAAACCATCGTCCGTAACGATCTTGTTCGGCACCTGAAGTCTGGGGAATTCTCTCGCTGACTCGATCGAGCTTGTCTCCTCCAAAAGCGCGTCCATATCGGTCCTGTTCTGCACCAGAGCCTCTGGGAATGTTCTGTTGCAGCTTGTCTTGGACTTTGTCGGCCTTGTTCCCGCCGAACCAGCCACCGTAGCGATCTTGCTCGGCCATTATGTGCGCTCAATCGAATTGAATCTTTATAAGAGCTTATGACGATTGTCAGTCATTGTAATATGATCACATTCAAACGAGAGAAGCTGTTAGTTTTGTAGTTCCGAGGACTTGTACGTGAGGAGATGATGACGTAGGTGTTACATGGTATGACGTGTTATAACGCACTTCTTGCTAATGAAAACTGCCATCATCTTAGTTGGGGTAGATGATTTAATGATGTTTCATAGGTACTCCATGCGTTCGTGCCGAGGAAGTTTGAATTTCTTGAACTGTCCAAGAAGCATTTTTCCGTTTTCACGAGTAGGAGTGTTGTGATACGTTATGTATCCAAATTCCTATAGTTCTTGCTAAAGATAGGTAACTCTACCCCTGGATCTGTTACTTTTGATTGGTCGGATAATCTTAAGTCAGTCCTAAAACAGCTATAAAAACAGCTATTCAGTTGATTTGGTAACCCTGATTGGCTACGCGTTATACGACAGTGGATAGAAAACCCAATAATTCAACGATAAGAAACAATTCCTACATTTTTCCATTTGCATACCTTGCGGTTCGATCAATGTTTCTAGAAAGGGATCTGCGTTCATCTGCTCAAAGGTTTTCAAGATGCGACGATGAAAATCGAGGATGGCGAAAGAACAGGTGCCCCTCCATACCCCGCCATAATCCGTCTATGCCGAAGATTGGAGAAGCTATACGGAACAAGGTACCTATTAAGAACAGGTATGAGTCCGCGGGTAAATTTTGATAGGATTCTCTCTTCAGCTCATTATGCTATTTCACTCCAAGTTAAGTTTCGTAACTTGAGATCTTTTTGTGCGTAAATGCACCGTTGCTGCGAAACCATTGTCGAGAAAAGGGAGGAAGAAAAGAAATTTGGTCTCCAGCGCACCACCGGTTCCGCAGGTGACGGACGATGTTTTTCTTTCAAAAACGCCTAGATACAAACGACGGTATTTACATTGACCGCCAATGAAATATAGCGTGCTGCAATGGTGGTTAAATACCTATACAATATTAGGCGATCGGTAATGTGCGATGGGATGGAAATTCCAGCAACACTAACCCCAACCCCAATCCAACGGCCTGAAGGCATGGTACCCCCCTAAAGTACAGCAGCTACTAAGTGGAAAGCCATGCACTTCAAAGTCGCAACAAATTGACATATCTACTGTACTAACCGCGACTTTCCGCAATCAAGCCGTCGACAATTATTTAAACCCACCCAGACGACTCCTGGAACGCCATGTGCCTGTGTTCCCATGGAATATTGGTGGCGGAAATGTACGAGATTCTATGCTGGGTATTGGCGAGTTCATACGCGAAGGCCTGATTCTAAGATATTGTGTCTGCGCCGATCTGTCTCGATTTCTACTCCGGATCAAGTTTCGTCGATAACTAATCTCACGATCTGAAAAACTCGATTTCAAATAGAGTTAGAGCATAGTTCCAGATCATCTTTTATACGCGACTTCAATGTTGCGATAATACCTAGAAAAGGCAACAATTGGAGTTCGGGTAGCTGGTCTTGGCTTAGTTTCAGTAACTGAATGGGGCAGGAGATACGTGCAGATAAACACATACCGTCTGATTGGCCAACCCCTGATCCAATCGTCGGGGAAATTTATAACGGGGTAGTTATCCGCGGCAGGCTGATCGAACTTATCAGGAAGAATCAACCAAGTCATGACAAACGCGATGGTCATCAGGTGCTGTATCCCCTTGTCGCGATAGCTATCCTATAAGATAGCAACTTACGTACACACAATGGCGGGTACGGGAGCAGTCTCGGCTTCCGCCACTCCCAGGATCTTGGATAAGGTCCCTACAGGATGGCACGTCAAGTAGAGATACGGGTAAGGCGAGACCCAGCTCTCAGAAATATACAATTACCATGAGCGCGTCCATCTCGCCTCAATGTCCTTGTTCCTCCTCAGCTTTGTCGATCGTTTCGCATTGGTAGAGTGCATCATCTAAGTCACTACCTACCGTCTTCACCATGGTAGTTGAGAAGTACGACCCCGCGCCTGAGAACAGCCTCGGCGATAAAACACCAACGGATCCCAAGTCCGAAGATCTCTTCCACGTTGGTCGCGATGTCGAAATAGCAAATGGACATTTAACGGAGCTCGAGGTTGATTTAGATGGCGTCCTTGCTAGAGTCGATGAAGAGGGTGATTGGGATGCCGACACAAGTCCGTTTCCCGCCGTGCGAGCAGTCGTTCCGGAGACGGACGATCCGGCGATGCCTGTGAACACATTAAGAGCTTGGTTATTAGGTATTGTATGTAATTAGAAAATACTGGCCGAGATGCTTTCCGTTACAGCCTTATTGACGCCTCCGACAGGTATTCGTGTTTCTAGGAGCAGGAGTGAACCAATTCTTCTCGCTGCGTTATCCGGCCGTCCATATCGTGTCACTTGTCGCCGAACTGCTGGCCTACCCACTTGGGGTTGCCCTCGCGAATGTCCTACCGATCAGCCGATTCAATCCGGATCGCCACTTTAACGTGAAGGAACATGCGCTGGTCACTATCATGAGCAACGTCTCCTTCGGATTTGGATCGGCCGACGCGACGAATATCGTCCAGGCTGCCAGGTTTTACGGCTTCGACATGCCCGCTGGCTTCTCCGTCATGGTCGTCCTCTGCTGCCAGCTGTGCGGATACGGGATTGCTGGTCTCTGCAGAGCGTTCCTTGTCCAGCCCGCCTCGATGATTTGGCCAGGTGTTCTCAGCAATGTGGCGTTGTTGAGTACTATTCATTCTCGCGCCAACGCAACGGCCGACGGGTGGAAGATGACTCGTATCAAGTTCTTCATGGTCGTCGGAACTGCTGCTTTCGTGTGGTACTGGTTTCCGGGTCTGATATTCACGGGTCTAAGTTACTTCACCTGGATATGCTGGATCGCGCCGAATAACTTAGCTGTTAATCAAGTCTTCGGTATGGTAACAGGCCTTGGACTGTTTCCTCTAACGTTCGACTGGTCAATGGTTGTGTACAACACGAATCCGCTTCTCAGTCCCCACTGGGCGGCTCTCAACGTCTTTGCGGGATTCGTGATTTTCTTCTGGGTCGTCACACCTGGGCTTTACTACACCAATACATGGTTCACGGCCTACCTACCACTCTGCACTGCAGATGTATACGATCGCTTTGGGGAGTTATATGACACAGCAAGGGTCATCACTAACAACTTATTCGACAAAGAAAAGTATGAGGCATACTCGCCACCATATCTTCCCGCGACCTTCGCGTTCGTCTATGGTTTGTCATTCGCTTCGATTACTAGGTAAGTTAATTTATCCTATGGTCCATTACCCCGTCAGATAACTTACAGTGAAAACAGTGTTCTATCACATGTTTACTTCTTTCATTGGCATGAAATCAAGCACGCTCTCCGCGGAACTCTGAAGCTCGATATCCACGCGCGACTTATGAGAACTTATAAGGATGCCCCCTGGTACTGGTGGTCAGCCATCGTGCTTGCCGTCTTTGGGATGAGTGTTGCTATGACTGAGGTGTATCATACCGGACTTCCCGTCTACGGTATCGTGCTGGCGTTCGTGATTGGGTTCATTTACATGGTACCTTGCGGAATGATTCAGGGGGTTACCAATGTCAATGCCAACCAGCTGAACGTCTTATCCGAATTCATCGGCGGGTATATGTTCCAGGGAAGACCGATTGCAAACATTCTTTTCAAGACCCTGTCGCAAGATGTAGTAGGTCAGGGATTGTACTTTGCGGCTGACATGAAGATGGGCCATTACATGAAGATTCCTCCACGGATTCTATTTTGGGCGCAAGGTCTAGCCACCGTGCTAGGTGCTCTTACTCAAGTAGGAGTCACGTTGGTAAGTAGCTTCCACTATCACTTTATCTTTTCTTATTACCTACCATTGTTACTTGGTAACAGTCTTACTGACTTGAGATTCAGTGGATGCTAGGAAATGTGGATGGAATTTGCGATTCAGACCAACCAAATGGCTTCTCATGCCCGCAAGGTCGCACCGTATACAGCAGTTCGGTTATTTGGGGTCTCGTCGGTCCCGCTCGCCTCTACTCTGTCGGACAGATCTACAGCGGCCTGCTGCACTTCTTCTGGATCGGCTTGATCCTGCCGCCGATTACGTACTTCGCCTGGAAGAGGACAGGGAGCGAGTTCATCCGCAAGATCAACTGGCCACTCATCTTCGTCGGCACGTACAACGTTCCACCGGCCACGGGAATCAACTATAGTAGTTGGTACATCGTCAACCTCATCTTCAACAAGATCATCTACAAGAGGTTCTACGCTTGGTGGACCAAATACAACTACGTCCTGGCAGCGGCACTGGACACGGGTCTTGCTATCAGCGGTATTGTCATTTTCTTCGCCGTGACATATGGACCGAATGTACAGTTCCCAGACTGGTGGGGCAATACTGTGTAAGCATCCTTCGAACATGGCGTTGATTGTACGACTGTGAATGTGCTGACAGCAAGTTTTAGGTGGCAAAATACTGCAGATGGGCTGGGTCTGCCCTGGTTGCAAATGCCGGATATCGGATACTTCGGGCCACCGAATGGGACTTGGACTTGATTGGATAAGTTGCGAGACGAGGCTTCTTTTCCTTTTTTCTCGCCAATTCCAAGTTGTCTGCTCTTACGATATTAGTCCGAGTCATCTCTTACCGCAGCATAGTTCCAGCATAAATTACAAACAGATTTATCATTCAACTCACCGCTCACAGTACTTCTCTCGTATCCCTTAACGGAGTAACAACCTCCGGAGCCTTTCAGGAAAGCATGGCTGTTGATGTACATAAAGGAACCGGGCTTGCTGATGTTAGACAATTCAACTTGACCATGACTGGTTGATTCTGAGTATGTAGTGAAACCCTTAATACCGGCAACTGACAATCTTCATCGTACTAAGAAGCTTCTTTCGACGTGTCTAATGATTACGCAGGCATTCTCGCTCCCGTGGCAGTTGTAGGATCCTCGAGAGTGGCGATCAATCCTTTCATGTTATTACTTGGTCGTACCGCATGGGATAGCAACCAATACAGGTACATGATAGATCATAGTTATTCATTATCATGAGATGTAAATACGGTGGGTTGCAGTCCCGCTGGCGACAAGGCCACCTTCTAGCTGCCTACGATCGGCGAGAAGGGGCCTAGTATGGATGAGAAGGATTAAGCTTCGTAATGTTGGAAATATTCGCGCATGAAAATTTTCAAAGGTGCAGTAACTGGAGGTAATAAGGTAGTTGGTAAAGGAGAGATCAGAAGGTCATCTAAAGGAGTCCGTTCGGTTATAAAAGAACTGCTTATGGCGCAATTCTGGGCAACTCTTACATTATCAGTATAAACTAACAACCTCACCGATACATATCATTACCACATACCACCAAGATCCTCAACCAACATGCGCTTCTATCTTAGCACTTTTGGCATTCTCGCCACCGTTTTCGTCGTGGCAATTGCTTTGCCTCCCGAGTTCGAATCGTTGCCTTTGCTTGAGCCGAGATGCCTAGCGTCAGGTGGTATGTCAACTAACTATCCGTCTACCTCCCAGCCTAATACTTCCCATATGGCGGTGTCTCAACTGGCATAAAGCTAACGAACCGGACTATTTAGTTGACTGCACTGATAACCAAAACAATTGCTGCAGTGGTATCTGCTCTGAGGATGAAGGGTGCGGTTGTTACTCGTGCAACTAGATACCAGTCAGCTTGAATACTTGGCGAGTTACACATGAGGTACTATGGCTTTAAGACTAGGAAGAATGATTCTTGGTGTACACATTGGAGAGTACAACTGGAGGCATTTTGGGCTCTATGAAATGTTAGGTCGTCATGATATTTTCTGTTTCGTTAAGCACGCAAATGAAGTTATCACTCGGCACATAAGAGCTTGAATACACGGGCATACTTCTTACGGTTCAACGCATGTTCCTGCCATGACTGACTGGCACCTTTATCATATAATGACATGATTTGGATGCATTTTCAGATAAGGAGCGTATGTGTTTTATTTTCATAAACGAGTGTGTCTATCGTGTCTATCTAGTTGAGTGCCTAGCACATAGAAAGTATGGATGGTAGGTATGTAAGATTACATAAAGTCATCAAGTTGCAAATATGCTAAAAGAATGAAATCTTTGAATCCATGATATGCCGCCAACGAAAGAGTGAACAATTTCTTCATAGTAAGATTGGGAAATGATAGTAATTACCAGAATCCTAGTATCCCAGGGTTTCAACACCTTAGATGTAGAACATGCTGTCTCTGAGACCGGAACTAATCAACAGACCCTGACTTCTTTCAGGAAACACTACGTTTTGCCATTTATTTCTTACAATTTGAGCATCCGAAGCTTTCTGGTTGCTCTCCCCATTAGCAACGTAGCAGCGAGCTCGATTGCAGACGATGTCTGCGTAGTAGGCTGGAGCGCAGATGCCGACCGCATTCGTGCAACGCCCAAATAGGAAACACAAGCTGTGAGTGAAGCTCTCCAGTCTGTCGGCCGCATTTTGGTTGTACTTTGCTTTGAAGATCTGGTCGTAGATGACGGAGTAGTGGGTTGGGCGAGCGGTCCCGGTGTCCTTTACTGGATTGTGTGACTGTAGGAAGAAATCCCAGTTTCCTGCCTCGGTCACGCCGCGGTCGACCACGGTTCCCGCTTGAGGGTTGCCATTCTTGAGGTAGAAACGCGTGTGGTGCCGCTTCGTGACAATGACAATGGTCATCTTTGGCATTTTATCCTTTGCGTAGAGTACTTTAAAAGCATCCTGTAGCTTTGGAAGCTCGTGGTTGATAACGAGTTGGTACTGGCCTTCCGAAACACCGTCTCTATAAACAACTATGTTTTCAGGGAGGGAGCCCCTGTGATGCATCTGCCAGAGCCTGAGTCGGGTATCGAGCATCTTTGTTAGCTCTGAGACCATTTCCTCGCGCGCCTTCGCTTGGTGTCTTAGAATTGCGGGCCACTGTCCAAGATTCTTGTCGATGCTGGCGACCATGCCAGCGATGCTCGGGGCATTTTGGTCCGGCGAATGCGTAACGTCAATGCCAACAATCATGGTCTTATCTAAATCAAGACTCGGCCCCGTTTTGCCAGCCTCCTCGACAGCTTGATTATTGTTGTTAAACTTCAAGTTGAACTTCAAGGCAAGGTTTCCTGCGAGGCTCCCGAGAGTTTTTGCATCCGATATGGTTGACCAAACGATGCAGATTGATGGGATCCCGTACGCTCTATCGGCATACCTCTTGATAAGGTTGTAGATGGTGTCCTTCTCTTTCTTGTTTGGTAGAACCACGAGTAAGCAGTGGACGTCTTCGACTTTTACTTTCTCCAGAGCCGCTTTGATTTCCTTCTCTGGATTATTCCCAACATTGAGAGCCTTTGGCGATTCTTCTATTTGGCGAATCCGAACGCCATTTTTTCTTATGAATTGGATGAGGCTTTCGACTTTCCCACGTTCGAATTGCGTGACGGGGTACTGATTCGTGCGAACGAACCAGCATAGGACTTTTTTATCCGCTCCGTATGATCCAAGTTCTATGCCTTTCAAATTCCACCGGACTGATATGATAGCATCCTTTTCGTTGCCCTTGTGATACTTCACTGCCGGGAGGGGTCGAACTCGTCCTCCAACAGTGATCAGTTTGGAGTCTACGGGGACTGACAAGCCAAAGTGTTCCTACAGATGTTATTAGTCCTACCCTTTTTTTATCTTGCATTTTACTTACAAGTCCAGCATTTCCACTACTTGATGCGAGACCAAGTGCCTCCGCTGCTCCGTGCTCAATAGAGTAGATGTCTTGACCAGGCACTCGATGAATCTCTTCGACTATACTCTTTATGTTATCCTGATCTGATACATTTGTTCTCTTTACCTTCTGCCCTCTCAGTATCTCGCATTGGTCAGACGGTAGGTATGTTGGGAATTGGAGTGTTCCGACGTTGACAAGTAATGCCCCAGCCTTAACAATCACCCCTCCTAACGACACATGCATATCAGTATCTTGTTGTAGCATGTGTACTGGGAAATATCAGAGTGATATTGATGAACTTACTCTGCTTAAAGTAATCAAGTACCGTAGTCCACGAACCGTTGTTCTTATCTTTTTCCTCCAGCCAAAACCGGACACCCTGAGGTCCAGCTCCGTCCACGTCCACTTTGGGCGCATTATCAGTCTTCTCGCCATTTGCTGTCGTTCCATCCTTCTTGGAAGCAAGACCAAAAATCCTTCGGACTCGGCGGCCGCCATCGTTTTTGCCGTATAGCCGCTCAACTCGGATTCCACTCAGGAATCTTGATAGTCTATGTATGGAATAATCCTGGCCAGCCGCAGCTTGATAGGCTTGTATGAGCCGTTCAACAGTAATTGCTGGGTAGAAGGGCCCATGGGTAATATTCACATTGACTAGTAGTCGCGAAACAGCAAGCTGCATGCTAGTGTAATAGCCTCTTACTGCTATTAAGCCATGACTGAGAGGCTGCCATTTGTACAACGTGGCGGGTTGAAAAGGAAAGGATCTGCTGGAACCAATAGTAGCATGGTTATCAGACCGTTGAGGATAGTAATTTAGAATGATGTTAAGAGCCTGAAGGATACCTTGCTTGTCGCATGCAGTAGTAGGATCATTTACATAGTCGAGAAGGGTTTTTGTGGCGAATGACGTTTGTAGCTCTAGTTTGATTTGGTAACTCACAGCATTTTCTCGCGGCTCGCTTTCTTTTTCGTCCATGTATTGAATCGAAAACGATTTGTTCTTGAACTTCTTGTATGAGATGAGAATGTCAGCGAAATCAGTCGCCACCTTGTCTTTATGATCTTCATCTACAAGAGCAAGTGCATCGAGCAGCAACGTAATAACTCGAGAAAGCTTGCGCCCTACAGGTTTGTTCTCTGAATCTGCAAAAACTATTCTGTAACGAAATATTATCATAGACCGAAGTTCGAGTTTGAAATAGTTGGCCTTCAGTTGTACGGGGTATCCTTCGGTCCCGTACCATGGCCTTGTTGGTAGGGTAAATTTGCCATCCGACCGGGCTAGAAGATTACGTAGTGTTTTGTCTTCCACACTATGGCCCAATCAGTAAGAAAAATCTAGAATATTTACGGCGAGTATACAAATTAGTAGGTTGAACTCACTTTGCTGGGTTGGCATTACTGCCTGGGCGCTGAAAAGACATCAGGAATATGCCACGATAGGGTTCTTCCCTGATCAATAACGGTACAGCAGTTCTGTCTGTAAATGTAGAGTACTAGATTCAGCACCGACACTATCGCTAGTATTTCTGCTTTCTAGATCATAGCATACAGTCACCTATGAAGCTAGACTATTGAAGAAGCGTCAGGAAAGTGAAGCAATTCAAGCTTCCAACAGATTGGAAGTACTAGGGGAAGGTGTTTGATCCACAGAAACCTCAGTGGCAAGAGATGGCTTGATGCAGTGACCGTCTCTGGCTGGGGGGTATGGGAATTAGGAGATAATAAGCAGATCTATTATTATATAGCTCCTACTTGGCTCTTCCTGGAATCATGTTTGAAATATCAGCTTGCTTGTAGCCTTTCGTTCTGGTAAGCGAAGATGGTACGTTTGATTTCGACGTTGTTTCTACTGAAGTTTCCAGTGATAGCCGCGTCGAATTGGCTTCATGTTGTTATAGAAACTAGCATGCATTGTTTGATTTGTTGGAGGACCTAGTGCGTAAAAGTTGGCTTTGCGAGGTATTCACCCTGACTGTTCTCTCTTCAAGTTCAATCAGAGGTATAAGAGGGTTTCGCTTTGATAGTGGTATCATGGTCGCGAAATTTCCCAAAAAACTGCACAAGATGATGGTGATAGCGATGTTTTGCCTCCATCTTGGATCAGTTTCTCATCTCACAGGTCTCGGACCCAATGTACTCCATAACATGAAAGCTGTTTGGCTGATTCTCGATTGCTACCAAACTCCGTCCGCACACTTGATTGAACAACAAGCTTCCATGCTGATTGCAGAGATAGTCTTAGCTAGGTAGGACCTTGCATGTCTGCAGCTCGCGAAATTGGGAGTGTCTAGGGAGGTAATTGAATTAGACCGTGGATATGTTGTTGATAGACTGAGTAAGGCGACCTTGAAGACTTCCAGTTACTTTGAGTTGGTATGCTAGGTTAGGTACCTAGCTTATAAGTCGGATGGGGTGATAGAATAACTAGATCGGTTGCCTAGATCGGATGTCGCAATTTTGAGCAGTTTTGACGAAGCACGTAAGCATGGCACCATCAGCCTCAGTGGAAACATAAGAGCGACCTAGGAGATCTCATTTCATTTTTCGCATTTATTATACTTCTCCTTTTATGAAACTAAACGTATTTGGTATATCCACTATACCCTTCTGTTATGATGTCGAACTGACCAATGTTCCTATTCCATCGGTGTAGAGCATACCAGCGATGCTGGCAGATGTCAAGGTCGAGATGACACCAGAAAGCAAAGACGATATGGCGACTTTCGAGACGTCTCCTGCACGGCCAGGGGCGATCTGTGACAAGACACCAATCTGAGTACCGAGAGAGCCGACGTTTCCAAACCCCTAAATGAGTGTTAAATCCGTGTTCAACTGCAATGCAAGCGTGAGGGGACTTATAACTTACGCAACACGCATAGGTGGCAATGAGCTGAGCTCGTTGAGTCATTGACTTGTAACGGTCTTCGGTTCGAAGGGCGTTGAATGCGGCGAACTCGTTGATGATGATCTTCTGTCCAATGAGTTCACCGACAGGCAAGAGATCTTGGTTAGGAACGCCAAGCAGCCATGACACGGGGTAGAAGCAATAGCCAAGGAGGAACTGGATAGTCAAATCAGGATTCGAGATACCCCAGTAGCCACCCCACCATGTCAGCAGCCCGTTGATAAGAGCGACAAAGGCGATAATGCAGAGAAGAGTGGCCACGATCATTCCTGCAATCTTCAAACCAAGCCAGGCACCATTGGCAAAGGCATGCAACGCATTCGACGCTCTGTGCTCCTCGTCATCTGGGATAACGACGCGGCCTGATGTTAATGTTTCTTCCGTCTCAGGCCATCGCATCTTCGAAATAGCCAGTGACGCAGGAATGGACATGATGCAAGAGGAGACAAGCGCCTGTGGGTTAATACCGATTCCAATGTAGGCAACAAGAACGGAACCTGCGATGGTAGCAAAACCACAAGTCATAACCTGATGGATCTCGGCCAGAGTCATGTGCGGTACGAACGGGCGCACCAACATGGCGGATTCACCCTGTCCGATGAACGGCGTCGCGGCAGCAACCACAGCTTCCGAACCGGAGACACGGAGTGTCCAGAAGAAGAAAACCGCAAATTTGCCGACGAACCATTGGATGAGACCAACATGATACAGAAGGGAGACGAGGGCCACGAAGAAGATGATGGGTGGCACAACACTGGTGAAAAACCAAGGAAGCTCGGGGACGGAAGAGTCCGTAAGAAACGTAACACCTTGGTCGGCAAATCCCAACAACAGTCGCGCCAAGGTGGAGATGAAGTTGAAGATATCGTAACCCGCCTGGGTGCGCAGGACGAAAACAGCAATGACGAATTGAGTGAGCATTCCACCTTTGCGAGGAAATGAGTTAGCGGATGAGCACAAGGGAGTGCTGCAACACAGTCTTGGGCTCACTTACCGATGACGGTATGCCAGGGGATTTTTCTCCAATTCTTCGAAGTCAAAGTCATTATCGCTATCATGACGACGAAGCCGAGTAAAGACTGCGCTCGGCGGGCGCGAGTGTTTTCTCCCGTCTCTTCGGGTACCATAGATCCAACAAGAAACACGCCGACGGTGACCACTGTAGCGAGTGGCCTATGAAGCTTCTTTGGTATATGTTCGTAAACCCTGAATGCAGTATGCCGCCAGGTGAACTTGACGGGTATCATGACATATTTGACGGGAATCCAGAGGAAGATGATGCGAAGCGTAATGGCCAGATACAGCAGGAAAGGGATCAGCCAATTCTTCTCATTTCGATATCGAACAAGGCCAAAGATCCACCATCTGAAGAAGCTATGTCAGCTCTGCGACTTGATGCGCCAATGCGATTCTCTTCTCTTCTCTACCAAGAACCGCGGTGGACTTACGCCGTGAACACGCTCCAGATGAAAAGATGAATATAAATTCTAAATTTGCGGTAAAAATAGGCGATGGAGTATTTTTTCGGGTTGTTCTCGACTTCGCGAATGTTGCCTACATTTCCACTCTCCTCATCGGTAAGCGACTTTTCGGCGGACGCATAATCCTGCGGTTTCTCTAGGCTCTTTTCCGGCGTGCTGGCGGAATACACGACCTCATCTGGATGATTGACGGGATCGGCAGCGAATCCGCCGTGGTGCAGATGCTGGTGGTGGTGCTCATTGGAGAAATCGAGGGTGGGATCTGGGTTAGGAACCACGCCCTCTTGCTGTGAGGAATTGTGGCCGGCGAGGCCTTGGCCTTTCTCCTCAAAAGTCATCGGATCGGATTTCGCGACAGGAAATAAATTTTCCTATCCTTTCCACTGTCTCGCGTTCTTTAGGTACTTAGCTTCGGCGGACTTGACTCGGAGAAACTTGACTCTCGTCCCAACCGAGAATGTGGGGGTGGGCAAACCACGTTAATATTCCCGGGAGCTTAATGCAAAATGCATGGGCAATCAAAAAGAGAGGAGAGTGAGAGAGAGGGGAAAAGGGGGAAACGGGAGGAGACAGGTTTATTGTTATCGTCAGTCAGCCAAGCGCGGGACAGCGCAACCAAGCCATCGACATTTCTCCTCTAGATTGGACAGAGCAGGAATTTTAATACTTTTTCCAAGGTCAGCCTCGGTGGGCAAATCGTACTTACACTTGTGGCGATCGCGTGTGCCCAGATGAACCCGGTCGAACGCTAGAGCTAGGCATGTAGGTCTTCTAGAAGGGGAAGGCCACCCTATCAGTCCAATCTAATTGTACAGCGGCTTGATGGCGGACGCCCCCATGAATCCATCCACTACACACACAGTGATACACAGAATTCTTTTTTTTTTTTTTTTTTTTTTTTTTTAAATTCGAAAAAAAGCTTTATTATTTGCATTTAATATATTCAGACGATGGGGAGATCTCGGCGCAACAAAGCCCAAGCNAATCCATCCACTACACACACAGTGATACACAGAATTAGTTCTTTTTTTTTTTTTTTTTTTTTTTCTATTTGACGAATTGTGTTTGATAATGGTCGACTAACGGTCAGACGATGGGGAGATCTCGGCGCAACAAAGCCCAAGCTGACGACATACAAATCGTAGTTCATTAGTAAGAGGCTCGTAAGAAAGTAATACAATAGTACAATAGGTATCTTTCTTTATTTACAGCATAGTACATATATGGACTATAAGCTGGAGTATCGCGCTATAGACTGCAAGCAAACAAGCTGCCATGACGCCCGCAATCTCTCGATATGGTAGGAGAGGAAAGAAATAACCCAAGATCAGTGATACTTCATAATTGGAGGTTGGCGTTTCCAGAGGAATGGGGCGCCGAAGATCTTTCTCGCTCTGATTGGACAATGCGTCATGATAACGGAAAGCCGATGCACCTTTCTTTTCGCTGCTCCTAGCGGATACTCCCTTGTCTTTTTCTCGGTACGTATTGATAGGCCCCCCGGCAAGATACATGTAGACAGGGGTGCACAAACCAACGAGATAGACGACACGACGTTACTTTCGCTTATTGGCGTACCTACATGAACCTGTAGGTTATAAGATGTAGGTATTCTCTTGGTATCATTTAGTATCTAGCATCGGAAGACTCCATGGACAGGACAATTCGAATGTATCCAACTGTCGTTATCATATGTTATAAGCCCCTGTAGACAAGCTAATTAGAGTCTGGTCCAGAACTTAAGGGTCAACCCTTGTGGGGGTTGCAGTTGAGATCGTACGCTAGCACAATTCGCATATCCAGCACGCGTAAGCAATTTGATAGGCAGGTGTGTGTGCAGATTTGATCAATTAAGGAGTTAATATCAAGAATTCACGATGATTGTGGCACTGTTTGCCTACCTATGAAAGTCCGCAATCCTGAGTACCTACCAGCTAGGCATTTAGGATGGTATATAAATGAATTATACATGAGACTCATCACATACCTACCTATACATAAAGGCAAAAGCCACCCGTCATCGGATAGAACTAGTACATAGGATCAGATCATCAGAAAAAGAAGCAAGATCATTGACATATGATGTACCTAGATAAAGGTACCCACAAGCTACACCCATAATACCTCCACGGCTTTCAAGGACGCGGTAATACCGGCTATGATCTTCCTAAAACGGCAATATACGTCTTGGATTACATCGGTCCTCTCCACCAACCATATCCCCATTTCAACTTCCATAACCCTATTGGTGATTATTTCGCTGTGATCCGAAACTGCGCAACTTCGTATCTTGAGAGCATAACATGCGGAGAGACGCAGTTGCTTGCCTATTCTGCTTAGAGGGGCACCACGTCCTATAACATAATTGAAATGACCGCTATTTCATTACACTACTCCCTATTCGCGGGTATGCGCTTTATCTCCTAGGTTGTGAAACCACGGGACACTCCCAGCTGACTAGTCAGTCTAAGAGAGGAGATAGAAAAGCAGACGCTGAAAGCTGACCGGTGGCCCCAGCTGAAATGAAACTGTATGCACATTGCATCCCTGGACCCAGAGAGGCGGGATGTTTTGGCTAAGATGGATCTCGTGCCAATCAATCTTTCAGACATTTGAGACTCTTAGAAGATTTCAACACTTGTTATCTCAACTCCAGTCCAGACTCTTAGCCACAATAGTTCAAATGCTCCGAACCAAGGCATTTCAGCCCAGGATTATGATTTATGACCTTCCTAATGCGGGTGAGCAGCACGTGCAGCTATCGGTACCCCAGGTGACAGGGAAGATATCTCTTGGCCAGCTTCGAGTAAGCTAGGGTTCCCAACATGAGGCGACGGCCAGAACGTTGGACGACCCCACGATAGATTGAAACCTAGCTAAGCACATGCATATGATTATCTCGAGGAATATTATTAAAAAGCCCTATTCGAGCTTTCGGCGCTATTTTTAGTCCAAGGAGTATTGTTACCTAGGTATGCATGGTGGGAAAGTAAGGGCCCCAAATCCACAAGGGGGACTTCGTGTTCTGGAAGCAAACTGCGACAGTCAAATCAAACATCCGTCTCTAAGGAGCTGACATATTTACTCTACCTCTTCTCCTAGAAGTACTGCTCTTCGCACACGAACTATGATCTGGCGACCAGTTTCAACATGACGACTCTCGGGTGTATCAATTCGACCGGCGCAAGATACCTTATACCCAATACGAGGCTACATGCTCGTACATTTTTGGGTTAGCGAATCATCTTATCTTCCTACTGTCTATCTCGTGAAGTAAGAGATAATGGCACTTGTGTCGACTCGGAAAACGCCGATTTTCACGGTAGCAGCTATGCTAGCGTTTATGGGGAGGCTATGAACACTGTTGCCTTGAAGGTCTCCTCCAATGCTTAAGTCGGTCGTTCAGATGTTGCTACTATAAACACGTACTCTATCTGTGGCTTTCTCGGGTCTAGTAAGAACTGAGACACGAGCCATCTCCCCGAAAGCGATCCTTTCTGTCGAGCTAGAAAGCACACTCTGCTACTACTAGAGAACATCTAGTCGTAGGTAAGTAGTCAACGTTTCTACCCCGGAATAGAGCAGGTAATAAATCTACCGGTCCTTGCATGTCTCCGAAGTCTTTGTCCCCTAGCTCGAGATCTGGCTTACGCGGGGTTACGACTACGGGGTGCATTCCATCAATCTCTATACGATCCGGTCCGCTAAATCAAGCAAGCTTGAGGCGCGATAGATCTATCACAGGTTATGATGGCCGGATCCTGGTTGTGAAATAGCCGCCCGACAACCATGCAGTCCAGCGCGACGAGAGTCTACGGATCGTCACGCAAAAAATTCAAGCCACCCGACGTGGGACTCGAACCCACAACCTTCAGATTGGAATATCTTCATTGTTAGTAGAAGTCTGATGCTCTACCATTGAGCCAGCCAGGCTATTGAAATTGGATACTAAATTAGCGATTTTGGTGGCTATATGAACTAACCGCCGCCGCCTCCACTTCCGCCATCATGAAAATTGATTCTTGGTATTTTTTGCTTATGAAACTTATCGAAATCGCTTGCATCTCTTTTGAGATGGCTCAAAGGTGGTTGCTACACTGTTGGTCTGCCCACGAAGTCCGTTCAAATAGAAGGGACAATAGTGCAAGACTAATACAGCCGCGAAATTTTCTGGGGAGAGGCTCTTTTAACGTCCTATGACTATCCCTCAACTATTTACACCGCTACGCCCAGTTCTTGCTGAAGAAGTCCAGTATCGTCTTGTAAGCCCGACCATATTCGGCTTTGATACGAGGGTCAGTCAGGTCGGCTCGCGCTGTCATGAATCCATGAAGCTGATCTTCAAAAAGCTCAACATGGTGGGGCACATTCAGCTTGCTTTCGAATTCTTTGATTTTGCCCGCAGGCTCTTCGTTCGACGCGACTAGTACGAAGGGCACCTTGATGCCATCGGCTTCTGTTGGGTCGACCATGGATGGGTGACAAGTAGCAGCGATCTTAAAAGGGTTTGCCTCGCTAGACGTGACGAGTGATGCTACCTTACCGCCCCAGCAGAACTAGATGCGAACTGTGTCAGTATGATGGAAACGCGGTGTACCTATCTAGGTATGTTATGGATTGTTGAACTTACTCCCAAGATGCCCCAAGATTTGATCGTGGAGTTTGCGGCTTGCGCGGCCTTGACATATTCGGGGAGCTGAACGGCAACTGCCTGCGGAGCGTGTTTACTGAAAAATCCACCAAGAGCCTGTTGTCTTTCGGGCGTGTCTGGAGGAAACCTGGTATTGCCATGTCAATTATCTGGTCCCCTGGCCTTTTTCAGGATTATTCTCACCATTCTGCTTTTGCCGTGTCACCCTTCAACCAGTCAGGCATAAAAGTCTTATACTTCTGGTTCTCTCTACTGGTGGCCAAGATATCAGCCCCCTGGAGTGTTTGACTGAAAAACGCAAAGATGTCGTAGATGACTATAACGCCCTTTTCAGCGCTGGCTGGACCGCTAACATCTTACGATGATGATAATAACGATTAGCCAAGGTAACCTCTCGCTGCATTTTATTTTTGGGTATAAGTACTCACAAGTCTTGTAGCCTCCCAACTCTTCATAGGAACCTTTTGGAACATAACCCTCAGACACAATAGGCGGGATGTTGCAGCATGCCTCGTTGTGGCCGTGGGTTGCGGGCATAACAGACATGTCGGCTATCTACCTAAGTAGGTATCTAGGATGAAGAAAGTCGCAAGTGCTTGCTCACTAGAAACCGGAGTTTAACGAGACTAAAATATTAATATCAGAATTCTAGTTCTACGAAAACCGACGGAATATTTAACAAAGGCCTTATAAAGATTGTGCGGATGCTCCGGAGGTTGGAGGTTCCTGAGAATCCATTGACGTAATAACAGCAATGGCAAGTTTCCCGAATGCGAATATCCCGAATGGCATGCCTCACTGCATAAAGTCGGTAATGAATCCCGCGTAAGCCTATTTCTCTTTACCTCGGTAGGTAGTATAATATCTCCTAATGTAGATGTTGGGTCATCGATTAGGAGTCAATCAGAAGCAAGTAAGCAAACTTGAGAGTCCGAACCTTTCCGCTGTAGGTACTCGGCAGGATTCTAGATCGGAATCCGAAGACGGAAGACTCGCTAACGGGAACTGTGGCTTGGCTTAGCTAGGAGCCTCTGACGTAAGGGAAAGATTATGTTTGACCGGAAAAGCTGAAAGTCGGAATCTTTGAGATGGGTGAGATCTAGAAACAGATTGTTAGTTGCAATGGGATTGAGTGCACACTGCTATTCATGGGAGGAAGACTGTAGGGGGTATATGATAGTTAAAAGGGGTTATTAATTGGCGACACTGCTCCTTGTCGATTTACCTCATAAGCAATCAATCTCTCGAGCTTCATTTGGAGTGTAAGATTTCACCACTGAACCCATTTCAAGTACAATATAGCAGGCCTTCGCTTTTCATTATGAGTTCACCGACCACCGACGTTACTGCTCCAGCTACGCTAAAGTCAAACCACATCTTTACCGTAAAAGTCTACCTTACCGGCGAACGATTCCAGGTGAATTTGTTTGGAGGTGGAATACGCATCGTGGAACCTATTGTAAAAGGGGTAATCGACGGTCCAAATTTCCAAGCTACGATAGCTGGCGGTGTCGCGGCCCCTATTATACGTAACGACACCCCCGGCGACCGATTAAACGCAACTCAAAGTCCGTACATCTATGCCTATGGCCGCACGAGCGACGGGCATCCGTTCTACCTCCATGAAGAAGGCATTGGGAATACCAACGCGCAGAACACCAAGCTGGTCATGGAAGTTGGGGGGCCCTACACATACATGCAGAAGCTATTTATCGTCGCGACACTCAATTTAGTTCGTAAGAAGGGTACAGATGAAATTGACGTGGTCGAGGTGGAGTGTTATAATGTTTCAACTGTTTCCTAGAGAAAACTTTGAGAAGACACCGCAGGCAAAGGGCGGCGATAAGATTGACTACCTATTGAAGATAGCACGCAATGCATCAAGTTAGCAGAGCATACATCTCAATACAATTGACGGTGTATTTAAAAAGACTTACTGTGCAGCACGTCTAATGCTAAAAGGCAGTCATACCTGTGGATAAAGAGCCATGTTAGTCCTACACAATTTTGGTTGCTTTCTGCGACCAACTATCCTAAGGGGTATCTACCAGAGGGCATGGCTTTTACTCTAAGGACATATGTGATACTTTTATCTTCCGTATGAATTGAGCTACCATTGATATATAACGAAATCTACATTCAAATTCATGTGCAGTCTACGACTTATACATAGAAGCCCGAGATATCCGCCTTTGCCACAAGAAAACCGCAGTCTAACATTGCCTGCCTGCTTAAACCAGAGTAGAAATGTAGTGAGAAATCATTAACCACATGTAGGCCAAAGCATTTCTAAGAAAAGACGCCACCCAGCCCATACCAGTAAATCCCATCATCCTGTTCAAATGGATGAAGCGCTGGGCATATAAGGCTGCTTCCTCATCTCTCTGTTTCATGGTAATCTCCCCCTTCCACACGCGGTCAAGAGCGACGGCGTGACGCGCAGCCTGCTCTGACGCCCATCCCAAGTGCGATCGGAAGCCGGTGAATGCGTCACCTACTAGAACCAATCTCCCATCAAAGAAACTCGCTTTCTTCGTCTGGGCTTCGATCACCTTTGTCACGAATGGTTGAGGGGTGTTGGACACCACTTCAGCGAGTGGAGCGGTCATAAGGGGCATCCAGCGCGCAATCTGAGCCTTCCACACGACGGGGTTGACAAGGCCTTGAGGAACGGTGTTGGGATGCACCTTGCCGTTAACGTCGGTGAATATGGCTTCCATCTCGGGCGAACCATCAGGAACCACGTAGTACCAAACCCAATTAAGGAGGCGATGACCTGGTTCAGTGTGTCCGGTCTCGGTTGGGATCAAGTAGCTACTCCCCGTTAGCGTAGTCCAGCATCTAATGCGGAAACCCTTTTACTGACCTGATGAAATAATGACCCCCTAGTAAGGTAAAATTCAAGCGGTTCGAAAAGAATTCGATCGTTTCCTTAGACAGGAGACTCTCGCGCACGGTACCTCGCCAACCGATGTATCCAGAGTATTCCTTTCTCGTCGGTGCTTGCATCAGTTGCCTGACGGTAGAATGCACCCCATCAGCGGCGATGACCATCTCCGCGTTAATGCTATCCTTCTCGCCGGTAACGACGTCGGAGTATGAGACGGTCACAAGACCCTCGTCTTGATTGTAGCTCACGCCATATACTTGTTTTCCGGCGTGGTATTCGACCTTACCATCAGTAGGTTTCGGCTCTGGTGGGTTTGACACACAAGTAGACTTTAACCCGTCGAAGTTGGCCCTCAAGATCAAGTAGAGGGTTCCCCAATTGCTCATGTTGTGTTTCCAGGACATGTTCGCTATGCGTCGTAGCTGACGCCAAGAAGCGCTCATGTATTCGGCCGGAATAGCGGCAGGGCGTCCTGTTGCATCATACTTGTCCAGGATGGAAACAACTGTTTTTCCAATAGATACACCAGATTCATGACTGGCTCGATCTTTGGATGGGTCCTGTTCTAGTACGACAACATGGCTACCCTGGCGTTTAAGTTGTAGACCTTGAAGCAGGCCAGCGACGGAACCGCCAATCTCGAGACGTGTCAGTAGGGTATTCAGGGGTATTCAGGGGTATAATTAGGAGGCAAACTCACAATGATGACTTTCTGAGGTGCCATGCTTCTCAATTTTTGTCAAATGATATGGGTTATGGTTTAATACTGGCGATAATATAAAACGAAGTCACAAGGAAAGCAAAGCCATTATAAACAGTCTCAACAATAAATCAGGATATACTTCTGGTAGTTCATTGCATCCAATAATCCGTACTCTTCTTGCCAACTCCCTTCAGCGGAATGAAATAGTGGTGCAATGATCGTGCCATATCAAAATCCCAGAATAGAAATTCCCGTCCTCCGAAGAGTTTCGGAAGATGGATGTTGAAGCTGACTCCGATAGCTCGGAGTGTTGGTGCCGCTCTTAGGATTAAAGCTTCGGTTCGGAGGGGATAGGGGGAACCAACACCTCTTTATAATTCAACATGAGCCGCATCCTTCTTGATCACCGCCGTTACGAAGGATTCTTGAAGTATCCTTGCTATTGGTCGATTCCATTTTAATTGTATTATTGCATAGGATATACCGAATCATGGCAGGATTCAGACCAGATACCTCCTGTAGCTAGCTCACATAGGCTCTGAAAATTTGCTACTTCATAATGTAATAATTCAATCTAGCTTTTAACGCTGAAGACTTCTATACCTACCTGACCTAGCTATGACCTACGCTAGGATATTCTGTGGTAGGTGCAATGTCGGCTAAAGTAGAGTCTAAGAGTAGAATGTGTTGCCAGGACTATGGCGATAATTTCTTCTAGAAAGGACATCAGGCAAGGTTCTCTAGCGGAATACAGTCAACGGGCATCCTAAAATTATTGGTAGTGGTGAATACGGTGGTGATGTCGTTACGCAAGGGGCCAAAAGGTGTTGCCAAGCTTTTACCCCTTTATTCAACGAGGACGTTTCTATTGGATGCATTACAAGAGGTAACCGAAAGATTGCCGCAAAACCTAGGTACCAGAGGAAAAAGAACTTAAAATTCTCGTTCTAGATAAATGTGACCAATGTAGGTACCTACCTAGGTATGCATCCCATCTCCCTTTCAAGCACCCCACGATGGCTGCGGTAACCTCCAGCCCCGGGAAATACATCTGGGCGATCGGTGCCATCCTGATCAACCTTCTCAAGCTTCCTATTTTGTTGCTCTATTACTTTCCCACCTTCATGCGACCGGACTCCAGATGGACAATTTTCCAATCGGTTATGAGCCATTATATGAACTCATTCATCTATCACACTGCCTACGTGGAGACAGTTACACCACTAGACCTTCAGCCGGGATCTCTTGGTGACCGCTTCATCAAAATTGACAAGGCCCCTGAGTCCACCTATATAGGCGTTGCTAGACCCGGTTCTTCGATTTCACCAACCACTACAGGAGGAATCTGGTTTCCAAGTCCTATCAATGTGACGCCCCAAGAGAATGATAAACCAGTCATCTTGCACTTTCATCCAGGCGGATATGCCATGGGCGACGTTCGAAATGACTCTGCGTTCGCAGCACGTAACCTAACCGAAAGGGCCGGGTCTCATGCTCTATTTAGTCTTTACAGACTTGCAACCAATCCCAACGGGCGCTTTCCGGCGGCGTTACAGGATGGGATATCGGCGTATTATTACCTACTCCATGATCTCAAGATTCCCGCCGCCAAGATTGTCCTCTCGGGGGATTCGGCGGGTGGTCATATAGTGTTGTGTATGCTGAGGTATATCGCTGCCCACGGCAAGGATGTTGGCCTACCGGTTCCTTCGTGCGCCTTACTTGTAAGTAACACTAGGGACCCCCCTTTTCAGTTAAATGCCTGCCTCCTACATTGACTGATTCTCATTCTAGTGGTCACCGGCAATTGACATGATGACTGCGACGCAGCCAGGGAAAATCAGGGCAAATCGCAACTATAAAGTTGACTACATGGACGAGACGTTCATGTCATGGGGCGCTAAGCTATTTGTTTCCAGCGACCCGGCCGCTTCCGGTTACATAAATCCAATTGGCGTCCCTTTTCAATGTCCCTGTCCTGTGTGGGTATTCTGCAGCGAAAATGAACTCTTCCACGACGAAATCAGTAAGTTCGTGGAAGTAATGAGGAGCGTTAAGGATAATGATGTGACGTTTAGAGTAGAGTCGCTCGCGAATCATAACATCTTCTTTGCTGGCAACTTAACGGGGTGGAAGACCGAGGCGGAGCGAGTGGCGGACGAAGCTGTAGGTGCGTGGGTGGCAGGGATATGTAGGTCACCCGTATGAATAAGGACTTAAAACGAGAACAATTCGACTCCCATTGATCGTACACAGTTTTACAGCTCAATAGTACACTCTTTAGGAAAGCATTTGGCTCACTTTTGCCACCTTCTGTCGTAGATCGTGTGCTTGCTCCTTCATGTTTTTATACAGATGGCCATGCGACAAGGCCGCTGGTAACCTCTCTCGAAACAGAACCAAAGCCGGCTTTTCTCCTTGGGCCTTGCTTGGCATGGCGATTGCTCCAGGTGATTCTCCTATTTGGATCTGTTCATCTTGTGCGACGACTCTGGCTTCAGCTGGCAACCCCAGGAACCCCTCAATACCGCCAAGCGAATTAAGAAGCATTGATACAATCTTCTTCTCCGGATCCCAGCTTCCACAGACTACGTACTCAGTGTCAGTTTAAGGGATCCAACCGGTAGATAGTTCAATGTTACTTACTGCATACGGGACGCATCTGCCTTAGGCTCATCCCTCGATATGCATGCATATCGCCCATCGGATAATGTAGATGAGGACTGACCTCCTCTTGAGATAAGTTATGGGCTTCTCCCATTTGCGAGATATACTCCTCTAGATAGGTGAAGACAGACAAGTAAACGCCCGTCAATGTCATGTAACAGGAAATCATAAGCAAGATGGTGGGAATGTCCTGGTGGTAGGTGGAGGGGTCTTGCCAATGTTGCGAGGCGGCCGGATTGGTAGAAGCGTATGTGAAAAGGACGTTATAAAATCGTTGAGACAGCAGAAGCGCATCACCGATAGGGTAGTCGTCGTAATCGCTAGTCGGAAGCCTGAGGATGCGATTTCCGTAATATGCCATTTCAGATAAAAGACTGCTGAGATCGGCGATTGGATTAGCAGATTTATCGTCGCGCGCCCTGTCTGTGCCAAACTTGAAGTCCATGTCAGACGAGCCAGAGCCCTGCGATACCGAACCCATCAGCTCGTATAAAAAGTCTGGCATTTCCAAGTTTGCTGGATCGAAGTTGAAGTAGTCTGGATTATGTGACGGGATACCTTCTGTTGTTATTGAAGGTCCGTCTATATGCAATGGTGTGCCTGCGTGTGGCCAGAAATTCGAGAGCTCTTGATCGGGTGTCATCATTAGCGCATCGCTGTCTATCCTCGAGGTATGACCTCTATCTGTTGCTGGTGGCGAAGGAAAAGCTTGTTCTGGTGACGATGGATCTGGGAGCGCGAATGTGCTCATGCCCGGTAACGATGTCTCTTTCTCTTTACGAGAGACAGATGACCGTGCATCGGAGTCGCTGTCGCAAGTGTTTTTTCTGCCGCGTCTCATCTGTACCCGGTGGCTGAAGGTACATATCACCGGCGTTTTAAGCCTTAAACACCGGACACAGGGTGCCGTAGGGTCGGTATCAGAGGAAGAAACACAGCGGAGCTTCTGAGCCCGACAGCGGTCGCATGATGCTCGGAGCGGGGTGTTATTATTAGCCTCCATGATAACGGCTCGTGGAAACGTGGTATAGCCTCATATGACATGATTAGGAATAGGTGAGGGATAGAGGATAGCGGAGATATAAAATATTAGTACAGGAAGATGGCCTTTCCATTTGAGATGCCTCGGCCGCTTATGGCATAGTCAGTGGCGTCGATGCCAAACAGCCTCTTCCATACTTCCAACCTTCAGCTGCATATCAGGGGCGGGAGTAATCCTGTGCCACTGTACTCACGTATACAAGGCGCGGAATTGTTCGTTGCGAGGACGGAGTTTCACTCTGGCACAGAGTGCTTGGGGCTGATTCCTAGCAGCTGCAATCAAAGCTAACCACTCCCAAACATGATTCATATCAACTGATATGCATCACAAATAGATAAGCATTGAGCGATTCTTTACATTAAACCAAATTCCTTCCATCTTTTTCGTATCAGTTTAGACTATTACTTCGTTGCGCCATAAGTGTTTGATGTTGGCCGTTGGTGATATCCGGAGAGGCAGTAGGCAGGTATGCAGTCATAAATTAGCGTAGCTATCTTAGCAAAGCTCCAGGTGAGAACGCAGCTGAGATCGTACGAGGGCAGAGGTCATTATCCAGTCAAGCCCATTTCTAAGTCTTTCTTTTCTCAACCGCTTCTAGAAGTATTCGAGCTGGCGAAGGTGATTCGACATAGTTCGCTCGGATGTTGTGCCGTTGACACATTTTTCTTTTTTTTTCCGCTTCACTTATAAAATAATTATAGCTCAGGTAGAAATGCCACTTCCCCATAACACCCGTAATATCATAATGTGGCTACTTATCTTGTAACAGAGACGGGCTTATCTCAGTAAAAGTAGCTTAGGGAAGAGATCCTCCCTCTTGGATCTCGAAATTTGAAGATGGGTAGATGAATGTCTGGCGCAAACAAAAGATCTAGCGATTGACCTCCGGGTGGGGTTACGTCGTAATACCGGGAGATTGGTTTAACCCAGTAGATGCAGGGCCACGTGGGCGACAACGGGGTAAAACATCTCTATTCCGTCGTTATTATTAGAGGTGGTGAGATGATCCTTCGATTAATAGATCGCATACAGATAACAGTCCCGGCCATAGGTTAAGCAGGGTACTTTGTGTAAATATCGCTAATATTATCTACATGTGGTGACCTATCAAAGCTGAACCGGAGACATGGATGAATCTCAATACCCTCAACACCAACACCAACGCCAACGATTTACACGATCGACCAACATCTCCGACAACCCACCACATTAATGACATCGCCACAATGAAAATTCAACTAAATCTAAATAATGGAAGGTCGCTATCCGGGCCACGGCCTCGTTAATCAGAGAGAGGCACAATAAGATAGAGTTATGCGGAAATATGACCAACACACACATCATCGTAATTCCGTGTTGAGATGTTTCATATAAATTTAGTACCAATCAGCTACTCCTTCTATTTCTTCATTCGACTCTACGATTACGCTATTGCCTACTCATCCTCAAGACAAGCGTACTAGAAGTCATCCGCAAGATGTCCACCGGCAAAGTAAAACCATTCGGCTGGTAAGCTTACATACCATTGAGGTGGTTATCTCTGTTCGATACCATCCATCTTCTAGATGGCTGCAAATGGGACCTATTGTAGGTACATGTCTTTACCCACGGTACTAACCCAGGCACCGGGCATCCCCTGCAGGCCTATAGATGGTAGGAATATGGGGGCATGCATGTACCAAGCTTGCGCCGAATCAGCCCTACCAAATAGGCCAATTCAGTGCATGATGTAAGCTAACTGTCCCCTAAAACTGAAATTTTAGGGGAGAAAAGAAAGAATTTCGTGCTTCCAAATCTCACCACCAATCTGACGTTCTTTTCTCTTCTTAGTTTAACCTTGCGAGCTGCCTCACAATCCTCACAATCCTTATGTCATAGTATCCTAAGATCTCAGTCAAGTCATCAAGCTCAGATGCCTTATTACTTCGACGAGAAGCTCTCAGGGTCCTCGCGTGTCACTGTCGGATCATTCGGTGATCCCCGCGTGCTCATCCTGACCCCCCTCGTACCCCTCGTGTCGATGCACGAATCAGCAACCAAACCTTCAAGCGAACGATTCTAGCGACAGTTCGCTACCATGACCTACGACCATCGTCGAACGATAGGAACTAGTCTACCTTCCTCTTAGAATCAAGATGCAAGCATGGCGAGAAGATTCCTTGTTGAACCTCCGTTCCTAGGTACCAAACGTGAACGTCCGTGGATTTGATGTCCCTTCGTTGGGTACTCTGTCAACGGCTAATGATTTACGTGTGCATCACCAACTGACCACGTGCGGATTTCATAAACTCCGTCGTAGATGCGATCATGTTGATGGTCATCGTAATCTACGACCTTAGATCGGTCTAGCGTTTAATGCTAGTCAATGTGCCATCGCATACCGCAATCCTCTGCCGGCATTCGTAGTTGACGACACCCCCCTCACTCGATCATGCATTGAGAAGCTCCCATACCCCCGGGCCGCACACGGGGGACTCCGCAGGCGGAAGGGTTAAAGAACCCGGTTGTAAATCAACTAAGCCGATTTCTACCAGAACTTAGGTAAATACTCTACTATGCTCATTTTGAGCTATCGTTCTGGCCAAGTCTCGTATCTAGTCCATTCCTTAATGCATCTACGTTAGCGAGGTGCTTGGGACTTTTCGCCTCTTCCTAAATTCCAAGCTAGCTCGAACACTTAATCTTATACGGTTCACCCTCTATTACGGACTTAACAACAGGGCGTCGACCGCGTCAGGTCTCGGAACGATAAGCTATTGAGTAGAGTCACCATCTCATTTCTACCATTCATCAAGGACCCTCCCAAAAACACCTAGTATCAGATGTAGCAGCATGGCTGTTAGTCTCCCACACTGACTTATGCTAAAATCGTTCAGCTCTACTACAGGCTTGGAAAGACCTCATGAAAACGGCAGCCGAAGCTGTAGAGTTGGATCAACTATTAAGATGTGTGTCCAAGGAGTGATTGCGGTTGTTACGAAATACCTATTTGTGCACCTAGACTTGGTGCCCTATTGTCTTTCATCTATAAGCGTTTTATAGAAGAAAGTCATGAAAGGTAGTAAGGTAAGTAATTCCCTAATAAACACTTAACTGAAGTTTCCAGATTATCCTTCAGTCCTTCAAGCACGCAATAGGCCCGGTCCCGTTGAAAGTTATAACATAACGCCATGACCCCCGTAACCCAACCCAAAGATGGTATTATATCTCAGGTCTAGTCTCAATTCTAGATCATGGAACACTCTTGAGCATTTATCTATTGGGTATACGGTGCTTTCGGAACAGGCTCGATTGAAAGGTGAATGATAATCATTCTCATCATGCAGCTGCATAGCTAGTTGTCTGAATATTTAATCCAACACGACCGTTATTCGTTAACTACGCCGAAGATGTCTAAAATCCGAATCTTCCTAGACTTTTGAGTCCGAACGAAGTGCCATGGGAGTGTTTCGAGGGTATGCTGAAGTCTTGGTAAGATCAGACCATAAAATCTCTAAAGAGAAGAGTGGCGTTCTTGACTATTCCTCCCGACAATTCGGCGTCGTTGTCTATTTATTCATCCCACCCTCTTCTATATCTCACTCGAAGTCAAGCTTATCCGAAATCCTTCAAATCTTTTCGGACCTTTGATAGTCTTGTGCCTCACCACTCCAGTAACAGTCAGCGCTACCAACACTCTCCCTCACGATCTAGGCCCATAGTCAACTCTTTGGACGGCCTAGGATATGTTCAGCCTTAGATGGTTTCAGCCTCATCCAGCAGACTGTTGGCTCCGAGCTTCACGATGGCTGTCTCCGTATCTCAGTGAGCTAATTCGGGTCGAACCTCACTTCGTCGGTAAAGAGGCATCCTTCCGAATGAAGACGTCCGTCAAATTGCAAGGCCATTATATCTACATTCCCCAGGCATCTTAACATAAAGTGGCATTCGTGGATATAAATTCAAGGCATAGATGGCTCATATTAGGCTACCTTGTATACATCGTCCTCGCCAGACTGAGCCCAGTCCAAAGTACATCCTGCCTAACTGTCAAAGTCTTAGATAGACTCGCCCATTCCGCGATCATATCAGTTAAACTCGTATTTTCTAGAGTCTTTAACTCTATTTCTAGAGTCTTTAACTCTATTTCTAGAGTCTTTAACTCTATTTCTAGAGTCTTTAACTCTATTTCTAGAGTCTTTAACTCTACCAAGTTGATCTGTTGCACTTTCTCCATTCAACTTCCATTGGCTTCAGCGGTTACCAGACATTTCCTCATCAATCTTGACCCCCCATATAGCTTCTGTCAGATATCTTCGCCACCCAACACAATGGAAAATAAACAGTTAGAGCCTATCGCCATCATCGGCTTTGGATGCCGCTTCCCAGGAGGCGCCGACACTCCTTCTAAACTCTGGTCTGTCCTTAAAGATCCGCAGAACCTGAGCCGAAAGCCACCTGCCAGCCGTTTCAACGTGGATGCTTTCTATCACCCAGTCGGAACACATCATGGAACTACCAACGCCACTCATTCTTACTTCCTGGAAGATTCAGAACGCAGCAACGTGGCTCAATTTGACGCCAGCTTCTTCAACATTCAACCGGCTGAGGTCGATGCCATGGACCCGCAGCAGCGAATCTTGATGGAAGTTGTCTATGATGGCCTTTGTGCTGCAGGCCAGCCTATGGAGAAGCTCCGCGGATCAGACACGGCCATGTTCGTCGGTTTGATGTGTGATGACTATCAAACCATCTTGACCAGCGACTGGGAGGGTTTTCCCCGATACACTGTAACAGGTGTAGAAAGGGGTATTCTGGCCAATCGCGTGTCATACTTCTTCGATTGGCGTGGTCCCAGTTTGACGGTTGACACGGCTTGTTCGAGTAGCATGGTTGCCTTGGACGAAGCTGTACAGGTGCTTCGTAGTGGCAAGTCAAAAATGGCTGTGGCTGCTGGTGCAAATTTGATTTTGGCCCCTGGTAAGTGTCGATCGCTAACATGTTTACCCATGATAGAATAACTCGATACTAACTTTCAACTTATAGTCATGCACATGAACGAGTCCAACCTAGGTATGCTTTCACCGAGCGGCCGCTGTGCCATGTGGGATACAGCTGCAGACGGCTACACCCGTGGTGAGGGTGTTGCAGCGGTGTTCGTGAAAACGCTTTCCCAAGCACTCAAAGACAACGATCCGATTCAGTGCATTATCCGCGAGACAGGTATCAATCAAGATGGCCGGACCCCCGGTCTCACTATGCCCAGCAGTGAGGCGCAGGCGCAATTGATTCGGGACTGTTACGCCAGAATCGGCCTCGATCCGGTGAACAACCCGCAAGACCGACCTCAGTTCTTCCAGGCCCATGGAACCGGTACTCAAGCCGGTGACCCACGAGAGGCAAATGCTTTATCGTCAGCCTTCTTTCCTCCGGGCTCGCCTGACCTTGAGGGTGGAAATAAAATGCTTGTTGGGTCAATCAAGACAGTCATTGGACACACGTTAGTGCTTTCCCCCCTCACTCCCTCTCTTTAGATGAAGTGGCTGTTAACTAATGGTATCTTAGTGAGGGAACTGCAGGAGTAGCTAGCATTATCGCGACAGCATTGGCGCTGAAGAATAGCATCGTCCCTCCCAATCTGCATTTCAATAACCTGAATCCTAAGGTTGCGCCATACTTCAGAAACTTGGATATCCCTACCAAAGCTATAGCCTGGCCATCTACAAATGGTCAAGTTAAGAGAGCTAGTGTCAACAGGCAAGTATCACCTTATGCCCATCTCAAAGCTTGTTGGGGCTACAATAATAAGCCGTACCGTACAGAACATTGCTAACAATGACGCAGTTTCGGTTTTGGGGGCACCAACACCCATGCTATTCTAGAAGAATACGTCCCAGCTGTCGAGGCTGAGGTGGAAACATCTTCAGGCATTCTTTATACCCCTTTGACATTTTCCGCTAACTCTGAGAATGCACTTCGGACGATGCTGTCATGGCATCTCGACTACCTTAGAGCCCATCCCGATGTTTCACTCTCGGATGTTGCCTATACGTTACAGCACAGACGTTCCGCGTTGACTTACCGTAAAACTATTGCCGCCACGACAATTGAGGATGCCATCGACTCTCTAGAGGAAATTCTCATCAATGATAACGCCGATACATCTGACCTTAGCACTCGATATAATACACCTCAAGGGGCCAAGATTCTGGGAGTCTTCACAGGCCAGGGAGCCCAATGGCCCCGCATGGGTGCTGAGCTAATTGAATCTTCAGCCTTTGCTGAGGCCCGTATCGCCGATCTAGACGCAGCTCTCCAAAGTCTTCCCAACCCGGCAGATCGGCCAAGCTGGACACTGAAGGACCAGCTCCTTGCTAGCAAAGAGACATCACGCATTGCAGAAGCCGCGCTCTCCCAGCCCCTATGCACGGCTGTACAGGTCGTATTGGTTGATATTCTCCGCGAGGCAGGTATTTTCTTCACTGCTGTTGTCGGTCACTCATCCGGCGAGATCGGTGCTGCCTATGCGTCTGGTCTAGTCACTGCGGAGGATGCAATCCGAATTGCGTATTTCCGTGGAGTCCATGCAAAGTTAGCCGCCAGTCCCAACCCTCATCATCCTCGTGGTGCTATGATTGCCGTTGGTACCTCCGCAGACGATGCACGTGAAGTCTGCTCAGAGAACTTTGCCGGCCGACTACAGGTCGCAGCCGTGAACTCTAGTTCCAGCGTCACCTTAAGTGGTGACGAGGATGCTGTTGACGAGGCGGAAAAGTTTTTTAAGTCTCGAAACACATTTGCACGAAAGCTCAAGGTTGATACCGCTTACCACAGCGCGCATATGGACACTTCTGCTGGACCTTACCTTGCTTCCATGGAAAATGTAGGCTTCGCAGCTCCCGAAGACGCTGGTACTACTACTACCTGGTTCTCCAGCGTGTATGAGGGAGAGGTGATGAGCAAGGAAAAGCTTTCTGGGCAATATTGGGTCGACAACATGTGTAATGCTGTTCTGTTCGCTAGTTCACTTGCCCAAGCTGTCGAGACATTTGGTGATTTCGACCTCGTTATCGAAGTCGGCCCTCACCCCGCGCTTAAGGGTCCCGCCATGGCCACTGTTGGCAGTATTCCGTATACTGGCATGCTCTCTCGCGGCCAAAATGATGTCGAGCAGATCAGCGTGGCGTTAGGATACATCTGGACGCAGCTAGGATTTGACAGCGTGCAGTTCTCCGCAGTCCAAGCCCTCCTATCTGGTGATCACAACAAAACCACCCTCGACGACCTGCCACCATACCCTTTTGAGCATCAGCGAAATTACTGGACAGAAAGCCGAATCTCTAACGCTTTCAAGAATCGCTCCATCACTCATGCACCCAACCCTATCTTGGGGACCCGGTGCGCTGAAGCAGCTACCCCTGGTGAGGTCCAATGGCGGAATATCCTGCGACAGAACGAGATTAGCTGGCTCAAGGGTCACTCATTGCAAGGGCAGACGGTCTTCCCTGCTGCGGGCTACGTTAGTATGGCCATTGAAGCTATCAAGGCTGTCGCCCTCGACAACGACGCTGATGCTTCCATCAGCATGTTGAAACTGAGTGACATTGAAATTGGACGTGCGATTGCCTTCAACGATGACAATTCCAGCGTTGAGACAATATTCAGTCTCTCTTCCGTTGATATGACCACGGCGACAATATCTGCTGAATGGGCGTGCTATTCGGAGGTCTCTGGTACCACTGTCTTGAACTCCAAAGGAAGCATACTGTGCCATCTTGCCACGTCCAGGCCAGACGAGATTCCATTAGTCAAAGCCGACGAGTCATATGACTTGGTTGAAGTTGGTAAGAAGGAATTCTATGACACTTTGTCTAGTGTTGGATACGGATACGCACCACCGTTCCAAGGGTTGACCGACATTCACCGCAAGATCGGTTACAGCGTAGGCACACTTAGTGACCAGTCCGGATCAACATGGGAGGATAACCTGGTCCTCCACCCTGGAATCCTTGATTCGGCGCTGCACACCATCTTTGCGGCCTGGGCTTACCCCGGTGACTCACAAATCTGGTCGCTTCACGTCCCAGTCACTATCGCTTCCATTACTCTCAACCCGTACTACACCTCACTGGGCGAGGGCGGTAAGCAAAGCACCCTTCCATTTGAGGCGTACGTTCGAAGCAAGGACCAGTCGCAGATCGTGGGAGATGTCTACCTACATGCCGAAGACGGCTCTCGCGCTTTTCTGCAGATGGAGGGCGCGAAGATGGTGCCTTTCAGTCCGGCTAGCGCGAAGAATGATATCCCTATGTTCTCTCATTGGGACTATACCGTTGCCTATCCAGATGGGGAGCTTGCTGCTTCCGAGGAGAAGATGACGCCGTATGAGATCCAGCTGTACAAGGATGTTGACCGTGTCGCCTATTGGTATGCTCGCAACATTTCGTTAGCTATACCTGCCGAGGAGCGCCTTAGTCTCCTACCGCACTACCAGAAATATCTAAAGTGGTGTGATCGCATAGTAGATATAGTGAGCCGTGGCGAACTCCGAAAGGTGTCTCCTGATTGCAATGCCGATACCTACGAGGACATTACCTGGGTTATGTCAAACTATAAGGATCGCAAAGATGTTCGCTTCATCCAAACAGTCGGAGATAATCTGGAGCACATGATTCGCAAAGGGAAGTCCATGGCCGAGTGTATGGACAAAGACGACATGCTCCGTACTTTCTATGAGGAGAATGCACTATGCGCCGGACCTACTACTCGCTGGCTCGGACGAATCCTAGGCCAAATTTCTTCCCGCTACCCTGGAATCAACATTATCGAGGTTGGTGCTGGTGCCGGAGCGACTACGTCTGCAGTTCTAGGTGCTATAGGTGATTCCTACTCCTCGTACACCTTTACAGATGTCTCCAAAGACTTGTTCGCAGATACAGAGGAACGCCTTAGCAAGCGGTCCAGCCGCATAGTGTTCAAGACATTGGATGTCGAGAGCGAGCCTTCAAGCCAGGGCTTTTCTGAAGGTGAATACGACGTCGTGATAGCTGCAAATGTGCTACATGCATCAGTCGATTTGGTATGCAACCCCTTTTCCGTCTAAATCGAGGAAACCTGCATAGGATATCATACTAACTCTAACTCCTACAGGAAACCACCCTGAATAATGTCCGCCGTCTCTTAAAGCCTGGTGGGTTCTTAGTCGTAGGAGAACTTACATCCACGGATCTACTATTTACTGGTATGACCGTAGGTACGCTGCCTGAGTGGTGGGTTGGCGTAAAGACTGGCCGAACTCGGGGACCATTGCTCGATCTGAACCAGTGGGATGTCGCACTGAAGAGCACTGGCTTCGGAGGCATCGACACCGTTACTCCAGATATCAGCGCCTCGCTCCCATCCAGTGTGTTCGTCGCCCAAGCTATCGATGACAAGATTTCAATGCTGAGAAACCCATTGACTGTCGAGAAGCATCCAGATGGCCTGAATACTAACAATCTTGCCATCATCGGGGGTTCTAAGCAATCCGTCCACAAGCTCGGTCGAGATGTCAGCGACGCCGTTGCATACCGTTTCCGCAATAAGCAATTTTTCGACACAATCGAAGAATTCGCTTCTTCTGATTTGGCGAAGGCCACAGCGGTTACTGTCTTATCCCTCACAGAGCTGGATGAACCATACCTGGAGACCCTAACACCTGGCAAATTTGAGGCTCTGAAGACGCTCTTTGCTGCGGCTGGGACTCTAGTCTGGCTCACGTCCGGATCACGAGAAGACAGCCCCTACCATTACATGACTACGGGTTTCATCAATACGATCAAGACGGAGTATCCCACGTTGACTACTCAGACTTACGACTTGGACCCACGCAATGGTATCGATGACAGCACAGCGGATGATCTGGCACAGATGTTGTTGAGACAGCTCGCTCTTCGAAACTGGGGCAGAGATGAGTCTCTCATGTGGACAACGGAACCCTCGATCTTCGTTAACAACGGCAAGCAATTCATCACTAGACTCAAGTCGGATACAGAAAAGAATGACCGATACAATGCACTACGCAGAGGTGTTTTCACGGCTGCCAATCCTTCTGTGGAAGACTTGGAGCTGGTTGGAATCGGTCAGGATCAAGATAGAGCCTTGGAACTCCGTAAAGCATCGCCGTTAGCTCGCAGTCAAGCTCCAGAGACCCAATACCGCACCGTCAAGATTACCCAGTCGCTACTGCAGACCATTGCTGTAGGCGCTGCCGGCTTTTTCAGACTTTGCGTGGGTATCGATATCAACACCAACGATATTGTTCTTGCTCTTTCCAGTTCCAACGCATCCCTTGCAAATATTCCAGCACAGTTCTGCATCACACTTCACGAAGCACCAAGCGCATCGACACTTGGGTCACTCGCTGCAAACCTGATTGCGGAGCAAATCCTCTCGCTTACCCCGGAGAGAGCCACTCTGCTAGTTAATGAGGCGGACTTCATCCTGCAGACTGTCTTGCAGGCTAAGGCTACGCTCAAGAATGTCAAGACGGTATTCACCACCGCCACTCTCGGGCAGGAGAAGAACAGTCGCTCAACCTTTCTTCACCCTCACTTCCCCCAGCATGTTATTCGCTCTTTGGTCCCTGCATCAACTGCCGTCTTTGTACACTTCCCTCGTGGCTCTCAGTCCGATGCTGTCCGAGATGTACTTGTCAAGTACCTACCACCAACATGCCTCAAGATCTCTGAGGAGTCCCTTGTCAGTCATGAGGTTAAGTCGTTCTCGGAGCCAGATTTATCGCAGGTTCTTGAGAAGGCTTGGAACAGAGCTCGCGTGTCCGACTCCCCTACAGTCAAAAACATTGCCCTAGGAGAGGTATCCGAGCACAGGGCTGTCGGTGAGCAATTGACCGTTTTGGATTGGACAACTGACAGCTCCGTTTCGGTCAAGGTCCAAACTATCGACTCCGGAACCCTATTCAGCGCCGGCAAAACATACCTCTTCGTTGGTATGGCAGGTGAGCTTGGACAGTCGCTAGCCAAGTTCATGATCGAACACGGCGCTCGCTATGTAGTCCTCACCAGTCGCACGCCAAAGGTTAACCAGAAATTCGGCGATGATATGGAAGAGCAACACGGCGCCGTTGTTAAGAGCGTGTCTCTTGATATTACCTCCCCAGCCTCCCTTCGATCTGTCCACAAGACCATCACAGCTACCTTACCGCCTATCGGAGGTATCATGCACGGAGCCATGGTTCTCTACGACGAGATCTTCTCCAATATGACCCACGAACAGTTCGTCCGCGTGGCAAAGCCAAAGGTTCTAGGTGCCCAGCTCCTAGACGAACTTTTCTACGATGACGGCTCACTAGAGTTCTTCATCTGCTGTTCCAGTATCTCCTCCGTCATTGGTTGGAGTGGTCAGAGCAACTACGCTGCTGCCAACGACTACATGAGTGCTTTGATGAGCCACCGACGGAAGCGCGGAGTCGTCGGGTCCAGCATCAACATTCCCGCCGTCCTCGGCGTCGGCTACGCAGCACACTCGGGCACATTCGACTTCAACTACATGAAGTCCATTGGATACATTAATATTGGAGAAGAAGACCTTCACACCCTCTTCGCTGAGGCCATACTATCGGGCCGCCCCGGACAAGCCTCTGAGGTGAAGTCGCAGGTCGCCATGGGCGTCAACTACGTCCCTGCCGACCTAAACGTCAGGAGCGCGCACAAGCGTGACGCTCGATTCAGCCACTTCGTGCTGCGCGATGGTACCCACAGTAGTGCCAAGACGAAGGGAGGCAAGGCAGGCGTGCGTGTCAAGGTGCAGCTCGAGAGCGCGAAGAACGAAGAGGAAGCCTACGCCATAAGCCGCGACGCATTCCTGTCGCACTTGAAGCGCATGCTCCGCATCCCCGAGGAAGAGAAGGTGTCCGACTCACTGACCCTCATGGAGCAAGGTGTAGATTCTCTCGTGGCCGTGGACATCCGGTCTTGGTTCCTCAAGGAGATGGAGGTCGACGTACCCACTCTGAAGATTCTGGGAGGCGGGACTATTGCTGACTTGGTCAAGACCGCGCTCGACAAGGTGCCTAGCTTGCAGCAGGAGGCTCCCGAACAGGCCGCACCTAAGCAGGAAGAGGCAATTGGGCAGATAACGGCTAGCACGTCGCCTAACACTTCTGGCAGCCCATTCCTTACCGACAACTCTGGTGCCCCTTCCGAGGTGGACTCGGCCTTGTCGTCTCCTCCGGCTGTCGAGATTGATGATAAGTTCTCTGCCGATGTCGCCGCAAGTGGATTGGGGATCAGCAATGTCGAAGCATGATAGCTGAACAATAGCTTAGGGGTAACTACCCCCAGGGTGACTCGGATACGGCGAGAAAGGCCTAGGGCCAGGTCTTGGATATGTATAACGTTTCATTCTTGGTTTTTGTTGCGATAGACTCTCGCGTACTGGCTTCGTTTATCATTCTTTCTTGTATAGTATAATTGATATTCTATTTATATAATAGCCCGAACCGTGCTCCAACACTGTCTCAAATGTTATATCACCGAAGGAGCTGTACTACATCAGTACCTAGGTATATATCACGACTACGACAGACAAATCGTTCCATTGGATAGTATGACGACTTGTCGGTCTTAACTAGAACCTGGGAACACGTTGCTAGGTGTCTTCGTGTCCTCGAATCGTTCTAACCCCCTTAGTTATGATCCCCTATGTTCACCAAAAACTCGATAGGAAACCCACAGTCGTCAAATTACTCCCTATATAGTCAGTCTGTAGTCCCAGTTCCTACCGTCCTTTTACTTCTCTCTGTCGGAAATGTGTGCAGCAGTAGTACAAGCTTCCCAAATGGATTTGGGTCTCGGCGGCGTAGGCATTGACGCTTGTCTGATCGTTTGCTAGGACCGAGATTTGCCGCAGATTTTCAATATCTAACCCTGCTAACGATTCTATACCCATGGTGAGAGTGAAATCATATACTTCTTGTGCATGGGGGATCATCGTGGCGGTGGGAGTCATGGAAAAGGGAGTACCAGCTACGGGATATACTCGTGTCTAAAACGGGCAGGCCGATGGTCTAACCTATCGGATAGAGTCAACATAATTGCGTTTTTCCATTTATGGAAATAAGGGACGAAGTCTGGATTGGTATCTTACTGGTTTTGTGGACATTTGTTTCAGGGGGTACCGAGAAAAAGGGGGAAAGGGCGGCTCGACGCTATCGACTGCTCTACCGCTTGAAAGGGGTCTAAGTCTCCCATGAGACAACCCCCACGCTCATCAACCATGAAAATCCATTGTGGTTCTAAGAAAGCCATATAGATCTTTTTGATCGCCCTGATCGGATTAGTAGTATCACATCCTTGGCCGCTATAGTACTATGCTTCGGTTTTTTATTCATGATACTACACCACTCTTAAGGTAGTAAATCTACAGGTCTAGGTAATCGCTAGCAATCCAAGGGATATAGGAATGCGAAGTTATATTATGGGTATACGTAAGTCAAGGTAGGACTTAAGGGGTAAGCAGGAATGCCCCCTCCACGGGTCAACTCGGCTGGTAGATAACAAAATAAAATGCTTTCCAATTGTACAAACCGTGATAGTCACACGGCTTTCTTCATTGACACCCAACAATCAGCATGGCACCCGATATCTATTGGATTGGCCTCTTCGTCCTCGTCCCGGTAGTAGCACTTGCTGCCGGATATCAGGATGTTTTGCGACTTTTCAGGGTGAATACTGCAGATAAAGAACCAAGTGGACACGATGAGGAATCTGCGAGATTTCAAAAAGTCTTTATGCGTGTGTATCTACTCGTGATGGGATCGGAATGGCTTCAGGTCAGCTAAGACGGCGTCCTTGAGGCGACAAGACTAACATTCCTCCCAGGGACCATATCTCTATTCGCTCTTCCGAGACGAGAAAGCACTCGGCGAGCAGACCGTTGCGATTCTCTATATCACGACGTACCTCTCCGCAGCGGTATCAGCATTTTTCACGGGCTACTTGGCCGACAAATATGGTAGAAGGGCTGCTTGCATGATATTCTGCGGACTCCATTCCCTTGCATCCATCTCCGTAAAGTCTCATTCACTATGGGTCCTTGTGATGGGGAGAGTTCTGGCTGGGATAGGCTTGAATCTGCTCTGGACTGTTTTTGAGAGTTGGATGGTGACCGAATACAATGCTCACGGAATAAATCGAATCTCGTTTCCTCTGAGCGCAATGTTTGGTATGATGACCAAGTATAATTGTCTCACAGCCATCCTAGCTGGGGTTATAAGTCACTATATTGTCCTAGCTACAGGTTCGAAGACTGGGCCGTTCATCGTCGGAGCGGTAAGATGGGTCCCTTGATTTTATCCCCAATCACCTACTAATTGGATAGCAGGGCATTGACGCTTGCGCCGTCCTCCTCATGCTTTGGACGTGGAACGAGAACAAGGGTACCAGGGGTGCTCTCAACTCTCCGGAAATAGCTGAAGAAATATCTACCAGATTGACTATAGAAACGAAAAAGACAAATTACATGAGGGTTTGGGTGCTCAGCTTCGCTTCTTGTTGCTTCGAAGGAACAATGTTCCTTTTCACGTTTCTATGGCCCGAAACACTGCAAGAAGCGCACAACAAGGAGCACCCCGATCATGTTGATTCGACTCCTTACGGGGTAACTTTTGCCACCTTCATGGCTACCATGGTGCTAGGCGCAATGCTGTTTAGCTTCTTCATGGGTGGTAAAGCGAGACCAGTAATAACAGAGCGAGTCTTGGTCTTGAGCGAAGCATCACCAACGATACTCCTCGGCTTAGCTCTCGTCGTCAGCTCATCAAGTTTTTTAGTGGCCGCCCTGTCTAGAACAGAACTGCACTCGTTTTTGGCGTTTCTACTTTTAGAGTTTTGTAACGGAATCTACGTTCCAAGCATGGCATATCATCGTGGTATGGTGGTCGATGACTCAAGCAGAGCTTTAGTGTATGGCCTGATGAATATTCCCCTATTCATCTTTGTTGTTATTGCACTCCTTACCACTAGCAGAGATGGAGGTGAGTCGCTCAGCCCAAAAATTTCAATACACCATCAACTAAAATAATCAATAGCAGAGCACAAGAAAACGCTGTTCACATTGTTGGCAGTTTTACCTCTAGTCGCAGCCATAGCTATTATTGTAGGATTTGCTGTTCCGACTATCTGTGAGTACTCTTCGCAGACCGAGGGTACAATTTCATGCGATGATGATTTGAGGGAACGCGACGCGACAGGACAATACGAGCCCAAATCTATGATCGCCATTGACGTTGTATCTAAAGATTTCACATAGTTCTAAAAGGCTTCCTGGATTGACTTAATTCTCATCACATTAAAGATACGATCGAAGCTGAAGAGTGCTCTTACAGTAGACGTGATATTATTGTGCATAAATGCAATGCGCCAGACACCATGGCTATGTTGGCCATTCTAATCCCCGTCCGAGGTATCAAAAAGAATCTCAGTTTAACCCGCGATCTCGTCCCTTTCATCCTCCCATTCGTCGTCGTCCATCTGATCGCCAATGGCTTCTTCGGCATCTCCTGCCAACCCTTCACTATCCAACTCATCCTCTTCCATCATCTCATCGAATAAATCACTGTTGTTGCCATCCATATCGATGTCATCGTCATCTTCGGCATCTTCTCCGTTTTCGCCCTTCTTACCACCCTTTGCTGCCTTTTCTTGCTTCTTCTTCTCCACGTTCACCTTTTGCTGTTTTCTCCTTGTTTCTTTCTCTTGCTTGCGTTGCTCCCATCGCTTCTCAAGGTCTTGGATTTCTTGCCTTGACTTATGGATATGCTCATGCCACATTGTCTTGCCAGAACAGAGACCCTCTTCGACCTTGGTCATTCGCAACTTCATGCGGGGCCCGAGTTCGACGAGGGTAACCCGCCGTCTTTCCACTCTTTCATCGCCCTCAGCATTCTTTTCCGCTTCCTCCAGCTTAGCAGCACGGGCCTTACTGAGCACCTTACGTGGCGCATCCTCCAAGACTTCAACTTCGGCATCCGTATCCATCTCGCTTCCGCTGGTACCGTCAGTCATATAGCCTTCGCCATTTTCGCCGCCGATCATGAATTCGGAGATGTCCTCCAGCTTTCCAAGATTTGGTACACCCCCTTTCCTGCTCTTCGCACTTAGAAGCTTCTCGGCAGCGTCAAGTCTTCGCAGCGGCTTGGAAACACCAGCAGGCTTCGTAGAGATGGCGTAGTGTCGGAAGTTAAGCACAAAAGAACCATCATCCTTATCCGTGGCAGGCTCTCGGTTTAGAAGGAGGACTCTACGTATGGATTTGAGAGGGGTGGTCTGAGGATTGATGCGAGGAAAAAGTGACTGGAATATGGTTGTGGTAAGGGATTCAAGGTGTTTAGGAACTTTAGAATTGGCATCGGCACCGGGTGTAGAGATGTTGTTCATGATCAACTAGAATGCGCCAGCAGTTAGCAATCTACAAGATAGCTCAATCCTAGGTATAATGGGAATCGTACCAATGGTGGTGTGGCATATTCCTTGCCGCCTCCCTTAGGATGTCTCTGCGCTTTTCGAATATCCTTGCAAAGTGAATATTTTTCCACCCGAAAGTGCAAAGTAGGACCGCGGGGAGTGGTGGCTATGCGCAAGTTGGTATTTCCAGATTCGGATCGCGAGAATAGAAGAAGATGGGTGACACCGAGAGGACCAGTCATGGTAACATAATCTCTTAAACGATTCGCGCGACGTTCCTTCAGACGACTAGCGGTACCGGGTTCCATAACCTGACGAACATCCTTGGCTAATTGACTGACGCTGGATCCAACCTCACCGGCGCCAATGCGAATAACCATACTCTTGGGATCCTGCACAGCAGAGCGTCCCGCCAGAGGGACCTTATGCTTAGGGTTATTAGCACCGACATGGGTGCGCTTCTTCGTACGACTTTTCGCCATAGTTGATGATGCGTGTGACTGTCCTGGTTGAAACGGGCGCAAAAATAAATTGAAGATGAATCGAGTCAAGATTGAAAGAAGCTTCGATTTTTCTTATTCTTGTTTTTGGCAGAAAAAAGATAGCTTAGAAGTAGTAAGTACTGGTTACGAGAGATACTGGCTGAAAAAACGTGAATAATGAAGGTACTCTGTACTTAACTAGTGACAGTGGGACATCTTTAGATAAGATAGATTAGCTTGAAGGAGAAGGCGGTCAAATTTTTGAAGATGCGGGATGCGACGAACCTGAACCTTTTTTTATTTTATTTCCACTCGTACCATTCTGTACTAATTGCATCGAGTTACCTACATCCAATTCCACCACCCTCTCTACATACATAAGCCACCACTCAACGATTCTCTTCAAAAATGTCTTCTGCTAAACGAAGAAAGACGTCGCCTGCTTCCGACGACCATGACGAGTCCCACGACGAATCCCACGACGAATCGCCAGGTTCTGTAACTTTGGAAGAGGGATCAACTGTCGAGTCTGCCCCGAAGACATTCAAAGACTTGGTAAGAAAGCACCGAGCCCCAAGTCATGCACCAACATATTCTAACATTATGATGTTCTATAGGGTATCGTTGACCCTCTAGTTGAGGCATGCCACTCCCTCGGATACAAACATCCCACTCCAATCCAAGCGCAGGCGATCCCTCTCGCTCTACAAAATCGAGATCTTATAGGATTAGCCGAAACGGGAAGCGGAAAGACAGCTGCATTCACCTTACCTATCCTCCAATCGCTCCTCGAGAAACCATCTGCTTTCTTCGGTCTAATCCTAGCGCCGACCCGTGAGTTGGCAACCCAGATCGGTCAAGCAGTAGAAGCCCTCGGTTCCTCCATATCCGTACGATGCGCCACCATTGTTGGAGGTTTGGACATGGTCCCACAAGCCATCGCCCTCTCCAAGAAGCCTCATATCGTCGTGGCCACTCCAGGACGTCTATTAGATCATCTTGAAAAGACGAAAGGTTTCAAACTATCCCATACTAAATACCTAGTCATCGATGAAGCCGACCGACTGTTGGACATGGACTTTGGTCCCATCCTCGACAAACTACTAAAGTTCCTTCCAAGAGAGAGGCGCACATTTCTCTTCAGCGCAACCATGTCATCCAAAGTTGAGAGTCTGCAAAGAGCCAGTTTGCGGGATCCTCTGCGCGTCAGTATCAACACCAACAGATATCAGACCGTCTCGACCTTGAAACAATACTATATTTTTATTCCTCACATGCACAAGGATACATACTTGATATCCCTTGTGGCTAGTGAGTTTGCTGGACGATCTACCATTATTTTCACACGAACAGTCTATGAAACTCAGAGAGTTGCAATCATGCTCCGATTCCTAGGCTTTGGAGCCATTCCTCTCCATGGTAAGTTGACACCATTCATTGGTCCCGTTGGAAGAAAAATAAATCATTTTATAATGCATGCTAATTCCGTTTACCTCAGGCCAATTATCCCAATCTGCACGTCTAGGTGCTTTGAGCAAGTTTAAGTCCGGATCACGCGACATCTTGGTTGCGACCGATGTCGCTGCTAGAGGTTTAGATATACCCAAGGTCGATGTTGTTTTTAACTACGATCTGCCTCAAGATAGTAAGTTTTTTTTTTTACAGAAAAACGACTGAGCTCATGACCCTTGAGTTGCGTATCATTGGAATATATGCACTGCTACCACATTTCTTGCATGCAAATTAGCTAACCAACGTACCTAATGCAGGCAAGACATATGTTCACCGAGTTGGAAGAACAGCGCGTGCAGGTAATGCTGGTCAGGCCGTAAGCTTGGTCACCCAGTACGACCTCGAGATCTATCAACGCATTGAAGCAGCTCTAGGTAAGAAGCTTCCTGAGTTTGAAGCTGATAAGGAAGAGGTCATGGTTTTCAAGTCCAGAGTCGAGGAAGCCCAACGCCACTCCCGCAATGAGATGAAGAATTTGCTTGAGGACCGTGGTAATAAGGGCTCAGTCCTGAAAGGCCGCCACACGGCTAGGGACAAGAAGAGACGACATGATGGTATGGATGCTGAAGAAGGTTAATATTGCAATGAGATCAGAATGAAAAAGAACAAGATCATGGAGACGGTGTAAACAAAATATAATTTAGATATCCAACAATTCGAGCTTATTGCTATATACCTGCATAATCATGAGACGTGCCGCCGAGACCTACTGACATACGTCTTTCAGTTGACTGCCAATTCCTATAGTATTGTTAACATTAGGTACTAAATACTTTGATTTCAAGACACGGATAAAACATAACATAATATTCTTCAATCCCTTGAGTTGAAGCGAGTCTGGGATTAGTTATCCGCCTAACCTGAAAACGACCTTCATCCTGCAAGTCATGGACGACTAGTCGAAACCAACTGCTTGGTTCCGCCGAGACACATGGTGATCCCTTCAGCACTAGTGATATTCAACAGTGACAACTGCAGCAGCGAATAGTCATGTCCTAGAGGATCGCTAGGTTTATGCATCTTTGATACAGTTCGATAACAAACATCTTACATTTGTGATTCGCGTTTTTATAGTCTGGGGAGTGCTTCTATGAAATGGCGAATACTGGTGAGGTGAAGGTAACATGGGATATTTGGAGTATTTTGACTTGGAATTAGATCCTTCGTCGAAGTAGGTATCTCTAGGAACATGCTGATGCCAGCTCGACCTCGCAGTTACCTACCTAGTCACCGTACTTCAATTCGTAGTATTTGGACCTTGCATTGTGTCCGATTCAAAGGGGGCTAGGTAAATATTCTCTAGTTTCATGGTATAGAATACGGGTATCTATTGAATTGCCTTGTAATGGGCAGTAATGGTAAAACTTCCCGAGTAGTTCCAAAGTATAAAAAAAAGGGAATACGAAATGGTATTCGCCAAAGGAGTCTACATGGTGATATGAATGGATGTAATACCGTAGTAGATTGCTCCAACACAAGGCACGATATCCGTCAGCCCAACCCAACCACCAAAGACCTCTCTTTTCATTCGACCACCGATTAATCCAAGTCATCCTCAATGATACGCTATCCTCCAGATTCTCTAACAAAAGCCTTCACATCTCCCATCACAGACGAGCATAACATCAGAAGTGGGTCAACAGTCCTTTTTTTCTTCGCTCACTTGAGCTCTTTTTTTTCCTTCCTTCCTCCCCCAGACCAGGCCGCATTCACTGGTCGACCCGGTCGTGGACGTGGCCAACCGGAAGGGGACGAACAACTGTCAAAGCTCGAAAATGAGCGTGGGGATGTGGGGTACCGTAGATCGAAGAGAGCGCATGGGATGAGACATAAAAGAGCATAGATCGCAACCTGGTTCATCATGAAAGCTTCATAAAAGTCTCTATTTACTTAATACCTATGCATCATGCGTTTCTACTGCACTATTATTACGTTGTGTGCTATGACACAGCACTAGACCCGTACTGTAGGTCGTCTTGCGCAGGGTTCACATTGTGATCAGTCAGTCACAGCAGTAAAACCCCCATTAAATTCAATCAATGTTCGCTTATTAAAAGTTCGGCATTGCCGCGCGCATTTGCGAGATTGGAATTCTATTGGAAAAAATGAACGAGGGCAATGGTTGGGCCTCTTGTGATTCTCTCCAACATGTGTGCCTTTGGATATCACACACGAGACTCCCTTTTATGCCATCGGCCAGGAAATTAAACAGCTAAGAAGGATACGAAAAGAGATCGTCTAAAAAACAAGAATGCGCCCAACATGAGCGACGTTGGTCATTTTTCAAGTACACCTGAAAAGGGGTCGGGTTGTCTACTGGACTGATATCCAAGACGGGTGCAATATGCATGGTGCCTCAATGACGCGAGAGGATTAATCCTCAGCTTCCTCGCCGTTGGCAGCAACCTCTGTCACGGCCTGTGTCTTTCCTTTGGCGGGAAGGTCGACGTCGATACCGAGCTTCTTGGGCTCGATAGGTTCATCCGCGCCGTTTTCTTCGACATCTTCGTCCTCGCCTTCACCTTCGCCTTCGATTTCATCGAATCCATCTTCTTCCTCACCCTCGAGATCATCATCTAATTCGAGGCCATCTTCGTCGTCGAAGTCCTCTTCCTCGCCTTCCTCCTCGCCATTGTCTGCGACGACGGGAACAGGCTCGATGGGGGCATTAACTGTCTTAAGCTTCTTCTTTGGAGGAGCTTCAGCTGGCGCTACACCGGAATTGTCAGTCGATACAAAAACATTGTCGGTAGTCATCGAATATGCCTAGAGGAGACTTACGCTTCACGCCATTCTTGCCGTTCGCGGCGTGCTCCTCTTCCTCCTCAGGTTCACCTGCTTCATCATATTCTTCTTCGTCCTCCTCGGCGTCGTCGACATCTTCATCATCTTCGCCTTCGGAGATGCTGTTAGATGAGGGTCAGCAGATACTCTCTGGAATACCTGGTATGGTTCCTTCAGGCTGAGGTATGGGTTCAATTGGATAACCAAATGGCAATGCTGGGACATTCGCGACAACGCGCCCATTTGCGCGATAATGCGATTGATCGATTCGATGGTTGCGCATCTTTCGCGACAAGGGATTCATGTCTACCACCGGTCCCACATGACGCATGTTCGAATGCGTCTGAACTTGAAGTGATGAACGAAAGAAGCAACTTACTACTCCTCTTCCTCTTCGCTCTCGTCGCTGGGAAGAGCAACGAGCTCTTCTTCCTCCTCGACTTGCTTCCTCTTCCGAGAAGACATGTTTTTTTGGCTTTGGAAGGGGCTGAGGGAGGGTTTTTGATGTAAGAGGGGGATCAAGGCCTGTAGATTGATGGACTACGGGAAGAAATTGGATGGAGTTTCGATGAGAGAGATGGAAAGAAGAGGAGAAAAAGAAGAAGAAAGATGGAAGGTAGGGAAAGGGGAAAGGAGAAAGCTGGGGGTGGGAGGAGGGAACCGGTGGCCGCTGTGCTTGGGGAAAGGCTGTTTTGCTTGGGAAGGGGGAGCAAAGCGTAGGCTGGCCGTGGAGAGGGGGACATGTAAGCTGGGAGCTGGGGGAGCTTGGAGAGAGGAATGTGTGAGAGAGGGGTGTCGGACGGGGGAGCTCTGGAAGCTTTTGCTGTTTGTTACCTTGTCTTGTTACCGCAGACTCAACTCCCACCACCTTTCCTAGTCCTGGTACCTCTCTCACTCCTTCTACCCCCCCCCCCCAAGAAACACCCCTAGTTGCAGGAAGGGCTAGGAGGGTGCCCATCAATGTGGACTAACACTGTACGCCCAAGAAGCCACCAAAATCACTTAAGACCGCTGCAAGTGATGGTGTGGGACTCGGGCCATCTCCTGACTAAGGCGTCGATTGGGGCCCGGGAAGCTCAAAATGGTTCAAGTTTGAATTGACCGATTGATGACGACCTCCCAGCCACACTTTTCTTAGGTACTTGAACCCCAAGAATCAAGGCATTTCCCCTCATTTTGTTGAGCCACTTGGTTTAACCGCGAACCTCAAATAAAATGCACAGCCTTATGGTGCATCGCCGATTCGATGAGTTTTGGTAAGATGCATCAAGAATGCACATAATAATTTCAATCGTGTTTTTCTTTCTCAGAAATGAAAAGGAAATGCATATGTGGCCAAACAACTAGGGATACATTTACCGCCCGTCTGATTCTGTGATAAACTGCAGACTATAATTATTTGCGATTAGTTTAATAATCAAATAAAGAGATTGGAACTCACCTGTGACAGTTACTCACCATGAACATATTTGCTGTTGCAGCTTGACGCGACGGGATTCATACATGGTATCCATACGGCTTGTCTCATAGGCACAATAGGTTAGTACCTGATGTTGGTAACATGTGAAGTATGTATTCCGCACTATGTAGGTAGAATTGCATGATCCCACGGTTGCAATGAGCATAGCATATACCCCATAAGCGGATATCGGACATATGCTCCCGCTGCATTTCCGAGGGAAACCTGGTGAGTATTACTTCAAGCCTTCATAGTGCTGTGATATTGATTGGCATGCATTGTGATAGGCTCATTGAACGAGGCCAAGAAGCCAGGGGAACGCGAAGAACACGCGTCGAAGATTCGATCACGGTAGCCACGGCGAGCTTCCCATTGCAACCCATTTTTTTCTGACGTTCGTATGTTCATCTACCCGTTCACCACCACACCACAGTAACAGACGACACAACGAACATTGGAAACATTATTGACAACTAAAAATTGCTGTTGATATTTCACCTTGGGAGTGTGGAATGTGGAATGTTTCGAAATGAATTCCCATATATGCGGTAGAGTAGTCAAATGGATGTCAATAAGTTGTCAACTACCTGACCAATGAACACTTCTGAAAAGCGAAAAACTTTTTGTTGTTGAATGATGGGGAAAAGAGGAAGATCTTAGCTGTCTATCGTTTAAATCCGGATCCCGGCGTATTTGGCCCGAGTCTTAGGTAACCGAGCAGTCGAGTACCTAGTACATAGTACATCTGATAAAAAGTGGATGTCACCGGCTAGCTGCCTTGCTGCCCTGGAAAAATACCACCAAATAACGCCAAGGGTGCTTAGCTGTGCCCCTGATCCATAGCCTCGGAACTGCCTAAACCAGGTACGCTTGCCCTTCTACCGTGCAGCCGTGCCACTAAGCCCACTGAGAGTCTGTTTCTTGGTTGTTATCCATATATTTCCTCCCTTGAGATTTCCGGTCAAAACGGATTAAAACGACGGGTCTAAAATTGTGCCGGCTTAGTCTCTTTTCAATTAGGTAAGGTACCTACATGGTAAGTTTCGGTTAAATAGAAGTTTATTGTGTGCTGCCCTGGCTGCCTGGTTCCTTCATGACTTTCAAGGCCGAGATGACACTGATACCAATTGACACCTACATGATATGTACATATGCAATATCCAATATGTACATGTATGCATGATGTATGCGGACGGATAGCTTGCATGATGTAACACCAGAAATGTGCAACATTAAAATCACAGGGACTTACTGATGATCCATCACTGTCAATGAATAGAAACCAACATAATAACAAGACAACAATAGAAAAAGAGACTAGGTGTAGATTGACAATTAAAGAATGATGACTGTGAATCGAGTATATTAATTTTTTCTTCATGACAGCATGGTTCATCTATGGGAATGACAGGCCTCTGGGAAATTGCACCGTTCCTCGAGGAAAAATGATGTCAGCCCCATAATCAGCTTTCTTCCATTTCCTTACTCTTTTCGTTGTTTCCAAGACCCGGGACTGCCAATAAGAGGGGCCGGCAGGAACCCCGCTAAACAACCTTGCCTAATGGACGGGCTAGAGTCCGTCCCGCGTTTACTAAAAAGTAATCAAAATTACTTCCATTATAGTGGCTACCTATTGCGGTGCCTACGGCATCAGCGGAGGATAGAAATTCTTTTTTACCAAGGAAATGGGAATGGAGAAGATACTGTTTTTTTTCTTCTTCTTCTTCCTTTTCCTCGAGTATTGGAGCGATTTGTTATCATCTCGTCCCGTCCTGTCACGTTATCGACTTTTCTAGGTTGTGAGTCTTGTACTCAGCTACTGTACCGCAGTAGGGCGCGCTGTATATTGCGTGTGAACCTTAATCTCATTGGAGAATACAAACGCAGCAACTTCAGCCTAACCTACCATTTGTATGGATATTAACCGCATACCTTATTTTTAGGTAGCTGGGTAGTGGCATCAGCAGCTGAAGCGAAAACGGGACTTGACTCGCGAAGATGCAATCGTGCAGATGATAGCTGCATAATTAGATCCGACTTAGAGTTTGAGATACTTGGGTACAACAAACGCACCATTCATTCGTTTATTCGTTTATTCGTTCATTCGCTCGTTCAATTATTATTCAATCAGACATTGAACCTTCAATTCGAGATTTCCAGTATTACTGTACCTTCCGTTAGGTAACCTTTACTTGAGGCATCCACTCCACCAACAGTTAATTACCGCCCGATTTTTAGTTGCGTCTAGTACCTTGAACTTTGAACCTTGGATACCTCGATTCTCCATTCATTCTGCAATTCCACCAGCATACCTCCCATTATTTCTCTTCGACGACAAACAAATTCAAACAATCAATCACATACCAACTTCGTCATTGGCATTGTGTCAACTCTTAAAAATATATCCGTTGTTTGTTTTGGATCCAAGAATATATTCGATCCTATTGTTCTTTTACTTGATCCAAAATCATCTGTACCAGTCGACGGAAAGACGCATACCCGAAAAGGCCAGCCGCTTTTTCTTCTACCAGCTGGTATCACACCGATAAGCACTTGTGCAGCTGTCGTTGCCGGTATGGAAGGAACTTGAAATCATCAACTCACTCGACTTCCTATTGAATCCCTTCCCTATCGACCTATTCACTGGGTGAAACCCAATTGACAACGACATTCGCTCAATCTTTAACTCCTTCCTTCGTTTGACTGATCATCATCAACATTGTCTCGGAACATTTACGGCTACGCCCGTGCGTGCATCCCCAATCCCATATACTCACACCACTCCTTTGGACCGGTTCTTGTATACAACCATCGAACGGGTGCCCACGACAAATGCAAAGCTTGGAGTCGCTCTTTTTTCGAACCTACTTTAGTAAAACCACCAGTCAAATACGCATTGGCCCTCTTGATACTCAGCAATTCAGCCTTGAACGAGTCCAAAAAGCTGCATTGGCAGAATTGGAGGAGGTGGATTTTTTGTATTAGAGGGATTGCTAGGTTCTAGATTGCTTGGCCCTGGTCATTGGCCTCAAGACTAACCATGGCCGACAATGGTGATGGCCCAGCAGTGGCCGATTCTGAGAATCAACAACGACAGAAAAGATTTGGTGATGCGAGTGCTATGACACAACCTGGATCAAGGTCAGGTATAATATCAGACGTATCACCAGCTGGGATTAGCGCTAGACCAGACCACGGTATGAAGTTCCGGGAGTATGGACTCCACGCCTCGAGAATCCAGGAGTCGAAACACACCCCGGTTCGTCCAATTTTCCCCAATGCTGCCAACAGTTACAGACACAACTTCTACGACAACAACGACAGAGATGGCTACGACGCCGATGTAGACAATGATCCCGACGACACAACAATTACCACTGCTTCTTGGAATTCCCCTTCTACCACCCATTCTACACCTTCAACCGCTTTTACCTCCTACTCTCATTCCAGTCCTATCGCAGAGGCCTACTCGCCTAGCGTTTCACACTTACCCAACTCACCATTGTCTCCACGCTGGGATTCTCTAGGCTACGATAGGAGCAACACCCTTAGTCCTACTTCTCCTACCGCTAGCAGTCATCGTAGTCGACTATCGAACGCAACAGATGAGTTGCACCTGGGTGTGAACTCTCCTGTCTATGGTACCAGAGATGAGCGTCCCCTGCCACCTGCTAAGAGGATGAACGCGGGCGAAACAGTACGCGTTGATAATTTTTCGAGACCCCGAAAACCGAGTATACAACAACCGCAACACGAAACACCTCGTGTCCAACCTATGAATAACCTTGCTACCGACCCCGATCACCTTGATATCGAATCCAATCACCCCCTATCCTGGCCGCGACAACGCGGTCAGTCTATATCGTCGAATATATCCGCCGCTACCTTCGCATCCGTACCCATCCGAGCGCCCCCTGACATGTACTCTCGAGAAAATCTTAGGAGTAGAGGTCGACAACAAAACCCTTCCATTTCCCGTCCTCCTGTTTCGTACAGCCGAACCGATAGCAACGGTCCGACGTTCAATAGGGATCCGATACATCGTATGGCATCTCTCCCAACAGAGGAACTCAGAGCTAGCTATCGATCCCAACTTTCAGCATCAACAGCACAGGGAACAGTAGCGACAGAAAGAAGTAGCGTAGCGACCAGGAACAGCTCTATAACCTCCGTGTACGGCCTAGTTGACGAATCGCTCAGTGTGGACGACGTGATGGGCATGTATGAGAAGGGGTTTTATGACGATTCGGCACCTGAAGAAGAGCAAAACGAAATGGTAGACTCTAGGCCAGCAACAGCAAGATCTGAGCTGAGCAGAAGGAAAACTGCCATGCTTGAGGCGATGACTGACCTGTTACCGATGCCTGAAGGGTCAGACTCTAGTTCAGAGGTACGGGATTCGGCCATGTATGAAGACCCCGATACGCGACAATCCTTTGTTGAGGAGGCCGAGGAAGCTGAGGCCGAAGAGGCTGAGGCTGTGGAAGCTATGGAGGAAGCGAAGGAAACGGAGGATCTCCATCCAGAGCCTGATGCTGGTGCCGAAGCTGCCGAGTCCGATGCCGACGTCAACGATGATGATGAACTGGATGACGAACCCCGACCTCTACCGCCCTCGCGTCAGATGACCGACCTCACCATTGCGGAGGACGATGACGAGCGAGATCGCTACGGATTCAGGAAGAGTAATCAATATGTCAGCCGAGAGCAATACGATAACTGGAACGAAGGTTACACCGAGTACTTGGCCAGAAGACGAAGAAAATGGAATGCCTTCTTGAGGGAGCACGGACTCATGACGGATAATCCGAATCGATTCCCACCACGATCTAATAAGACGAAGCGATTTGTTCGCAAGGGCATACCTCCTGATTGGAGAGGCGCGGCTTGGTTCTACTATGCTGGTGGACCAGCCGTCGTCGCGAAGCATGCAGGCATGTACGATAGTCTTTTGAAACAGAAGGCTAAGGACATTGATGTCGAAGCTATCGAGCGTGATCTGCACCGCACCTTTCCGGACAACGTCAAGTTTCGCTCGTCCCACCCATCAGCCAGGAGTGGTAATAGTGGTTCCCAGAGTCCGAAGGATGATGAAAGCACATCTACGATGAATGAGCAGCCGATGATTTCTTCTCTTCGCCGTGTTCTTCACGCCTTCGCTATCTACAACCCGAAAATTGGATATTGCCAATCACTCAATTTTCTAGCTGGTTTGCTGTTACTCTTTGTGGAGACGGAAGAACATGCCTTCTGGCTCCTCAATATCATAACCCGAGTGTACTTGCCCGGAACCCACGAAACCAGCCTCGAAGGCGCCAATGTCGATCTTGGGGTGCTGATGTCTTCATTGCGGGACTCCATGCCTCATGTATGGGCTAAGATCGGTGGCGAGCTCGACGGTACAGATGTTGTATGGCCGAAGAGTTGGAAGCACAGACACAAACCCGAGACGACTCGACTTCCTCCTATTACTCTTTGTATGACTGCTTGGTTCATGAGCTGTTTCATTGGTACTCTACCTATCGAGAGCACACTCCGCGTCTGGGATGTATTCTTCTATGAAGGATCCAAGACGTTATTCCGTATTGCTTTGGCCATCTTTAAAACGGGCGAGAATGAGATCAGGGCCGTGGCGGATCCTATGGAGATCTTCCAGGTTGTGCAGACCATACCTCGCCGACTTGTGGATGCCAACGCATTGATAGAAGCCTGCTTCCGACGCCGCAACGGTTTTGGCCACCTCAGTCAGGAAACGGTCGAACAGAAGAGGGAGGAGAGAAGAGTTCAAGTCAAGGCGGAGCGCGAAAAGCAAACAAGTTCTATTGATGTCGCAGATGGCGATGGGGATGTGAAAAGAAAAGTTAACCTTTTCGGTCGACGGAGAGAAAGGGAGCATGCTATGGCATAATCCTGTTGGACTCGATCAATCCTCGCCACAATGACAAATTCCTTTTGTCGATTCTATTCCACATACAGTCGTCCAGACAGCAGTCTCGCGACACATTCACCTTGTGATACCGCGTATCTATCTATCTACCTACGCGACACAACGCAGCTGGCATCTGCAATTTTATACTCTGTCACGACATACGTCTTGATTCCCCTTTTAGCATGTATAGACATTGACGACATGATACGCTACGACAGTCATTTTTATTTTTCTTCTTTTTTTTACTGTCTTCTTTTTATTCGGAAAGGAAATACCATAGAGGAGGGAAGCAACAAAGTGATCAACTTGTATTTTTGACGATCTGAACAGGATTGGACTGGACTGGACCGGACAACAGGAAACCAAGTGTTTATGCTTCAGCTTGCCCAACATCATCCCATACCACACAACGCCATACACCACCGAATTGCATTGCAGATCAGATCAAATGAGAACTGATCTCAACTACAGTCGGTTATGATCCGAGGTTTCTGATGGAGGATAAGATGATACCACGCAACCCAAACTGGTTTGGTGTTGGCAAGTAGTATGGACATGACGATAGGGAACCTGTTCGTCCATTTATATGGCTTTGTATGCATGGCGAAGGTTAGGGAAAAAAACAAACAGACAAAACTAGAGAAGCATTCTGCATTAGACAAGGCAAGGGGAGCATATAGCATCGACCGGCGGCGTACAAGTAGCATGTATCTATCTATTGCATTCACGGAATGCGAGCAAAATCATAGCATCTGATCTGGTCAGCAGGAGCTTTTTTCTTAAGGAAACAAACTCTGCTTCGGACTGAAAAGCAAATCAATACAACGAGCTCGTTGGATGAAACTCATTAAGATGATGGTGTGATTTGAATATGTGATACTTGTGATGCTTTACTGTGCGATGATAATACATACAAGGCTTTTTCTCATTCTGCTGCTTTGCGCATCAATGTATTAGGTACCTCAGTATTGCAAATACCTATCTTAGCCTCCCTTCAGTCATGCAATGATGTCCGATGACTGATAGAGGCAACTGACTGACTTCCTCCCCAAGCCCGGCTGGTCGGCGATGTGTAATTACTGCTTCTTCTCTAGGAAGAGCCATGGCCAAATCGTCGTGTTTATCCTCCGTTATGTCCTTCTTTTCCATGTCTACCTCTCCCATCTCTTCTCTCTGTACTAGAGCAACAAGATATAGCAAGTACTGCCTCCATCCATCCATCCATGGCACACACACATACTTTATCTCTCCCCAACGCCATATCGCCGCGCAGCTAGCTAGCTTAGTAGATACCTAGTAGATACCTAAGTAGATAAGAGTTACGATCCCCCCCCCCCCCCCCCCCCCAAAAACAGCACCCATCAGAAATCACTACTACTTCCGACCCAGCGCGTACCGGGTAACGTAACTCCTAGCATTCTTCTCGAACTCGCGGGGATTGTTCCGGAACTCGTCGGCGATGCGGGGCTCGAGGGGATCGTCGGGGTTGGGCTCGACGAGGAGCTGGCGGACGGCGTCGAGCACGGCGGCGACGCGCGAGGCGGGCTTCCAGTTCTCGGGCTTGAGCACGCCCAGGCAGATGTTGCCAACGGCGTCGTTGGTCACGTTCGGGTGGTAGATGCGCGTGCCGAAGGTGACCTGCGGCGCCTTGAACGGGTAGTCGGTCGGCAGCGTGATCTGCAGCTGGTACACGCCGCCCGCGTACGGCGTGTTGGACGGGCCTTGCAGCGTGGCCGTCCACGCGTGGATGTCGGTCTCCGAGGGCTGGATGGTCATGCCTGCTGGTGGGTTGGTCATGCACTCTTGCAGCTCCTGTTGTTGTTGGGGCGTTGTGGTTAGTTAGTTAGATAGGCAGACAGGCAGGCAAGGTACGTGCGCGGATGGGACGAGTCTAGCTGGTGGCATATGGTATACATAGTATGTAGACTAAGAGGTGAGCTTGCTTACCTTGGTTATGCGCTTTTGCGAGGAAGCCATCGTGACTGATTGATTATCCTTGTCCAGGTAGATTCTAGATTCCGAAGCGATATATGCGACACCGTGATGTGATAGTCGGCAAGGATCGTATGTATTTATTCAAGGATGAGAAGCGTGTCGATCGTACAGTATCCTTCTGTTGATCAAAACGAGGCCTTAAAGTAATCAGGTTGCCGTCAAGGTACATACATACATAAGAAGAGATAGTTGGATAATAAGTACAAATAATCAGATGGAAAGCTAAGTCGTTCAGGTCGAAATGATATCATCGTACTGCTTGCCTTATATAACATGAATACATATTGGTAGAACGTAGCTCCCCTAGCGCTAGCGCTTGAAGTAGGTAGCACAAAGGGCAAGCTTCTCGGGGGTTGACCCAGCTGCAGCCTGCAGCTACCTATCTTCTGACTGACTCTCTCAAACACAAAGCTAAAGCGGGGGCAATGTCCCTTATTGTCCCTCCTTGCCCCTCGTCCGGCAGTGGGGGTACAATGCAGCTAGTCTTCCCCCTTTTCGTGAGAGCTACGTGGAAGCTTCTAAATAATTACCTTCGTTTTTGCATAGTAAGACAGATAGTTAAAGTACCTATATGCCATCTGGGTAGGTATTTCATATCTTTTTCATGAATCATCCTCTTTCATTTGTTCCATTATGTTAACTGACCTACTTGAGCCAACGTGTGTTTTTGGGTATAAAGAAAATACAAGACACTTCATCCATCAGCCAACACTCTGGTCCAGTCAAACTTCCTCCAGCGTTTTCTGAATCCTTCCACCCTATTGTCAGACTTGTGCCATCGGCCCTGCTTCTTGATCACGTCTGGCTCGACGTCCAACATGCCGCCCAAGATCTCCCTTGCAAATAGATCACCCCTGGGCCATCGATTGGAATCTTCCACCACGTGGCCCAGTCCTCCATCTAGTGTGAACCATGCGTGGAAGTACGGCATCTCTTTCGCGATAGAACGTCGGAAGGCTAGCTTGCCTAGACCCTCGCGGGCCCGCTTTCCCGTGTCGATGATCTTCTTATGTTGCGACCACTCTTCGTCCGCCGTAAGCATGGCTTCCTTGAAGAAGGCCGGCGCTGTGTCTCCTTGCTCGTAGGGGATGGGTACTGCTTGCATGGCTGCGTGCATGTGCCTGTGAGGGGCTGCCGCATTTTCGTAGAATACCACTTCCCGGCCCTGTTCGTGGTACATCCGCGTCAGGCACTTCATAAAATTGCGGATTTCCTCCCACTCATCATCGTCGCATTCTATTAAGTTGGTTCGATGTTGAATGGGGACGATGACGGCGCCTCCTTCGCTCAACTCGGGCTCCGTAGGAAGTGTGAGATAGACCCGAGTTGCTAACGATAGAATAGGTGCGACTGGAGGTAGGTTGCGATCTTCGTGGTGACAGAGTTGGCAGTTATCCAAAATCTTGTTGATTTTCTGGAACTCGCCGACTGCTTGATTCTTGAGGTTGATTTCTGATTTTTGTACGCGCTTGGCCAGTTTATCGGCGTTCTCGTCCATATAGTCGTTGTCATCGTCGAACTTGACGTCCTTCGCAATTCGTTCAGCTAAGCGTAGACCTTCTCCTCCTGCCTGACCTCGCGTCCGTCGCTCTTCTCGAACCATATCCTCGATCGTCATCTCATCGTTTTGTTCCACCAGCCCTCTTTCCCGACCACGCTTCGTATCAACAGCCTTGGCTTCTCCGCGAGTTCCTGCTAGCAAACGATTTTCCATAACGTTGAGAACGACTGCTTCAGGACCTTTGGATACAAAAGCCGCTGCTGCTTGGTTATATTCAGCTTCAAGCTTCGCAGCATCAGGAGACTTCTTCAGTTTTGCCTTCATCATTTGAGCCTTCAATCGGTTTAGCATAGTTTGGTCAATCTGGGTTGCCACATGGCTTGACGCATCGTCAGGGATAATGGCGCCTTGGTCTAAGTTCGTCGGTACTGGTGAGCCATGTTGTTTCTCATGTACACCCTGGCTCAGCTTCCTCTCCTCGAAAAGCTCTCCACTAGGCTTCTCTTTTCCAACGTATCCTTCGCCGTAGACTTTACGTCGGTCTGTCTCGATTTTCTCTTCGCGCGCATCGTCGAAATCCCTGAGATTACCATAGCGTTCCAGTGCTACTTCGTCCAGCGGTCTTCCAGTTTGCTCGGCCGTATTGTAGACTCCATTCAGCTTGGTCATCCTCCATTGCGATCCATTATCACCAAATGTATAGTCCACCTCGTGCTGTGCAGGTATCTCCAAATCATCAATTGACTTCCCACTATTTAGTTGCTGAAGTTGCGCTGCATTGATCTCTCGCTTGTGGATTTCTCTCTGTGGTGCCTCGCTGGGTGTCGGTGGGGGTTTAGATAGTTTGGAGCCTTTTTGAGTGTAGTCGATGTCTAATGCAGATGGGGCCGTCATCCAGGAGTCGCGAACCAAGGTTGACGTGGATGCAGCTGGCTTGAAGTCTTCTGCAGCTATCTCCTCGTCGGGTAATGGTAAATCTTCTTTCGAATCTGTAGCTTTTACGTGACGGTCTTTCCTGTCCAAATCGCGGCGGTCGTCTCTATGCCGGTCGCGTCTTTGATGACGTTCATCATCTTTAGAGTGTCGAGATCGTTTGTGTCGATGGCCATCTTCTCCTTCTCCTTCATCTTCATGGCGATCGTGTGACCTACGATGACTATGGTGATTACTATCGCGGTCGCGTTCGGTTGATCGATCTCGTCGGTGATGATGTCTATGCTTGCGATGTCGTTTTTCGTCTGTGCGTTCTTTTTCTACCTTCTCTGCGGCGAGAGATTTTTCAAATTCATCCAAGCCGTCCATTTTTCCTGGTGTTGGTTATCTCTGAAATGATTGATGGTTAGATGGTTGGAAGCTTTGGTTTGGCTTATGAGGACACATCGAAAGATTAGTATATCTGCGAAATGGTTGCAGTTATACCTAAAGACATATTAACATTTAGGGAGATTTCTCCGGTTGGTAACACTTGATTACTAACATATATGCACCTAAGGGGTTTAGTTATCCAGCTACTCAATTTACTGTACAATTAGCATTCTTTCCTATTTTAAAATTCATCTCATACAAATGTTTGTGCTTTTCTCGTACTAGAATAATCCTAAAATTCACTAGAAAGAATTAAAACTAAAAGACAAAGATTGTTCAGTGGGTAACTTGAACCACCAGCTTCTTCATGTCCCAATTGTGCAACTGCGATGAGTCAGCCAAACTTTTCTCCCACGCAAGCCTTTTTTTTTCAATCTAAAACCCCTTGACCAAGCGACCCCGACCACGGTACCTTTCTCTTCCCCACTGCTCGTTCTATTTGACCCGCAAAATTCTTCGACTCTTTTTTTCGCGACTAACATCCCCTGGCTTTCGACCAATTCACTTACAAGCCAATCCCATATTGAGCAGCATCAAGTATCAGATCCAGCGCAGTTGAATCGTTTTATATTATTCACGCATCATTCATAATATTGTATCTTTGCTGGGTGCATCTTATATCCCTCCCTCCTTTCTGGCAGCATCCCCATTTGGGGTTGCGTCGTTGGACGCCTTCGTTTGGTGTGTGTTTGTACCTACCAGTCACTTACACCACTTATGCCATACCTATCCTTTCATTCTTATACCTACCTCCCTTTTCAACATACTGGTTTAATTCTCATCTTACACCCTCTTCCCTAATACCTTCTTAAATTCTACAATCATGTCATCATTCTTAAAGCCCCTTAAGGGGGCAAAAAAGGGAGGAAGACTTCAGTTCAAGCCCCGGGGAGCTGGATCTGGTGATCGCATTAAAGAGGTATTGGAACGCAACAGGATGGAAGCGATGGGATTGACTCCTTCCGGAACACCACCGCCTTCTCAGACGCCGGCTCCTACGAATTCATCTTCTTCAGGTCGAGACCCTTGCCCTCATCCTGGGTGTCCCAACCCCTCAGCACCCATTATTGATGGTTACTGTTCCAGCTGTGGTCGCGAAATTGATTCATCCAACATCGTTGCCGAAGTCCAGTTCGGTGAAACTGCGTCCGGTGCAGCTGTCGTCCATGGAAGTTTTGTTGGAGCCGACCAGGGTACCGTCAGCAGGAGCCTTGGACCTCAATATCGACGACTTGGTGGAGGTCTCAGTGATGCACGAGAGAAGACCATCCGTGAAGGTATGTTATATTCCCGCTAATCACTTGAATTTTGGTAGCTAATCTGGTCTATAGCTCGAAGCATGATGTATGGCTTCGCACATCAGCTCAAGGAAATTCCTCCCAACGCTGTCGATGCTGGCATTCAGATCTTCAAACTTGCTATGGAAGAGAATTGGCTTCAGGGACGAGGCATGGACAAGGTTGTCCCTGTATGTCTCTACACAGCTTGTCGACGAGAAGATCGATGCAAGGTCATGCTCATTGACTTCGCCGAACTTGTCCACGTAAGTCATCTTGAGTCGTTTACTCCTAGTAGCATCTTCTAACATATTATTAGGTGAACGTCTATGACCTCGGACACGTATTCAAAGACCTTAGCAATATCTACTCGTTTCAGAGTAATAACGTTAGGTCTATTATCCCTGAAGATCTTATCTACCGCTTCTGTTCGAAGCTCGACTTCGGTGACTTCACCAACAAAGTTGCAGCCGATGCGACTAGGCTCTGCCAAAGAATGGGTCGCGACTGGATGGTTATGGGCCGTCGACCTTCTGGCATTTGCGGAGCATGCATTCTGATGGCGGCACGTATGTGGAACTTTCGTCGAACAGTCCGAGAGGTTGTGTATGTCGTCAAGGTTACGACGCACACAATAGAGCAGCGCCTTGATGAGTTCACGGTCACGGAGAGTAGTGAGCTATCGATCGAGGATTTCCTCAATCAAGAATTCCTCGAGTCTCGACACGACCCCCCCGCATTCTATAGGCCGAAAGCCGAATGGCGCGAGAAGATGGAGAAGGACGGCAGGGTTAAGAAGAGAAAACGCATCGAAGACATCGACGAGAATGAGGCGGAAGAGGGATCCGATGGGACACCTAGACCTTCGTCGAGCATGCCGCCACCCCCTCCGCCTCGGCCACCGCCTGATACCTCCCATCTGCGGCAAGTAAACGAGTTCCTACCAAGATCTTTTGACAAGGATCTAGGAAGAGCGCTGGTTACTCCATTCGATCCTGAGAAGATAGCGGCGGCATCTCAATCAAAGGGCTTAGAGAGAGAGTATATCCGTGAAGGTCTTACTGCGGAGAATCCAGATGGCGACGCTGCAGTAGAAGAATTGGCAGAGGCATACGGAACCCCAGAGGCTGAGGACGGGGACGATACGGAACAACAAGAAGATGGAACCACGCCAGAGCCTGGAACTCGCAAACGTGGTCGCAAGAAGAAGCCTGCCGAACCGCTGCTCAACTTTAATGATGCGTGGGAGCGTGATGAGGCCGTCTTGGAACAACAAATTAACGAGGTGATTAATGATCCTCACAGTGATGAGCACAGTAAAGCCCTAGCTACAGCTGCGCATCTCGCCCATATCAAAGCCGAATGGGCACGATCCCTATTACCTCAAAGAGAAACGAACATGGATGAGATTATTGGCGAGGATGAATTTGCTGATGATCCAGAGGTCCAGTTCTGTAAGTTGTCACCTAATGAAGTGAAAATCAAGGAGAGCATCTGGATCAACGCGAACAAGGACTGGCTGCGTAAGAAGCAGGAGAAGATCTATCGCAAGCAGATGGAAGAGCTGGGTCCGCCCAAGAAGAAGCGAAACCGCACCAAGAAACCGAAGATCGGCGAAGGACAACTCACGCCAGCTTCTACACCTGGTGAAGCAGCTGCCGAGATGTTAAAGAAGAGGAGCACATATTCCAAGCGAATCAATTATGATGCCATCGGAAACATCTTCGAGAACCAAGGTCCCGGCTCGGCGGCTAATAATAGTGAGGCACCAAGCGTTGCTGGTGATGCCCCTGATGCTGATGCTGATGCTGACGCCGATGCCAATGCGGCAGCTGATGGAGCCGACAATGAAGGCGCAGACGTTAATGGAGAGGCAGATGATTACCAGCAAGGAGAGGAAGGTGATGAGTACTACGACGACCAAACGGGCTATGACGAGACAGGCTATGATGAAGGCGAATATGGCGGAGAAGAATACGGCGAGGAGGAATACTACTAGTTGGGTCATGATTCTTGGCCAGGACTTGTCTCGTCAGGTCCAAATAGGAACTTCTCAGGCGGATGCATGAGACATGGCGTATCCTACCGCCATACCTCCAGGTTAGAGGTTAATACCCCCTTTTGTTAGAGCATTCACCGAAAGGTTTGCAGCACAGGAAGCTGTTTCGATGTATTCTATCCTAGATCAGGATGATACCAATCATAGGGGACTACTAAAAATAGTAGTCAATCAGGTAGCTCGGAGGTAGATACCCAGACAATGGAAATGTCATAAATGAACATCTACGCGTCTTATTTCGCCTTGATTATAGATAGTGACACGAGTAAGTCTTCGTACGTACCAGACAAGCAAGCAGTAACGAATGGCAATGGCAAGATATAGATTGTATTTTGCAAATAGACCTTCAAGTCAAGATGTCTCAATTCTAGACACCCACCCATTCTGTCTATCCACATACTACTCCCGCTGCAATACAACAAACAAGCCCATAATCCCCAACATAACCGTCTTAAGCCAGGGGTGCTCGCTAAGCATAATGGTCACATACCCGACGAACGGGACATAGGCCACCACGCTCCCGATGATATCCTTCCTCTCGAGGTAGTCCTGGCCGCGCGCGTACAGCTCCGTGTCATCGGCGGCGTTGTTGTCGCCCTTGGTCAGCAGGCGCGCGTGCTCGCCCATGCCGAACTTGCGCACGATACGGTGCACGATGGGTATGTCCTTGTCCTTGACGTTGTAGACCACCACCTCGCCGACGTCGGTCTCCGCCAGGAAGTTCCGGTTCCACAGGAACAAGAGGTCGCCTCGCTGGAAGGCCGGCTCCATCGACCCCGACAGCACTACGACGATGGGCGAGGGGGAGTCGGAGAGCACGGAGAGGCCTTTCCACATCTGTTTTGAGGAGGGGAGACGGTTAGTTGTGAGGTGTGCGACGGTAGGGTTTGGATTTGGGGTTGCGACTGAGTGAGGACTGGACTGGACTGGACGTACCATGAATGCGGTGGACAGGATCAGTGCGAAGTTGAGCAGCTGGGCGGCTGCTTGCCGCGGATTTTGAAGACCGGACAACATATTTCTTTTTTTCTTAATTTTTGAGGGTGATATATCAGTATTTTGTCGGATTGCGTATCGGCGCGTGGTATGCTGGCCTCGGAAAGTGTGAGGCCAGCTTGCGAATTGAGTGAGACGGGATGTAATATTGAACGGATCGGAATTGAAGCTACCAGCTACTAAGGAAGTGAATCTCGAAAGTGGCCTCAACTTTGCTGGTCAGCGATGCTATCGATAAGCAGCAGCTGTCCAGCTACTAGCTGGCAGTTGGTGATGGGATTAGCCAATGAAAGGGTGAAGCTACGGTAGTTTGGCTCTTTTAGGCAGGAATCTCGAGCTAGGCCCACTTGGTTGGTTTAGGTCTTCCAGCTTCCAGTGGGCCAGTTCAGCGTACCTATTGCATCTAGAAGCGACAACTTGGCAGGTAGCAGGTAATAAATTGAGTATGGGGTGCTATGGATTGATTTAATATTGAACTTTGCTGGGAAGGTAACAACATAAATACCTATACATTAGGTACATATGAAGGTAAGAACTTGCCTGTAGCATGTAGGTAGCTCATGCACGGCAAGTCGGCAGGTCAGTAAGTTTAGCCAACTTGTTCCTTTCCCTGACAACTACAGTTAGTAGATATCTCCTCTACTCTTTCTCGTACAGAAATTTATAGTCCCTGGTAAGTTCTGCCTTCTCTTCGCCCATCTAAACTTCCAAAGCCATCGAGTTTCCTACATACAAATATCCTTCTTCAACTTTCAGCTGTATTTCGACTTCAATCCGAACCTCATCTACCAGTAGGCTCATCTTCACCTGAAACCTCCAGCATAAATCCTATCGTACATAAATTAGTCTTTTAGGGCTACCTCTCATTCATTTATTCCACCATTGAGCCTACATAGTCACCTTTCTACGTCTTCGCCATGTCGGAGACAGATGACAGAACCCCTTTGCTGCCGCAACAGCACCCTGTATGGGCTCAAGGCCAATCCCAGCGATCGGGTCAAACGGACAGCCATGTATTTCTCCCCTCGAGTCTAGATAGAACAGATCTAATGTGAATAGCCCATTTATCTTCGAGCTTGTCATTCGCCTTGGCGCCTCGTCAACCAGAAATTTCTCCTACTTCTCCGATTTATCTTTGCTGGTTACCTTTCTGCTGTATTCGGCATCTCGCTCAAATACAAGTTTGAAAATGAAGACGAACACACTCGATGGCGTATTCCGTTTCAATTCTCAACAGTTGCCTTTTGTATCCAGTAGGCCTGGCATCTCCAGACAACGGTTGGTGTGACCCCCAACTTGTTGCATGGACAGTACTGATCAAACAATAGCTCTGGACGGCAATGCACCTCATATTTCCTAAGGCCATCGAGGTAGATCCCGCAGAATGTCATGGACACAAGATTCGAGCCTACATCCTTCGATTCTTTTCCCCACCTAACCGAGCTGCTTGTCCCATTCGACGATACCTGTTCAGCATGTTCTATACGATTGCCCATGTGTTTCCGCTCATGAACACGATCATGTATTGGAGTGTACTCGTTCCCTCCGGACATGGTGGCTTTAAACCTCCTCACATGCCACACCGTCACTATGCCCCTCCATCGTGCGGCAACGCGACTATTACAACATACGACCCGAGTAAGTTTATTCGACTTTGATTGAGTGGTTCATGTACTGATACTAGCGACAGAGAAGGGGCTATTTGAAGAGGACCCGATCAAGTCGTTCAGTATCATCAACGTTTGGAGCATCACAACTGTTATTGCGCTCATCGAAGTTAGCTTTCTCAATAGCATCCGCCGACAGACCGTAAGCACCATCCCCTATGTGAATATTTCCTGTAAATTGCTCACCAACGATAAAAACAGCCAGTTACAGCCCATACGGTTGGTGTTATGTTTTGCAGCGGCGCATACCTCGCTTGGGCAGGCATTGGCAAGCTTCTCACCGGCCATTCGGGTCTTTTCTTCCTTGACCCTGATCTTATGACAGAGATGCCGGAGGCCATCATTGCAGCATGCATCGCTTTCATTGCCGTGACACCAGGAAGTAAGAATTGTCCAAATAATGCACACACCAACACTGCTGGATATATGCTAACAAATGTTGCATTGATTAGTTTTCACTTACATGTACGGGTTGATCGCCATGCGCGAGACGATGACGGCGGCGGCACGTCATGACCATTCCCGCTGAGGGCATAAACAAGATTATGGCTACCTTTCTACAGTGTAGTTTTCGAGATGGACATTGGTGCGAAGGAAATAACATGTCCTTTGGAACTCCTTCAACAACGTCAACCTAGAGCAAGTAGCAAGAATAGAATGTGATTTAAGGCCTAAGAAATCAACGGAGAAAGATAGATAGGAACAGTATCTGTTAATTGAATACACGCTTCAATTAATACATCATCAGGATCCCTGCTGCGTTTCGCCCGATTTCTTAAGTCGACCCCCACGCTCGAAGAAACACTCATGGCCTATTTTCTATTCGCTGAACATGTGAAGGTAGACGCAACAAGCTTGCTGTTGTCCTATTTCTGAGGCAGTGCATTGCCTCGGACATATCTAACGCTATCCGGATTTTACGATGCCACGACGGGTTCAATGAGGTCAATAGCGATAACCACGTAGTACAGCATTCGCTATGCTCCATTCCACCATCCCACTTAGCGTCTGAGGCCACTCTTCCTTTGATGGACTATTTCTAGTATCGGATACTTCGCCCTGACTAGCTAGATGGTGTGCTGTCAATCATGGTGCTTGACACTCAAAGATTCCAGCCCCCACGTGGTGAGTTGCCCAATCGTACCCCGCTGCCTTTCCGGCCTGTTGGAGTCATAGATTGACATAGGTCTTAGCCCAAATCTTGGCGGCATGTAGAACGAGGCGGGTAGAAAGAGGCTAGGCAGACAAGGGTGATTTATTGCTCTGCTTCGACCTAAATCCTTACGAATTTATCGGCCGGTAGGCCAGTCATTATATGCGTACAGCAGCTGACGGAAGATTCGCAAGCTAAACATGACCTATTAAGAAGCAAGACGTATATTAACTGCAGCAGAGTACCATAAACGTGAGCTAGGGCGACGATCTGAGACGTATCTAGCGAATCACCATCTGGCTCGGGAGACAAGGGTCTTTGCCGCTTGTCATGGATGGCCGCAGGGTTGTCCAGTCGGTGGGATGCCCGACCTGGGGAAAGACTTGGATTTTACTTGATCAAAAACCCAGGGCGGCTGGGCGGTAGCGTTGGAATTGAGGCCTATGAGGCGCCCTGAGGCCATCCGTAGTGGATGGTAGTGGAGGGTAGTGGAGGGTATGCGGCTAAAATATTATAAAATATAAATATCACCAATACCCCCTCCAACTTTACCCCCCCTTTTTTTTCTTTTCTCATTCCCCCACACACAACCATCGGGTCGCAAAGCTACTCCAAGGATATCTCCAGATACATTCGTTTACTCTCGAATCGATTCTGGGATAGACCGCCCGGACCCCTGTCAATCATTTTTCTTGTGCGTCGCCTTTCTCACCATTTTCCTCACTTCCTCAACACACACACTCCCTAGTCCAAAGGAAAGCCGATATTACCACTTTACGCTCTTTACGTCGCTCTCTACACGATCTCTACATTTATATCCCGAACCTGAAAATTTAAACCACCACGCTGTTTCGATTTCTTTCGCTTCTTCGAATCACCACCGCCGCCATGTTCAAACGCTCGTTCCGGTCCGGGGACCGAGTCGACAAGTCGGCGAGGCTGAAGAAATCCAACAACAATGCCAGCAGCACGGTTCGGGATCCGCAGAAGCTCGCGAAACTGCAGCGATCACTCGAAGAGATTCTACCCGTCAAGAAGACCCTTAATTCTCCTATCGTCACTTTGACGGTGGGAAGAGAAGCGCGATTGTTCGCGGCCCACGAAGAGGTCCTAAGTCAGTCGCCCTTCTTCGAGCGGGCATGTCGGGATCAGTACCTCGAGGCGCAGAGCAAGAGGATTTCGCTTCCGGACGAAGAACCCGAGATCTTCTCGGCCGTTCTTGAGTACCTCTACAAGGGTGACTACTACCCGCGCTTGCTGCACAACAAGCACCGCAACTCTTGGGAGCTCGAGGATGCCGTGAGATCGCCCGACCCCTCCGAAAACAACCGAGCTGGCCGCGGGCCGGTCGAGGCCACCATGTACGTCGCCAGCGTGGGCCAGTATCTCCTGCGGGATACTGTCGTCTACTGCGCCGCCGATAGGTTCGGACTCGAGGAGCTCAAGCGCCTGTCTCTCCGGAAGCAAGGCCTACAGAGCGGAATCGACGTCGGAACGATCCTTCGGTCGGCCCAGTACGCGTACGACAACACGCCGGACACGGACTCTCGGCTCCGCGCTCACTACCTTGCCCTGATCATCCGATGTCGCAAGACGTTTAAGAGGAGCGGAACCATGCAAACGGAGATGGAACGGGGCGGCAAACTCTTCTTCGACCTATTCGTGGCCATGTGCAACCATCTCGACGACGTCGTGGAGATGAGCAACGCTCGGACCCCAAAGACGATCTGATGAGTTATTGGTTTGCCGTAACATTACATTACAACATGTGTCTATCGGATGAACTGGTCCCTGGGAGGAAATGAATACTACTACGGCTTTATCACGTATGGACTACTTTGGCGAGGAACGGACTGTCACACGGAGGAAAGATAATGTTGCATTTCCTTGTCATTGGTTTCTTCCCACAATCCAGTCTCTCTCCCAGATATTATTGATTATCTTGCGGAAGAGCTGGGGGTATGAACGTACATGGGTTTTTTGCTTCGTCTCACCCCCTTAGACTCTCCACTCTTCCAATGACCCAAAGGAAACACTCGTACTCAGCTCTCATGTATACACATATACCCCCTATGGTTTTCCATTGGTCTTCGAACCAGGCGTTTTTGGATTATTTTCTCTCGGCGATTTTGCTCGCATCAGGGGATTTGCTTTGGCTTATTTCGCTGGGCGAATAGTCCGTAAGAAAAGAAACAAAAACAAAAAAAAACTTGGTTTCGAGAAGCCAGGAAAGGAAGATAGGTTTGCGGTTACCACTTTTTGCGAAATGTTTTTTGACGATTTTTTTTTCTCTCCCACCACACACAGCACAGCGTTTTGCTTTACTATATCTGTTTTCCACAGCGAGTTTTTTCTATGACGGCGCAATGATACCACACACCAGACTGTTCAATTTCAAACATTGGGGAGACTCGCAAAGGGAGGGCAGCCGGGAGGACAACAAAAATTGAAAATATGACGCACCACAGGATGGCGCGCCTCTTTCGCCGCCGTTATCCATCTTCTATGTCTTCAAGCAAGCATAGTGAAAAAAGGAGAAAATCAAAGCAAAAAAAAAAGTTCCCAACTCACACGCACCCCATAGATTACCTTTTTTTTTCCTTTTCCGTGGAGAGAGAAAGAGAAATATGGGGTGGCAAAGGTAAAAACAAAACAAAACAAACAAATTGCTGAATGAAGCTGCAAAATGGTTCTGCTGGCGCTTACTTACAATGCAACAAAAGCTGGCATCACGAAATATCATGACAATTGTTTCTGGTCTTGACGACCAGCCAGGCAGGTAAAACCGGATGTCCTGTCCCTAGTGGATAGCATAAGCCCTCTTTAGGGTGAGATAATGAGAGATTCGGCCAACTCCAATATTTTTGACTTGATATCGCTGTGATATGTTTGTTTGTATGTGAAGTATTGATGAGAGTAAGGAGTTAAGGCGGTGATTTGACTTGTAGAATATGTACCTATGTACCCAAGGTAAGGAGGTCAATAAATATGCAAATATACTGCAAAGTTGAATATAAAGAGTTATGCAAAATGAAAGCTCTACCGATAACACCAAGCTACGATAATCAATTGTGCCCCGCCACCCCGCATTGAAGGTGGGATGGCTTGCTTAGCAATTAACCTTGTTCGACAATTTTCTGATCGTCCTATCTTCCACTGACATAAACCTTATACATTGCCGACTGTCTTTAACTCTTTAATTTCGACAGTACCAACTTATCCCACGTCGCAATCCCTCCACACCTTGTCAATACAACCTGCGCTCACTCAATAACTACAAGCAAACGAAACAGAAGATGGCTTCCTCATCGTCGACCGAGCCTACCTCGGCGACCACTGCCACCTCAACACCGGCAGATGGTTCTTCTGAGCCTGTCGCGATCGTGTGTGTAGGAATGGCCGGTTCAGGCAAGACAACCTTCATGCAGCGCATCAACGCATACCTCCACGGCCAGCGCGATCCTCCCTACGTTATCAACCTCGATCCCGCCGTGCTGAATGTGCCCTTCGAGAGCAACATCGACATCCGCGACTCGGTCAACTACAAGGAAGTCATGAGCCAGTACAACCTTGGTCCCAACGGCGGAATTCTTACTTCTCTGAACTTGTTCTCTACCAAGGTCGACCAGATCCTAAACCTGCTTGAGAAGCGCGCCGGTCCTGATCCCGAGAATCCCAACAAGAAAGTCATTAAGAATATTCTTGTTGATACTCGTATGTATCACCACCACCCTTGCTGCATATAAATTCAAGCTTGTGTGTTGGCAATTTACTAATATTTCTATATACAGCCGGTCAAATCGAGGTCTTCGTGTGGTCCGCTTCAGGTCAAATCCTACTCGAGTCTCTTGCTTCTACCTTTCCAACAGTAATCGCGTACGTCATCGACACGCCTCGAACAGCTTCCACCAGCACCTTCATGAGCAACATGCTGTACGCCTGCTCGATCCTGTACAAAACCAAGTTGCCGATGATCCTGGTGTTCAACAAGACGGACATCAAAGACGCCAGCTTCGCCAAGGATTGGATGACGGACTTTGAGGCTTTCCAGGCCGCGCTAAATGACGACGAAGCTTCGAATGCGTTTGGTGGTGTGGAAGGCGAGGGCTCGGGAAGTGGATACATGAGCAGCTTGCTCAACTCAATGAGTCTGATGCTGGAGGAGTTTTACTCGCATCTTAGCGTCGTTGGTGTATCCTCTATGACGGGCGCCGGCATAGAGGAATTCTTCGCGGCAGTCAAGGAGAAGGCTGAGGACTTCAAGAAGGACTACCGACCGGAGCTGGAGCGAAAGAGACAGGAACGCGACGACCAGAAGCGCAAGATACGCGAGAAGGAGTTGGAGAAGATGATGAAGGGCATGTCCATGGGCTCGGCTAGCACATCTCGAAGCGCTGCGATCGACAGATTGCCCAAGCTGGATGATGACGAGGATATGGAGGACGAAAGTGATGACCGGGATGACGATGACTACGCTGACGTGGATGACGAGTATGATCGTGAAGGCCTGCAAGCCAGATACGAAGCGGCCATGGCGAATGGAGAGACCACGATAGAGGACGAGGCTAGTTTTGCCAAGTTCTTACATACGCAACGACGAGGTTAATTGGAGGCATTTGGGCCATACTGAGATTATCTGCCTCCCCAATTTGCAAAGGGGTGAAGGAAGGGATATGGATGATCAAGGAGTTTTTACTGTATGCAAATGATGGCATAGGTAGTTAAGGCACTGGCATAGGCATAGGCAAGGCGTAATGATACCACAAAAAGTTCTGATTTCCGATTTCTGATTTACTGTAAATTGGTCTGAAGAATAACCGGGATCCCTTTTCCCAAGTGAACTAAACTAAACGCCTTAAACACCGTGGATATGCGTAGGAACTCAAAAGATGCCCCTAGTTGAGATTTTGGTATGGGAATGTTTATACACCATGAACTGGTATCGCCAATGCAAAATCCATCGCAAAAGTAAAAGTAGACCCCCTCGTCTCGTAACTCGTCAATCTAACTGACTGACCTGACCATCAAAATCCATCGTCGCCTCTTCCAATCCATGCGTTGTCGTAAATCCTCTACCGCGCCTCGAACTGCACCATACTATTATTGTAAAACTCCAGTCAGTACCCAAGTATAGCAAAGCTCTCTCTCTTTCTCTCTCTCTCTCGGGGTTGGGAAAGAGAAATAGAGGAAAGAGGAGGGAAGAACGAATTAAACATACCGCTTCGTGCGCTCCTTGTAGAGAATTCGACATCCGCACTCCTTGCAGCGGATGGGATCGTTGCGCTTCAGCGGGAACTTGGTGCCGCAGTCGCCGCAGATGTAGTGCATGCTGGCGCCGCTGGGGCCCGTCACGCCCTCCATGCTATCGAAGACGCTGGCGCCCTGGCGCGACGCGCCGCCGTTGGCGTTGGCGCTGTTGCTGCCCTGCTGGGTGGGGATCTGGTAGGCTTCGCGAGACATGGTGACTTCTTTGTTGTTTGTTCGGAAGGGTTGTTTAGATATTCGATGATTGCGATGTCGCACGGTGAAGTTTAGTGGTCGCGAGAATGGAATGTGCGTGTCGTTAGTTGTTTCGGTCGCAAAGAGCTAAGTGTGCGAGGTGACTTGACGTGAATCACGAATCGATGTGGTGTGTTGTTACAAGACGAACAGAACAGACGATTAAACCTTTGGCAGCTGCTGATCAATTCATGAAAAAAAGGCGGTGAACTTGTCGAGGGGCGGCAGAATTTTATTTAGTGCTGCTAGTAGGGGACCATTCACTTGTACGGAATAGTGAGTGGGTCTGTTACCTGCCGGACTTGGCGTTACAGCTGTCCAGTGAATTAGAGCTCTGATTGAAAGCCTCGGTAATTCAATTCTACCTACCTACCTGCAAGTAAACATGACTAGCAACATGAACATACAAACACTCCTGTACCATCTTCAATTATCAATGTGTAGTTGTGCGTTTGCCTTCTTTTTTTCAATGCTCAGTTAAGATAGAGTCTCACATATAGTTTTCTACCTCTTGTTCAAGCTCTGCCTTTTACACAACACTCAACTACAACTTTCAAGTTCAAAGCTACCAAAACAACCCTACCTACTCCCTCCTTACCTCCTCCCATCCCATCCCATCCCAACCTACCTACCTACCTCAAACCACCACCACCACCACCACCACACCACCAACAATAACAAAAACAAACAAACGAAAAAAAAATGCCAGAAGAATCCAAACCAATCCCCCCCTTCGACCCAAGCACCCTCCCCTCCTCCTCCTCC
>KZ111579.1:122695-212041 GCA_002120315.1 Hypoxylon sp. CI-4A
CCTACCCCCCCACCAACCCGCCCGCATCCACCTCGCAAACCCTAGACCCAGCCAAGCTGTCCCCGGCATCCCACGTAGTCCTGTCCACGCCCGCCGTGATCGCCTTTCTGGACGTGCTCCCGCTGTCTCCCGGTCACGTGCTGCTGTGTCCGCGCGCGCACCGGCCCAAGCTGACGGACGTGTCGCGCCGGGAGGCCGCCGAGCTGGGCGCGTGCCTGCGCGTGCTGTCGGCGGCCCTGGTCCGCGCCACGGGAGTGCCCGACTGGAACGTGGTCCAGAACAACGGCGCCGCCGCCGCCCAGGTCGTGGGCCACGTGCACTACCACCTCATCCCGCGCCCGGAGATCCGGGCCAGCGGCCGGTTCAGCGAGAGCTTTACCATGTTCGGACGGGGCGTGCGCGAGGAGCTGGATGACGAGGAGGCGGTTGGGCTGGCGGATCGGTTGAGACGCGGGGTGGCCGAGGTGTTGAAGGATGACGAGGAACAGGAGGAGGAGGAGGAGGAGGAGAAGGGTAGGAAGGGGAAGTTATGAGCTTAACGTCTAGGATGGAGATGCTAAAGTCTGGGAGGCTTTGGGTTGGTTGTTCGTTCTACGGATATACAAGTCACGATGAGACAAGGGTCACTTTGGGTAATGGGTCTGGTTTTTACTCATTAAAGGTCTATCCGTCTAAATGCATCCATCGCATGCTAAAGCCGAAGCAAATCTAAGGTATCTATCTCTATCGATCTATCCCGGGTTGATTTTCGAATTACCTACTCGTCATCACCAAAGAATACCTTGACCGGCAACCAGTCGTCACCGCACACCTTGAAGCGATCGGGCAGGTTGTTGAGCTTCTTGATTTCTTCCTCCGTCAGCTCCCATCCGTCCAGCGCGAAGTTGCTCTCGATTCGCTCCGGTGTTACAGACTTGGGGATAACATCCCAACCCTGTTGAATACCCCAGAGGAGCAGGACTTGTTGGGGTGTCTTGCCCTTGCTCTCGGCGATGGACTTTAGGGTTTGGTCCTTGTATAGGGGCGAGTTGGTGCTGCCGAGACAGGAGTAGCCGGTGCAGTGGATATTCTTCTCCTTGCAGTAGGCCACCAGCTTCGGCGAAGGGTTGTTGGGGTGCAGTTCAATCTGGTTGACGACGGGCTTGATCTGTTGTTATCTTGGTTAGCTTTTACCAGGTTTTAGGACAGGATGGGGTCCAAATCGTACCTTGGTATCGGGGTGATTCAACAACTTCTCGAGGTTGGTGATGCCAAAGTTGGACACACCAATGTTGCGAACCTTGCCAGTGCCGACCAGCTTCTGCAACTCACGCCAGGTGTCGATGAAGTTCCAGTCGTCATAGTGCTTCTTGAGATCATCAGGGCGTGTGGAGCTGGGCCAGTGCATCAAGTACAAGTCGACATAGTCTAGGCCGAGGTTCTTCAGCGAAGCATCGATTCCCTCGGCAACTCGCTTGTGCCACGGGTTGTCTAGCTTGGTGGTGATCCAGAGCTGCTCACGGGGCACGCCTGAGGCACGGATGCCCGCACCGACCTCGGACTCGTTGCCGTACGCGAAGGCTGTGTCGATGTATCGATAGCCGACCGATATGGCATGCTTGACGGCTTCAGCAGTAGCGTTCTTGGGGGACTGCCATGTTCCTAGACCGATGGCGGGGATTTTGTCGCCCGTAGCGAGGGTGAAGGTCTTGCTGTAGAAGTGTGAGAATTATAATAATTCAGACTTGTTATTCTTTTCAATGTGTTCACTGTGCTTACCTGGTGTTCTTGATCTCAGCCATTGTGTCGTCTAGTCTTGTGGTATCTCGGTTTCGAATAGTGTACGTAGTTTACGATGGTCTGGTGTAGAGTGAAGTGAAGTGAAGGAGGGAAGAATAAGTAGAGAGAACAGACACGTAAACTTTACAAGTAGGTTATATGTATGCGGGAAGAGATCTTCTGCTACCGCTGCTTCTCATTTCTACCTATTTCCATCTGCTAGCTTGTACCTGGTCAAACCATGCGATTTCCCGATTTCCATCTGTGGGTATGACGCATGGCATGTCCACATTAGCATCACTGGCGCGTTACGTGAAGGCGCCCTGTCAGCCTGTGTGCCTTGCTAGCATGTTATAGTATGGTGGGGGTTACTATTTACCCCTCCTACCCACATGCTACCTTGCCACTATTAGATAGTATACGAGTAGGTGCCAGTTGATCAGAGGCGAGGCAGGTAGAAAGAGCAATTCATTATCGAACAGCAACGTCTGCTTGGTTTCCCAGGAGTGCTTGCCTTAGATACTATGAAATGCTCCTCCAAGGTCAAACCATAGAAAGAATGCTCTGGTTATTACCTAAATGCGAGATAGGTAAACGGGTTCAGGGGTACCGATTATTAACTTCCCAAATATGATGCAAGCAACAGCTGCAAGACTTGCCTAATCGGATCTAAAGGCACAAGTCGCGTATCTTTTGATCTTTGCGATCGACGCTTGCCACATGCGCTCCAATGGGCAATGAACTTGTGCCTGAACCAAGTATCGTGGCTCATTGCTGAGTCTTGCTACAGAATACTACGAAGATAAAAACAAAAGCATGTTTTAATTAATGGCGATTGGGGGGGGTGTGCTTATGAATCATAGTAGCACCATGTGTAGATTTTGGAAGGGCACAGTAAACACCACAACTATGCACACTACTACAGACTAGGAATATATAGTTATTTACATTGTAAATACTTAACAGTTCAAAGTAAGCTACGAGTCGAGCATCAGTGGTTTAGTGGTAAAATCCATCGTTGCCATCGATGGGCCCCGCGTTCGATTCGCGGCTGATGCATTTTTTGTTCCTCATCCTTCATGTCAACTTCTTTTTACACGAAGACTCTCTTAACCACTCGATGAGTATTTTTGATATATGGTAGACAGCGAGTGATGCTGGATCTTTTTTTGCAAATATTCCCGCCTGCAAGACACGATTGAGAGTTCAGTTCTACGAGTTCATGACATGTAGTTTAACTAACCACATCTAGACTCATGCTCTTTTAGTTGTTGATTCAAGTTCGGGCTTATTCTTCAACTTTTGCATAGTTGCATCTACAGCTGATGGCCTTCCATCAAACATATTGTGTCAAGGTCTATTTCTGCGTTTAGCCCTCTAAAAATACTCTTCTATAAGTAATCAAAAGTATTCGATTCTTGCCCTTGACCTAAATCACATCGCCTTCTATATCCAACCTAGGTACGCACTAGACACTCTCCTCCAACAGACTAAGCGACACTGGTCAAGGATTTACGTACTGCGGATTTCCTACACTCCATCCATCCACATACTTGATCGGCAACTTATCCAACTCAACACCATCCAAGACCCGCAAGTTAATCGGCCTCCAGTCGATGTGCTCGGTCACCCACTCGCGCCTCCCATCGGGCATCGCAGCAATTTCCTCGGGCGTGTAGTTGTCGAGGTGGTTGTGCAGAGACACGCCGCACGTCTTGCAGAACGACTTCTTCCAGTAGTCTCGTCCGAAGGCGTAGAAGGATATATTGTCCCAGCCACGAATGGCTACTTGTGCCTTGGACGGGTAGATCCAGGTGTATGCGTTCTGATAGTGGATTTGGTTTAGTCTGGTATGATATGAATGCCCTTCCGCTTCAGGGAGTCTTCAGGGAGTGCGAGACGAAGGCGGGCTTGGAAGAAGGGTGTGAGAAGGGAGAAGACACTTACTCTAGTACATATACTACAGTTACATTCAAGCAGATTCGCCTCGTATGTGCTGTCGATGCGTTTTGACTTTAGGGCCAGAGTAACTGCTCCGCAGTGACAGCCACCAGTGTATACCTTTGAACCCTCTATCTTGGCTGATGGTTCCTCGCCGTTGAACTTGGATGGACTCCATGCTGGTGTTGGTGCATCATCGATTCTAGCGATAAAGGGGATATTAGAACCTACTCTGTCCAAGGTTCATGGGCTATTGACTTACGGCTGAATGCCCAACTTCCACTCATGGAACTCTTGAAACGCTCTGAGCTAAAACACGAATGATCAGTAATTCCTCTCAGTGTGTAGTGTAAGCAGTCTTAAGCTCACGTTTACATGAGTCTTCGTGCTAACTCGAAACAGGTAGGTAGAGCAGACAGGACAGAACTACAAACGACAAGACATAATGTCAGCATTTAGGAATCGGCACGCTGGTCGAAGGCGTACAACTTGCCTGATGCTCGACATTTCCGTGCTTATAGCTAGATAGCTTCGCTGGACCGCCCTTCACGAACTTGATCTCGCTATAGCTCTCAAGACGTTGGTAGATGGCCCCTTTCTTGTAGCAGTAACTACAATCGCACTTCAGGCCGGTCTGAAAAGCCTCTGGGAGACTAACCTCATAGACGTATGCGGCGCAATGACAGTTGGCGCGGTATGTCTTGAGAGGCTGTTCCATCATCGTCATGCTTATTTCTCTTATGTTAGGCAGAGATGTACCAGAGTATGCAAAGGGAGTTTGTCAGCCGGGCCGAATAGTATGAATTCCCGCGGGCAGGAAGATCGTATAAGTCCGTACGTAGATGTATTCGGTAATGATGGTTATCCGCATGCATACATCTTTCAATGGTATTTGTGGGTAAGAAGGTAATAGGATAGGTTGATTCGTCATCTCGGGAATACCCTTTATAAGGAGACTCTTGTAAAGAATAACCTACCAGCCGTATTATGAAAACAACTCTCGATATTGTGCTATTCATTTCGGTATTCATTATTGACATGAGCACATTTGGACAAGTCGAAGAAGTGAAAAACAATGGAGATGAAATTGCTAACATCCATGGCTTAACAGCAATACCACAGGCCAGATGGAGGCGAGTCTCTCCGAAGAGTATATATATATATGTATATCGTATAGCCCTATTCCCTCAAGAAATTTTCGAGTTGACCATCCTAATTAATGCGTTTTCATAATAACAAACAACCGAAACGCCATTGTCAAAATCCTTGACAAACCCGATACAACACCGATATAACCCCGCCTAGACGCCTGCTCGTAATCATCGTGGGTAATCGTAACGCCACCAGGACGGAGAATAGTATTCTCTCTCTCTCGCATCCGTCCATCCGTCCATCCATCCGCCATCCATGCCGAGGTAATGAATGGGTTTAGTTCTTCCGTCGAGCCTCGTACGTAGCAACCGCAGCCTCCAGCTCGGCCAGGCTGGTGCGGTCGCCGTACGCGTTCTCCACGGCTTCGTTCTGCACATGCGAATGCGACTGTGCGGCCACGGCCATGGCGGGAGCAGCAGCACCAGTCTCGGCGCTTCGGAACAGTTGCTGCTGCTGCACGTGGTGCTCCTGTTGCCACTGCTCGGATTTCAGGGCTTTGTACTTGGCTAGCCCGTAGCCGATGCCGACTGCTGCGACTGTGGCTGTGGCACTGCGATGTTTGTTAGTTATGCGCTACTGCTGTTGTTGGAGGTGGTGATGGTGATGGTGGTTGCTGAACTTACAGTCCTCTCTCGATGCGGCCGGATTTGTGGAGGGCTGGTAGGTAGCTTGGATGGACCGGCGAGGCGGCCGAGAATGGGCGGGTGTTTAGGTTCATGGGCATTTTGATTATTGGTTATGTAGGTACGTATGTAGGTTGGTGAAGGGAATTTGGAGATGAATTGAAATCAAATGCTGATGAAGAAGGATATGCGAATGTTTGGCGCTGGTCTCGTTCTTTTCAGTGGGTAGGTATATTTCTAACAAACAAAGTAGGTAACGAAGTGACAAGTTCTATGATGAAAAACTACCAAGATACTAGCAGAACAAGCAGCTATGTATTAAATGCAAGGTAGGTAAGGCTTCAAATATGAACTGTCTAAATTTTATATGTGTCGTAAGTCACTTCAGAGGTAATCTAATATCGAACGATGAGGGTCTGAACGGCTTCATCCTCGGCAGGGACAGTGTGATATAAATACCTAAAAGAAAACCCGACCACATGTATGTATGTAAATAAGCCTACGTATCTAGTTCGAGACCAGCCAAGACGGGCAAACACACAAAAAAAAAAGCTTGACACCATCATGCTTCTTCTTCCCTGCTTCCCGACCATGGAGATTCGTCAGATTCGAATGACCTGCGTGGGCTTATGGGATGGGTATGAGCCGAGATGGAACGATACGACGTACGAAACTGACGGCTACTAAACTCTTTGGTGGCATGCTAGAACTCTTAGTGGCAGGGGGGGAAGAAGGGGGGGGGGAGAAGGGGGTAAGAGAGCGGGGAAGATCACCGAGGCGCATATGCAATGTCGTGTGATCGTGGAGTCACTGCGGGCCATCATGACTGAGAAAAGAAATGGCGAATATATTAGGTTATACGGTATTGTGACCCTTTTGACTAACGCATAAGACACACAACTAGGGACTTACCGCACTACCGGGACAGACCGAGGCTTGAATGTTTCGGGCCCCTTTTTTCCCCGTGTGTTTCTCCCTAAACCTCTAATAATATCAATCATCCCCGGGAGTTGATCATACATAGATACCACTTGGCCTAGGCTTGGCTAAATCACTTTGTCATGTTTCGTGGTGCAATGAAACGGCATCTAATGGTAGATGAACATCCTCACCACGAAAAAGCCTTGTTTTAGATGTCCATCTCATATGCACCCCAAGTCAGCGTCGAAGCATATCCCATCCCTTACCGGTCCCCTTGCCCAGCCAATCCATACCACACACGCTCCTCCGCAGAACTGATGGGCGTCCAATCCAGGCAAAGACGAGCCATTGTATGCAAGCGCCGCGCTGAGCGATTTTAAACAATTTAAAACAATTTTAAAAAAGAGGGTGCTGACTGCGTTTACACATGCCTCATTTTGCTAGTTCAACAATAGACCATGATAGAAACATACTTCCCGATCGGGATGGTCGAAGCGCGTCTAATATTTGCGTCGCATCATCCCTTACCCATTCATCCACCCATCCACCCATCCACCCACCATCCATCCATCCATCTTAGTAGCAAGCAAGCAAGCAAGCATGTGGAGATCTATGTAGATGATCTCTTTCCCGTTATCTGCGGTGTTTAAAAATAGGGAGTGAAGGGTCGGGATCCTCTCGAATTAAACAAGTACACAAAAAAACAACATCAAACAACTGTGTTTTGACCCATGGTCGGTGGTTCCCAACGCCAAGCTGCTTAGTATTCATGATATTGCTGCTTGGCTGTCTCGTGCAACCACCTCATTGTCCACCGAGTTGGAGCTGTTTTTGTTTTGGGTGATACTGAAACGTCCTCCGACCACTTCTCTTATTTTCATAGCATGCAGCCAGCCTTCAGGAGTTGCGGTCAACGTAGACAAATAAGGCTGCGAAATATAGTATTGAGGAGTTCAGAACCATTTCTACCTGTAGAACTGGCTGGATGAATGAATGAATGAATGAAGAACGAATATCTTCTATGATGAGGTGGCTTAGGTACTGCAATGGCATTCATCAAGCCCCATAGCTTAGACAGTTACACATACACGACCTGACATACGGCAAAAATCAATAACAAAAATTTGGTCGTAATAATTAGCCTCGTCTCGTCTAATCACATCGCGGGACTCCAGCACCGCGTTTTTTGATCCATGCTATCTTTATCTTGATCGAGCATTCCACTCACTTGACACATCATCATCACCTTGGATATTGCTACATCCAACCAAGTCGGCTTTCCGCAAGTCAACGCCTTGTTGTCGACCTTGTTACTAACGCGCGCCACCTTTTGTCGTCAAGAACCCCTAATAGATAGATTCCTGGCTGGAAAATTACGTCCCTGCTTCTTTTCGTACAACCAACTTGTCCAGATCAAGCCGCGGCGGTACCAATCTTGTTCAGTCCCTTGAGGGAGCCCAGGCTGAGGGCCAACCCTTGCGACCTGCTTCTTATGCGGACGAAACCTGTGATTGGTCCATCTTCGCCATCTTGTTCGATGCTCAAGTTGGCTAGCGCATCCTCGCCTGTAGATAATTAGTAATTGTATTTATACACCTGACAGAGATTCCAAACTTACCGAATACACTCCTGGCATAGAGGTTGGCACTCAAGAATTGGCAGTCACCCTTCATACTAGCTTCGGGTGTCAAGCAGTTCATGTTCGTGCATGCCATCAACTGCTCCAAGAAATCTCGAAGGCTCTTCGCCTTGCTGTTGATGTTCACCTTGTTCTCCCACTCAAACTCGGTCCACATCGTGCGGAATTGCGTCTCCGTACATGTCGCGGGTTGAATGTAGTCCATGATATCAACATGTAGGTCGTTAAGAATGACGACGTTGGTGTCAGTGCTGTGAGCACCGTCGTATACAACGTTGCCGAAGATAACGCCAGTATCCGTGGAAGAGACCTTGATGGTACATTGCACGTTGTGGAAATCGTGAGGGCCAAGGTTTTGTGTCGTGGGTCGTTCGACAACCTTCAGGTCACCGAGCGTAGCGAACTCGACAGAGAGGTTTTGAAGAGTCTCGGTGGTTTGGTTCACCAAAAGAACATCGAGAACGATGTCGAATTGATGCACCTTGACATAGGCTTCGGCATATACAGGGTCAGAGAAACCAGTCAACTGGACGACTCTGCTGAGTTTCGAAGACAGATCCTCGGACACCGATTCTCCACCAGTTGCCTTTTCTAGGTCAAGCTCAATCTCATCGGTACCATCTCCTACATTCTTCTTGGAAAGCTGTCGAATCTGAACAACATCGTCAACCTGGATAGCAGTCTTGGCCTTCTCGAAAGCCGCTTTAGCTGCTCGCTTCTTCTCTTCCACCTGAACCATAGCTCGGAAGGCTTTTCGGGTATCGTCGAGGAAGACCGACTCCAATTCCTTTCTCTGCGAAAACTCGGCCAAAGATCTAACACAGGACATTATTCGGTCGACGGAGTCCTCATCGATAGGTGCCTTGACGAATTGTGATTGACCAACCCGGATAATAGAGATCATGATCAGCATAGCCTCAGCCTTGAGGGCGTTTGTTCGAGCTGTGTCTGAGGAGATCTCAGAGTGACGCATAACGAGCTTGGTAAGGGTGGCGGAAAGAACAGCAGCTAAGTAGTAGTCACCTTCGAGGATCAGCTGTCGTAGCGGAGGCTTCTGAGCAGCCTTAACAGCTTCTAGCTTAGCTGCGGCCGCCGAACTGCTGGTAAGAGCAGTCTCAGTAGCATAGGTTCCATCTGCGAGGACTCTCCTTGAACCTGATGGTGCTGCTGGTTTGGAGTGACCGTTAACCTGCTCCTTTTCTTTCTCCTCGTCGCCATCTACGTTGTCTAATAATCGTTGCTCGGAAGCAAGGATGGGAATCTCACCCAGACTGGCGCGTATCCTCTTCCATGCATCTCGAATGTCGCTCTCCTCGAGAGAGTACTCGCCAATTATCCAAATAATGCCACGGTAGACCTTTCCTGCCCTGACTTCGCTCAAGGTGTCGACCAATCGTGCAACAATAGACGGCCGCAGTTTAGGGAACTTCTCAACCACCTCTTTGACAAAGCTGATGACATCAACGGCAGACGTGTTGCTAAAGTCGGCGATAAAGTCCATCAACAAGTCCACCACACTTGCGGCAACTTCTGAGAATTTGATAGCACACTGGTGGATTGAGTGGATGAGTAGCTGGCGGTACTCGGCGTTCTTCTCGTATTCCTGGTCGACAGTCTTGGAGAGCTCCTTCTTTAGTAGCAAGATAACTTCTTCAACATTCTTGCTTGATACCATTTCCAAGGCGATAGTAAGGGCCTTTCGTCGGACATCGATATCGGGACTCGACAACGCACGTAGAATCTCCATTACTAGATCGTCCAATACACCCTCGTTCTTCTGTCGTAGCTGGTCTACCCGGTCGAGGACGATGAGCTTCACATTGTTATCCGCCTCCTTGATGCTTAGTTCGATGAACTTGGCGGCGGCTGCCTTGACTGCGACTGGGTTGTTCGTTAGAGCTGTTAGCGACGATGCGGCCTCGTACACGACGGTGGAGGTTGGAGCCTCGAGCAGATCGAAAATAAGTCGTAGGTAGCGGGCCTGTGGCTGTCAGCGTATGTTGTAAAAGTTGAAAAATTGGCGAAAGGAATCAGACTACCTTATGTTGTGAGTTCTGAATGGCGTCCTTTCGAATAAACTCTAGCTCTACCAACTGCAGGAGTTCCTCGGCGTTCGGGATTCCCTCGAAAACGGAGCTTAAGAAGACCAGGGCCTTGTCATGGTCGATGCTAGCAAGAGCAGCAAAGGCATTGCGCTTGCAAGTGGCATCACTCTCTCCTTCAAGGAATGTGGCGATCAACTCGGAGGCATCAGGGATGAGGGACGGCGAGTGTTGGAAGATAGAGGCGACAGCAAAGACAGCATTCTTTCGAACGTATGCGTGGCGGTGTTCGAGACAGGCGCGGGCCGAGGAAAGTAGGGGTTCGATCAACTCGGGTTCTCGCAGCTTGCACAAGAATCGCAATGTGTTACCTCGAATGTATTCGTTTGGGTGCTGAAGATCATTTCTAATACCATTGCTAGATCGAAGGCGGTCAGCCAAGACATCTCTCAATCTCGTATGCCAATTCTCTTCCGTTATACTCACCAAACCAAAATCATCTCTTGCTTTAGCTTGCCGGTGGAGTCAAGCTTGGGGCAGATTTCATAGTAGAAATATAGTAACTTCTTCAGCGGCTTATATCGCGAGGGCATGACGAATCGGATGATGTGCATAAGAAGCTGGGGCATAGGATCGCCATTCAACATGACAGTCAAGATGCGCTTCATAGTATCAACCTTTGTCTCATCTGTGCCCTTCTCCAGCTGCATGCGCAGATCCGACATACTAGGGACATCTGCAGTGTTGTCTTGGTGGACCAAGCTGTAGGCATTCTCGAGGAAGGTCGACATGCTGGGCAATTGATGCGGCTCCCGACCGCGAGGGAAAGTTGGAAGCTATTTATAAATAAATAGGTAGGTATATGAGGAGGGCGAGAGGTGTGTGTGTGTGTGTGTAGAAGAAAGCTTGGTTCGTTTATGGGACGAATAAATCGGTGTTTAGATTAAGGCTCGAGGAGTAGAGTCGCAAATTCAAAAAAGAATCAGTAAGTAGGTATAGTAGTGAGGGTCGTCTCGACGCTAAAGTGGTGATTTGAAAAGAAGAATGCGATTATGCATTCCAAAGTGAGGTCGGCTTTGACGAGAAGAATGGCAGTTGGTGATGTTAAATCGAGGATAATAAGTTAAGGTGATTGGAATTGACCCAATATCGAAATGTCCAACATCCCACAGCTGGAAGTTCAAAAGGAACAAGTTGAATGTACATAGAAATCTGTCCCTCCTGAAATGGATACAACTAGCTGATTTAAGAGGTGTAATTGGTTGACGAAGGCTCGTTGAATAAAATAATCCGTTTCCGAGGATTAGCCAGGCAGTTCGGTTGCCAGGTTCAAGTTCTAAGGTCGGTGTTGCACAGGTCCCTGTTCCAGCCTCGATTGTTAGAAGTTAATTGCGTCGTTTCTGTGGCTTGTCGTACATAGGTACTAGATACATAATTACATCGGAGCTTATCTGACCGCTCTTCACATACATATGTAATAATCCCTGCTCCCCACGTCGCTCTAGTGTAAACTTGTTGCCCCACCAAAACTTTCTAGAGCTGCCCTCCAAGGCTCAAGCTAATAGTGCAGTTGACATTGAGGGAAGCCTTGTCGCAACTACTACAGCAACTACAACGAAGAACGATCAACGCTGTGCAACCGACATTGACTCGACAAGGGAGAACTTGCGACACTGAGTGACATTCTTTTTACCTCCCGTCAACAATACCCTACTCGACATCACAATCAACCACCGAGATGGCTCAATCTGGTGAACCCTTCTACCTTCGATACTAGTATGTTCCTGTCTAAGTAGTCATCTCACCAATACCAATACACAGCTTCAAGCAAGCTAACCTAGCAATGCTTATAGTTCAGGTCACTCCGGTCGATTCGGCCATGAATTCCTCGGTAAGTACCTCTTTTACATCGCTTGCTTGAGTAGAGGGTGAAGAGAGAATAGTCAAGTTGACAGTAACACAGAGTTCGACTTTAGAGTAGTCGGCGATGGCAGAAGCGCAGTGGCCCGATACGCGAACAACTCCAACTACCGAAACGATAGTCTCATTCGAAAAGAGAGTATGTCCTGTGTCCGAACACGATCAACCAACCCTTAGGTGATTAGGCGCGGGAGCTAACAAAGAAACAGTGTGTGTCAGTTCGCTCGTGGTGGACGAGATCAAGCGCATTGTCAAGACCAGCGAGATCATGAAGGAAGACGACGCGAAGTGGCCGCAGAAGAACAAGGATGGTAGACAGGAGCTGGAGATTCGAGTGGGTAACGACCATATATCGTTTGAGGTAAGCAGAGAACCAAGCAACACTTATTTGCGATACCAAATACTAACCCCTCGACTACGTAGACGGCCAAGATCGGATCCTTAATCGATGTGACCGAATCAGCAGACCCCGAAGGACTCCGAGTCTTCTACTACCTGGTACAAGATCTCAAGGCATTGGTGTTCAGCTTGACATCACTGCACTTCAAGATCAAGCCCATCTCGTGATAGGAGAACGAAGAAGGGAGAAATAATGCGCGGACGCAAAGTTTTATGATCATCATTATGTACACATGGATGGAGTACGACCTCTAGCCAGCCCCTTACTACCGGAATATACCCCCCTTTGCTGCAAGGTCGTGAAAATGCCACTGTTCTTCTTGTCGTTATGATATCTTCCGTCTCGGCAAAACGAAAACTAGACTCCTGCCTATGGGGCTGGAAACCTCAATTTGTTAGGTTCCGCGTTCCCCCCTTTCTTGCTCTTCGTAGCTACGCCAACAGAAAAATCAAAAAATCAAATGCCAACTAATAATATCAAAGTTATCCCAAAAAAACGCTGTCTCCCGCGATTCCCTAATTACCTACTACTGATTTGATGATGGTGATAGTGTCGTGATCTAAACGAATGTTCGTTGACCCGCTAGTTATTGATGTTCTAGGTTGATTCGTCCATAGGAAGATGACCATAGGATTATCGCATTTCCACGGAACCGAAACAGCCTTTGTCCTCAACATGCTTGAGTTCGAGTTGTTGAAATCTACTACTTGCATTAGTTAATGTGATAATAGACCTATTTTAAGGGGTGAACAGCAATTGAGGGAAAAGGTAGCAGGGGAATAGGGGGTGTGGTATCGGATGAAAGGGGTAACGAGTGTGATACGTGATCAATGCAAAATGCAAAAAATAAAAAAAATAAAATAAAAATAAAATAAAAATGAAAATAAAAATAAAAATCATAAAAAATGACATAATCAACTTACTTCTCACTCTTGGAGTGGAAATATATACCACTCACGCTTCCCTCCTTCTGGTTGAAGCAGATATAATAAAATCCCTCAAAGCTGGCGCCATTGATAGTGCGGACACGGTGATCGGGGACGAGGAAATGCTCCTTCCAGCGCATGAAGATGTTCTCGCGCTGGGCCAGGTTGGGAATCGCCACGGGTCCCTTGCGTGCTTGCTTAGAGTACTGTCGGAACGCCGAGAACTTGTTCCAGTGACTGAGGTCAATCTTGTCTGTTGCGCCCCAGCTCGCGTGGTTCGTGATGAAGTCGTACTTGCTGCCGATGAGCTCGCCCTCGAAGTACGTCGTCAGAGTAGGGTTATCCTCTGTGAGGCCTGGGTGGTTGTTGTATCGGTGTTAGTGGATATGTGTCGCATTCAACCGGAGATATGCTGGAATGATATATATATATATATCTTGATGAGAAGCAGAAACGTACCTTGTATCTTAAGAAACCCACAGAGAAACGACTCTCGTAGGTCAACATACTTAATCTCCACTTGCACATCGTACACTTGTCGTTCCGACTGTTGGGTGCCGTGGAACCTGCTGCCAGGTCGCAGGTAGGACGAAGGGAAGGACGGTATTATCTTGAGCAATGTCAGTAAAATAAATTCATCTCTCCAATTCGTGCAATTCGTGTGTATCGTGGCGCATATATAGATAGATATATAGATAGATAAAAACCTACTCGGATATTGGAGTACTCGTATCCTATCGAAGGCGCATATGCGTCCTCCATCAATCGACCGGGCATCGTGCCCTCTTCCAACTTCTCGCCGCTGCCGTCTACTACCACGCCCATAGACGGGCCGATGTCGTATCTGCCACCACTCGTTCGCATTCGTCTCGATGACGTATCTCTGTCGCCGCCCCTAGCCGGTGCATCATCTCCCGCGTCGGTCGGCTTATGTGCTGCTGCTGAGGATTGGGACGGTGCTGCTGCGTCGGGGCGGTCAGAAGAGGCGACGAGAGTGGGTTCGGGGCCGCTTCTCGAGTCTGGTCTGGGTGACTCGGTGGTGGATCGCAAGTCGGAAATCGCGTCTTGGGCCCTGGTGGGCATCGGCGCGCTAACGGGTTCAGGGGAGGATGATGATTCTTGACTATCAATATTCATCTCGACTCCATCTTGGTTTGGTCGCCAACTGCTACTAGTACTGCTGCTACTACTTCGAGATGCTTCTTCGGGATCGGGACACGACGAGCTGTGCGTTCGGGGAGGAAGTGCAGGAGGCGGATTGCTAGAGGGAGTAGGCATGGCTGGCTGATGATGGATGGATGCTGGGTTTTTTTTTTTGGGCGACAGGGGGGGTGGAGAGTCCACACGCAAGCAAGATAATAGGTATGTATGTATGCCTTTGTCTTTGTTGAGTGTAAGAAATGTCTTGAGTAACGCGATGGGCTACTACTGCTGCTGCTGCTGCTACTAACTACTGCGCGTAAGATTGAACCAAAACTCCTAATTTGATTTGTTACGGAGAGGCCAGAAGAAATGTACAAAGGTAGATAGATAGATAGGTAGGTAAATAAATAGAATTAATGCAAAAAAAAATTGATAGAAAAAAAAGAATAGAAAAAGTAAAATTAAGAATCCGCACTGAGAGAAGAAGAAAAGGACTGAGAGGTACTGTATCTTGTGATGTCGAGCAAAAAGGGTCGCCCCAGTTCCTAGTTAGGAGAGATGGACGAGAGAAACTGGGCCCTTCTCCAAATGGTCATAGGGGACTAAAAGAAGGCCGACCTGTTGCAAAATTGTAGCAAGTCTGGGGGTGGAGAAGAATGGCCAACGCCTTTAACGCTTTCTGGTTATTATTTCACTTTAATATTGGCTAAGGAGAGAGGGGAGGGGAGGGGAGCCGTGAGTCTATTAATAGGGTGTAAGTCATTGGGGGCACGCACCTCTTTCTTTGATTATCATTTCCGTTGGCATAAAAAAAGGGGGCAAGAAAGACGATGAAGACGGGATAAATATAAGACGAGGAAAATCGAGGAAAATCGAGGCGTAACTACTTACGACAGCTAGAATGGATAATTATAACTTCCTACCCAATTTTGGTAACGGGTTTGATGGTGTTGGATGGTATTTGGGCTCCTGCAAGAGATCTGACATCAGATTCCTTTACCACAGCTGAAAGATCTGCCTGGGAGGGGCGTATACAGCGTTCGATAATCAATGCATTATAATAGGTAGGTAGGATAGGATATTAGAAAAGCAAATGTTTGGTACCTGTGCTTATGTGTTCTTAACTCGAGGCTTTATTAAAGCTGATGCGTGATGCCACTGCTGTTATTCTAGGGGGTTTTACTCCCATGCCATTTTGACGTGGGCAAAACAATAGACATATGCGTATGTCTTAGACAATATGTGCCATGTGTTATTCACGATGCATGAGTTCCAGATTCCAGGTAGATAGAATGTCAAGTTGCATCACAACAAACAGAATAATATACTTGGCATTTCATAGTAAGAGCTCAACTGGCGTGGACAACCCCCGCCGAGGTGTACTGACCTATGCGAACATTAGAAGCTTACAACCACAGAGAGGAGGGACTATATTGTCCAAGTATTAAATAACGAGTATAAAAGACAGGTATAGTACATGTACTACATTTATACACATTCTATAGCATACCTACGTATCTACCTACGACATACCTATGATCTGCGATGAAACACTGCTGCTATTCACTAAGCTACCTATTAGCCACCCCAGCGGTAGCGCTAATATCTGGAGTAACGGCTCGGCTAGAGATTGTTTATGCCGCCTCATGGCATCACGCTAGATCAAGGAACCCCATCCGAGCGGACCGTCAAACTAACTATCTGAGTTCGTTAGATTGATATTAACACTTTGAATAGTCCAATTCTGACATGTTTTTGACGTTGACCTGAAATGATTTACTAGAAGACTACTAGAAGACAGCTAATCACCTAACTCCGACTTCCCTATAAATGGACTGTAGTCCTAAGCAGCGCCGTCCAATGCGGTTGATGGTGTCTGCATAGTAGTCGAGTCATATTTTGGAGAGTCGAGTGAGTAACTTACCTATTGATATATCTCGTTACGCGGCTATCTCCAAAGAGAGGGGAACAGAATCTTGTATACCCTTGTATGGTCAAATCAATTGGCCGAACCAGCCAGTTGATGATTCCGGTTTCTATGTGTATCAGCGCATGTGCACCTCTGTTACCATGGCTGACTATGCCCTATTCGGTGCAACGCATCGTTGCTACCAAATTTGACGACATCTCAAGCTCGCCTAGCACGGGTTTATGATCTAGGATGCATGTAGGGAATGATTCATCGCTCCTTGCTAATGCAATGGGTATCTACCTTTCCGTCCGTTATTGATGTAGAAAATAAAACCGCCCATATCACTTGACCTCACCGTCAGGAGTTGCTTGTTCTGATTTGAATCCCTTGAAGTATGCGCGGCGAAATGCGTTGAGATCGTCTGCCGTGTGTCCTTTTACTTTCTCCTCTTGTTTCTTCTGTGCGAGTGCTGCTAGATCAACCTCCGAGTCTGGTAAACGACTGTAGGTGATTAATCTCCGTGACCCTAAGAGATTTGATTAGCCAATATTCTCCTTAACAAGTCTGATGATGAACTCACATTTATTGAATACCTGCGTGCATACCACTACGAGGGTTAAGCACGGATGTGTTGGTACAGCAATTTCTTGCTCTTCATCGTTTGCGGTTGGCATCCAGAAAGAGAGACGACCACCATCTACCAAGGTATCGGAGGCAAAATTTAATATATCATCCAACATAGCCAGGAAGCTATATGCTTTCTTTGGTGGTAGAAAGGCCGGGTTTCTAAACATCGTTAGCAGTTAGGACTCAGACACACGAAACATCAACCTTACCGATATATCTGCTTTCCCTTCTCTATGAGCCACGCATCTTTCACAGGGTCTCTGCACCCGAGGACCTTCAATCCCTCTCTGACACCATACGGTGGATCACAAACTATGCCGTCGAGGAACCTAACTCTTCGCACAGGGCTATTTGTTAGATCGCTGATGAAAACTTCACCTAGCAAGCTCTCTAGTCCGTATTGTTTGAAGTTTCCTTTCAAACTCTTCTTCCCACCTTCACCCCTGACACTACGGCCGTCGATATCGCTTCCCCAGCCCAGAGCTCCGAAATGCGCGCAGGCGATAGGGAAACTACCGGTGCCCACGAAAGGATCGTAGAATACCTTCCCAGGTGCTGCAAGAGCGATATTCGCGGTGACCAAGGCAAGCTCCGAGTCCATGGAGGTTGTGCTGATGTATCCCCGCTTTTTGAGATCGTAGGTCTTGATTAACTCTCGTACGCTGTGGCCAACTAGGCGACCAAAATGCACTTTCAGGGGATTGGGTAGGTTTCGCGGAACCGAGTCGAACTCCCATTGCTCAAAAATGGTGAATTTCTGGTCTGGCGATTTAAGGAGGATAAGTCCTTCGAATGAAAGGTAGGCAAACGAATTTATCAGATCTATTTTTCTTTTCTCTGATCTGGAGCCTTGGTAGGCGTCTATATTGATCTTGAAAGACACATCCTTGTATTGTAGCCATAGGTGAGGTGTATCACGCTTTATGATGGCGTGCAGCTCGTCGTATGTCTCTGCGGTACCCCAATGTTCATGAATGGTCTGCGCCAATATGGATCGTCTTAAGAGAGCCTTTGCAGCCTCTTCGGAAGGTAGCCGGACTACACAGAAGGGTGACTATTTGAAATATGATGAGCGCAAACTATTACGAATGATTCAGTACATGGAATGGACGTAACAAATTACCTCATCGCTGTAGAATATGACTTCCAAATCGATCCCTTCGACAATAGCAAGAGACTGAATCTCAGCCAAACGAAAAGTCTCATGAGATTGAGAAAATCGGATGAGGTACTCCATGGTGAACTATGCGCCCTAAGTCGTTCTGTAGTTGCATGGACTAATTGTAAATATCCCTATTGATTCTCTGCTTCCAAATCGCTCCATTTGAGATTCGCGATTTTTCTTTTGGTGGTTGTCGCTTAAACCGTTCTGAGGAGTTGAATTTCGTGTAAGAATAAATACTTCGCGAGGAGTCATAGGCGCAGAAGAAAATGACAGTATGCCAGTGGTGATTTACCCCTCTCTTACATATACATGTTTAGTGCATGCTTGATTATGTTTAAATGCAATAATATGCTATTATACACATCAAGTTTATTTTTTAAGTCATAATTAGTTCCACACTACGAATTAGATCTTTAGTACCTATATATGTATCCTTCAAACTTCATACAGTACCTACCTATTTAGCAATGTCAATGCTCTTCACCAACTTACTGACCAGCCTATAATCTAAGCTACTCATGAATGGTCCGTAAACTCGCACGTCTTTCTTCGGAACTCACCAAGGAGAAATGTTCTCTTTCTCGGAACCAAGCGTCTACCAATCTTCGAAATGCTTCGTCACGTACGGAGTGATGGGTCATCCTGAACCGGGCCAGCTTTCAAGTAAAGGAAAGCCATGGAGCACACTGCTATCACAAGACTTTACCCATAAGGTATGCACATTCCTTCTATATGTAACATGCGCTGACTTGTTTTAGGTGGATTTGATATTCCCAGAAGAGTTGCTACAGGTTGTCAAAGATAAGATCACAGCAGACCTCAATCGAGCACCCGTGTTCTACAAGGTCACCATGACACTTGGACAAATCTTAGAGGGAGACTTTTTCACCGAGTATATCAAGATAGGTAATTTATCCAATTTGTGTTAGCCCTAGGAATATGGCACTAACGCAAAAACGAAAGGGAATATCATGATGCTCTCAGAAGGGAGGATAGATTCCGAAAACGTATTTTCACTAAAAGATGGTGAGTCTCTGCATTGAAGTTGAGTTCAACCAATGACAGAGATCATATGACTAACTATGGTGTATGTAGGGGTGCTTACTATGTATCTCGAAAAGGAGACTTACGAGCGAGCTGGGCTCGTTGGGAAACCTCATGGAGTAAAAGGCAAACGAGGGCTCAAGCCGAGATGGAGTATGTCGACCCGTATGAAGACGATAATTGCAACTACTAACTTGCTTCGCAGTCGTGCAATTTGACCTCCGTAGCCCATCAATGTTGCATGGTAAGAAGGGGTTTGACAGATTGGCGTATGCATGCAAAAATGCGCTGAATACCCCTCTGACTTGGCTTTTTCACAACATTTCCACGGGTAAGGGATCTCTGTCGTTCTATACTACCATTCTTATTATTAACAAGCAGTGTTAACAGCTCCTATACCTGATCCTCTCTCGCGGCACAATCCTACCAAGTATACAGCACTCCCAGAATTGTCCGAGGGGCTCTCTGTTAGAATTCCATCCTTGAAACCTTCGCCAGTTATCCTTGAGGTTCAGAATCGACTCGATCTAGACGAATTCGCCATGGATATTTACGAGTGGCTATCCTTAATCCGGCTTGATAGCCCACGAATCCAAATAGGTGACGATATTGACCCATATCTATCTGGCTATGCTGTTCCTGGCGAGGCGGAGGACATCCAGGAAGGGAAGCTGTGTCGAGTCAGCTGGCAGGGATTTATTCCGCCAAGATGGACACAGCAAACCTTGGCCGATGTAATACTTGCATTGCCGTCGAAATCGTGGTTCTCACTGAGTGTGACGTCGTTCGCAAGGGGTATCGTCGGGGATAACGCAGACTGCACTATTCTAAGACCACCTAATTCGCCGAAGGAATATTTCCTTTGGGATATTAGGAGACACGACTATTAAGCTAGATAATTCTGCTCTCAACTGGATTATATTTCTTCCAACTAATCCTGTCTCGCCCGAACATTGCGATCCGTGGTACTTTGGTCAGCTACGGCGTCTTGGACTAGTTGTCTGAGCTCAGCTTGACCTGCTGCGGCATGGAAGTCGTCGCGCTCTGCTAACTCTTCTATCCTCCTTCGAAATTCGGGATCGACTTCCAGATCATTATCGTCAGCGGGAGTCATGGTACCAACAGATACATTAAGACCTTCGGGTAAGGGTGGTACGGCGGTAGTATCTCCATTGATTCCATTCCCATTCAAGAGAGATTGTGCACTGCCAGCTTCCTTCGTCTGTAAATATTCAGCGACCTCTGGAAAGTCACCTTCCTCAGCAATCTTTTGGCGCGCTGTATACCCCTCGGAGCCTTTTATCGCAATGTCAGCTCCGAGCTCCTCAACAAGTAATCGCGCAGCTTCGACTGTCTCTACTACGAAAAGAGCTGTTTCCTCATCTTCGTCGCGTAGGTTTACATCGACATTGAACTCGCGGATCAGGGCGCGCAGGAGATCGAGATGGTTGTAACTTGCTGCCGCATGGACTAGGGAGTATCCATGAGAATCTTGTTCGGAAGCTAAAGTTGGGTTTTCTCGGAGGAGGGGCAGAAGAGCTGGACTATTGTCGGCGGCTAGGAGGAATGGATTGGTAGACATTGTGATAGGTAAGAGATCGCCACTTCAAAAAGTGATAATTACTTTTGTTGGTCTGTTGGTTTCATTTAAAAGGGAAGAAAAAGGATCTACATGTAGATAGTAGCTCGGTATGACGCATCTTTGTGAAAAGATAGAACCCCTCAACCCCTCGGTAGCTACCCCGCCAAAGAATCTTACTGCCCTCCATGTGGTACCTACCGGTAGGTTGGATGTTACCTGGCCGCCTTCACTCTAGGGCATTTCTTACCTGTAACATGACTGAAAATGACCTATTAATCCACTTGATCGTCTGCACTTAAATCTGCAGTATTAACATCCCACTTATCTCATTAATTCGAAACTGTAGATAGGAGAGAGTATCTACGGGTAATAATTTAATGCCAAAAAATACATGGTTAGGCAGTTAGGCTACCTGTATTCCCACCTGTTCCTCCAATTATTTGCATTTATTCTCCATCCAAGACCTAACTTACCCGCATCAACCACGTTCCTTTCTGGTATCTAAAGAAGCAGTCCTTGATCAACCTCAGGCGACCCAACCAGGTACCCAAAACTGACTACAACGGCGAGCGAGTCTTCGGTGACTCATGCCGATGGCCAGACAGCTTGTACATAAGGTTGTAAGCTATTGACCTGACCTATATGAACAAGTCGGTTTCTACCATTCAATCCTTGTTTGTCATTACCATTTACTTGCATCGTCGGTACATAATCGAAGTCTGTGGGACTAATTTGTGACATTTTCACAGCATCAGCATATCAAGTAATATCGCACATCAACCTTCTGTCATCTTCACCAATTTATTTTTAACTTCAGCCCTATACTTAACCTACCGAAAAAGCCATCTAGCTTTGACTAGCATTAAAGAGAAAGTCCAGTTTAGAGTACACCAACCAGTCTCGTTGACTCTTCACCAACGCTCTCATCAGCATTTGACCATGGAGAGCGCAAAGGTACCTTACCGCGACCAGGATCCTCAGGAGGTTGCAGATCTTGTTAAAGGTCTGGGCAGCAATGCCAGCAAAGGATTCAAGGCCAAGAAGTCCACCTTTGAGATTAAAGGCTCCCCAGATGGCATCTCAGTTGATTCCTGGCGCTTCCATGACTGGGATTACAAGAAGCGATATCTACCTACCTATGCCAGAGGTCTCTTCACCACAAGGAATCGACGTGGTCATCATGAGATTGCCGTTAGAGGTTACGACAAATTCTTCAATGTCGATGAAGTCCACGAGACGAAATGGGAAAACATCTTACAAAAAACCCAAGGTCCATATGAGCTAACCCTCAAAGAGAATGGCTGTATCATCTTCATCAGTGGTCTAGAGGATGGTACCCTTCTTGTATGCAGTAAGCATTCTACCGGAGATCGTAGCGACGTCGAAGTTAGCCATGCTAGCGCCGGTGAGAGATGGGTCGATAAACAACTAGCTACCATCGGTAAGACGAGAGAAGAGTTTGCTCAAGATCTGAGAAAACGAAACGTAACTGCGGTTGCCGAACTTTGCGACGATTCATTCGAGGAACACATTCTAGCCTATGGTCCCGAAAAGGCTGGTCTTTATCTCCATGGTATTAACATCAATGTTCCAGAGTTTATGACCTATCCTAGCGACACAGTACAACAGTTCGCCGACCAATGGGGATTCCGGAAGGTTGCAGTTCATAAACTTGACGATATTAATGCTGTCAAGGCTTTCTTGGAAGGCGTTGCTGAGTCAGGGGCGCATGAGGGTCGAGACGTCGAGGGATTCGTCATTCGCTGCAAGATGTCCACCCAACCAGGAAAATCGCCTTACAACGACTGGTTTTTTAAATTCAAGTTCGAGGAGCCCTACTTGCTGTACCGACAGTGGCGAGAATGCACCAAGGCTCTGATCTCTGGCAAACCTCCAAAGTTCAAGAAGCATGTTAAGATCACGGAAGAGTACCTCTTGTACGCGCGTAAGAGACTTGCTACGGACCCTAGACTAGCAAAGGCATACAACCAAAATCATGGCATCATCGCCCTTCGAGACGAATTTCTAGCTTTCAAGAATATGAAAGGATCAGATGCGGCTAATATCGAGAAATTGTTTGGAGGTAGTGATGCGGCATCTGTCTCTCGTGATGTCGTTCTTGTCCCTATTGCTACCATTGGATGCGGCAAGACTACGGTTGGTATAGCTCTAACGCATCTTTTCGGCTGGGGTATCATCCAAAACGACAACATCCAAGGCAAAAACAGGCCCGCCAGGATGGTTCAAGCCGTTATGACACTTCTTACAGAACACCCCGTCGTTATAGCGGATCGAAACAACTCAGAGCGACGCGAGCGAGAGCAGATTATCAAAGACGTCCGATTACAACATAAAGATGCTCGGCTAATCGGCTTGAACTTTGCCCATGGCGACATAGACGAAATTCGGAGAGTCACTCGCGAACGGGTGTTAAAGAGAGGAGACAATCATCAGACCATCCAAGCTGCGTCGGACGAAAACAAAGTGATAGGGATCATGGAAAACTTCATCCACAGATTCCAGCCTTGCGACCCTGAACGCAGCCCAGACGACGGCTTTGACTTCGTTATTGATTTGGATCCCACCGCGGATAGCCGTGCCAACGTAGAGACGGTGATTAGGGAGTTGAATCAAAAATATCCTTCTCTGGTTCCGAATGTACCCAGCGATGCAGAGATAGACGAAGCTGTCAAGGCTGCCATTGAGAATTACAAACCTGATTTGAGGCATACTATCCCCGACCGTAGTAAAAACCAGGATAAGAAGCAGGGCCAGCAAACCAAGAATCAACAACCACAACCCCCGAAGAGGAAGCCTTTAGAATACATGTCAATTTCTGTCCCAGCTAAGGACATTTCAGTCGCTCTCGAGTCCGCATTCCAGGGAACAGACGCGCCGACACAACGATTCTACAAGCAGCTACAGCAGACTCGACGCATCCAATCCCTTTTCCATGTGACACTCATGCACCGCATTGCGGCCAGAAACCACCCAGAGCTATGGCAGCGCTTCACCAGGCTCGAAGCCGAGAACCAGAGCGAGGATGGAAAATTAGGCGAGTGCGAAGTCCAGCTCGAGCGCGTCGTGTACGACGACCGGATCATGGCTATCGTTGTGCGCATACTAGACCAGGAAAACACCTGGACGTGCGTTAACCGGGTACCTCATATCACGATTGGTACGCGGGACGATAGTGTCAAGCCTAAAGAGAGCAACGACTTGCTGGCGCGGTGGCTCGAGGTTGGAAGTGGAGGCGAGACGGGTATTGGTGAACGGCTTATTGAAGGGAATACTAAAGTCAATGGTAGTGTTCGCGCCGTACTGTCGAGATAGGAATCTAGAGAGGCGTATTCATCGCAACATGGACCGCGAGGAGCCAGGGGTGGTAGGGGTAGGGCTAGAGGTAGAGGCCGCAGCCGTGGTCGTAGTCGGGGAAGGGAACACCAAGAGGCGTAGCATTAGGTATTCAGAATGCCCTCGAGTCAAGTTTATGGCGATAAATCAACGGCTGAGAAAAGGAGCTATTATACCTAGGCACCTTAGTACCTACTTGAGGGGGGTTTATCTCAACTCGGAATCGTTACGGCACTCTTGAAGTCAGGCAAATGCTATTAGATACCCAACTTGGGCAAGTAGCTGATATCTTGCTAATGAATAAAAGAGTAGCAGCATTTCATATCGGGTTTGAGTGGTCATCTCTTATGCGTTTGTCCATCCCATCTGAAACATGATTATGGCACTGATAATACATACATGTCGAGCTACGATAATCACTTGTATTGGAGGTAGGAAAAGGATCTTTCAGTCCTAGAAGCATCATAAATGAGTGCTTATAGATATCAAGATTTCATTGCCATAGATAAATAGAGAATAATAGAGGCATGTCTTCAATATAAGAAATGACCGTTCTATTCTCCAACCTTCCTTCCCCTTTTTACAGGCCAGTTTAATTTTTCCCGGTATCCCTCCTTTAACCTTCGAAATAATTTCTCGTTGATTTCTATTCGCACATGGCTATAGACCACGATGAACTTCGTCTCTGTTCGTTTCCCTGGTATCCTAATAACAATTCTCCGATATTATGAAACCTACACCATTTCCTCTATCACACAAGGGACGAAAAAAAGGAGAAAAACCGAGAACCATCATCGCCTAAGCGGGAAGACCGTTCGTAACATCAGCAAAAGCACTCCACTGCTTCCAAGCCTCGCCGCTCTCGATCGTCCAGCGCGCGCGCCGCACGCCCTCCTTCCAGCGGCCGCCACCCGGACCGCGCTCCGTGACAACCTGTCCGTCGTCGCCGGGGCCCATGCTGCCGTTGCTCGTGTCGGCCTCGCATATGCCCGCGGCGACCAGGAACGCGGCGGTGTTGATCAGGACAAACTCGAGGATGGGATCGTCGGGCGGGAGCTCGTTCTGGAGCAGCCTGCGCAGGATCTCGGCGTTCTCGCGCGGCTCCTTTCCCGGGGACACGGTGCCGAGCGGGTGCGCGGACAGCCCGAAGTCGGCGGGCTCGAGGGTGAAGTGCTCGACGTCCACGGCCCCGCTGGCGCGCTCGACGAGCTGCCAGCACAGCGTCGGGCCCGCGCAGGACACCTCGTCCAGCTGCTCCTTGCCGCACACGACTAGACCCTTCCTCGCGCCTGCGAGACGCAGTGCTTCGGCGAACACCGGGCCTAGGTCGTCTCGGGCCACGCCTAGCATCCGCGCCTCGATGGCGTCGCCGAGGGGGTTGCTCAGCGGCCCGAGGAGGTTGAATATCGTTCGCCACCCTAGCTCCTTGCGCACCGAGGCTACGTGCTTCATGCCGGGGTGGAAGACGGGCGCGAACAGGAAGGCGTAGTTGGTCGCGCTGTAGACGCTGGATATGGTTTCTGGTGTGATGCGGTTCAGTTGTGCGGGCTTGGGCTGCATGTTCATGAGGAGATCGGCGGATCCGGATTTAGATGTCGAGGCGCGGTTGCCGTGCTTTGCTAGGAGAAGCAATGTGGATGCGAGGATCGACGAGGTCGTGGATATGTTGAAGGTGTTGTGGGAGTCACCGCCGGTGCCGACGATGTCGCACTTGAGAATAGGGGTTGTATTAATTTCACTGCGAATGTGTACTCTGTTCAGCTCCAACTTCGAAGGGAGAACTTACTAGTCCACCGTTATATTTGCCCTCTGGTCTCTTTCGCTTTGCGATGACAGAGTCCAGACTCGCGAAGTCGATCTTAGCTGCGTGACTGCGCATCGCGGCTGATGCTTCGGCGAGGACATCGGCGCGTCTGTCCCAGCCTGTAAAGTGCAGCGCTGTTAATAACGATCCGGTCTGCACAGGACTGAGCTGGTTGGTGAAGATGAGGGCGAGCGCATCGGCGATTTCTTTTGCTGTGACGTTCTCCTTGGCTGGGTCGGGCCATAGTCGTTGTAGTAGAGGTCGGATGTCTACGAAGGTGGGTTGGCTTTGGTCTGCCATTGTATGTCTAGATTATATCCCCTTGAATAGATATCTAGTTTTCAGAATTAAGGGAGAGAATTCGACGAGCTGGAGTGAGGTGAGAGTGAGAGATGTCGAACTTCTCTAAGTGAAGGGAGGGCAGACTCGACAAGATGGCGAACACTCTCGCAAAATATCACTCCTCGTAGTAAATCAGCTTAACCCGTAAGCTCCGAGAAGAATGAATTATCCCCTGTGACTCAATGCGACAACAGATCCGGATGTGAGCTACGGAAGATATAGCTTCAAGTACCGACATAAGAGTGAAAGCAATTGGAGCGATGATTTGCGAAATGCCCCGCCATCCGATAGCGGGGTTGAGGTGGGGATCCCTGTACTACTATGTACTAAGCTTTTGACCCCTTGCTTCAATTGAGGCGGTGATGATTGGCAGATTCGAACGTGGGCAACTGACCGCGAGCCGGGGGTGGGAAAGAAATAACTCCGAGCACCGTTTAATAATTATGGGGTCTTTCTTGATGCATCAACTTCAATTGGACGAATTAACTTTTGAAGCTCTCGCCAATTCGAAAATCTGGGGAGCGAAAATATAGGAAACATTGGACGGTATTCGACAACACGACGACAATAGTAAGAGCAAGGGAATATCTGCAGGTGCAGTAGCAGAGACCGAGTGTTGGATTTTATATCCCATCACCAAAGATGCCGCCACGAATCAATTGTTCGGCGCGGAATAGCGTCAGTCGAGTGCTTCAGAGAACCACAGGCTCTCAAAGACCTGCGACCATCCTACTTCAAAACTCCAAGATCGCCTCAAGACAATATGCGAGCGCTACCGCATCTCCAATACCACTTGGCGCTTTGAGATTACCAGATGATTATATCCCTCCGACACAACCACCCAGCGCGCGACGGCCAGATCAGCGAAAATCACAACTTCTTAGAGCTTATACTGCTCTCCTCCGCTCTACGCCCCTACTTCTATTCTTCCAACACAACAACCTAACCGCAGTCGAATGGGCCGCCATCCGACGAGAACTACGCGCGGCACTAGCCAAGGTCCCAGCACCCGTTGTTGGGACTGAGGGCGAAGTTCCCGTGGACATCTCCAGCAGCATCGAGTTGCAGGTGCTACGAACACGCATCTTCAACATCGCATTCAAGATCGTCGAATTCTTCAAGGCGGAGGAGCAGACGGGCAAGTCCAATGCTTACACGCATGACTTGTCGGCTACGGCCTACGAGACTATCACCAAGGCGGTTATCGATGAGGATTCGGCGTACGGGCAGGTTAGCCCACTGCTTGTTGGGCCTATTGCTGCTGTTAGTTTTCCGGCTGTGTCCCCGGCGCATCTTGCTGCCGTCTTGTCGATTCTTGCGCCCTCGCCACCGGCATTCCCCGCGCCATCAAGGAAGAAGAACCCGAGTTACCACGACCCCATCGCTCAGAGCGGATTGCAGAAACTCATCCTCGTGGGTGGAAGGATAGAGAACCAGGTGTTTGACTTTGAGGGCGTGAAGTGGGTTGGTGGCATCGAGGGTGGCGTGGATGGATTGAGAGCACAGCTTGTTTCCATGCTGCAGAGCGCTGGCTTGGGTCTCTCTACGGCGCTCGAGGGACACAGCAAGGGCTTGTGGCTTGCGTTGGAGGGTAGGAGGACGCAGCTTGAGGATGAGGCGAATGGGGGTGCTAAGAAAGAGGGAGAAGGTGAATCAAGCGCATAGAGTAGATGATGTGTGGCATATTTGTACAATCTTGTCGAAGTGTATGAAATATGAGATATCGAACCGATAGACATTGTGTTTCCTATGATTGATTTCGTTGAACATATCTTGCTTACACGGATAGTGTCATATATAAAAGTCGTATTAAATTATGCGATCATTATTAATTACTACTGCATACTTGCATATCCCATAAATGATGCCGCTAATGCTCGCGTGCCCCTGCTTCAACGGTTCCATCCATGGATGCGTTAGCTTAGCTTCAACAGCTTACCTACCTAGGTACCTACCTAGAGTAGCTGCAAGGAAGTCGCATCGCGTTCCAAAGCATTGGGTGCCCTGGTAGTACCGTCCAAGGAAACCACGAACATTATAAATTTAATCTTTCCATTCGCAACGTCATCCCGCCAATTCCCATTCTTGATCTTCTTCATCCTTCTCGAACATCATCCACTTCTTCGAGAACAGACAGAACACACGAACCACAAGCTGCACAAGACTTCTACAGAAGAGAACCGGCAATGGACTTCGCTCCGTACCAGTCCTCCCCGCCCGAGAACAATCGTCCCTTCTCCCCGCCTCGATCTAACGTCGCATCGCCGCGCACCTCGGTCGACAATCGAAGACCCTTCTCTCCCTCTCAGCAGCAGCAAAGGAACTTTGCTTCGCCCCCGCCGCTGCAGCATCCGCAACCCCAGCGTTCTTGGCAGGCTACGCTTCCAGGTCATAATGGTGGTGGTATAAGTGGTGGTGGTGTTGGTGTTGGTGGTTATGCGAATGAGGGAGGACCCTACGTGAGCGAGTTCGATACTAGTCTAGGGATCCGATTGGACTACGAGGCTTGTCTGGCTTATTTGGCGTTGCCGCCGCTTGGGGCTATCATACTGCTGATCTTGGAGAGGAAGAGCGATTTCGTTAGGTAAGTGGGCTTTCTTATTGTGTGCTTTTGGGTCGGTCGACTGGAGTGTTACAAAGTTGCGGTTGATATATTTCCTATCAACAATATCTAATACGATGTATGCAGGTTCCACGCATGGCAATCCAGTTTACTGTTCACCGTCGTCTTCATCGTGCACCTACTCTTCTCCTGGTCTACCTTCTTGAGCTGGGTCATCTTCCTTGCAGATCTGGGTCTGATGGGGTGGTTAGCTGTCCGTGCTTATCGAGACGCGGACACGCTAGACAGGTACGAGGCTTTGTTCTCACTGCTAAGAAGATACGTACTTACAATAAACAGATTCGAAGTCCCGATTTTCGGCCAAATAGCGAGTCGAATATTGGACGACGAATAAGTGTGACGTTCATCATTGCTATGGGTTGAACCCGGGCTTTGATAGCTCAGGCCAAACCATGGTTGTACTTTGCTGTATCATATTAGTCACTACTGCTGGTGTATATATACCCCGAGTGCCAAAGAGTGGCCTCTGTTCTAATACCAAACTAGTGTCATCGTCCGTCTGTCTGACAGTTGTCCTACCGTTCATTGATCGCTATAGGATTGAGCATTTGCAGATTAAGGGTGCAAAGACTTAAAACTGCCGTACCTATCGAACCCTCCCCTTTTATTCCCATCATGAAGGCAGAAACATCGGAGAAACGCGGAGCTCCGCGATTTAGAAAACCCGGAAAAGCCCAATCGTATGTTGAGTGGGCTCGTATGCTGGTTTTATTGCAGGATCATGCCAAATGGTGATGGTCTGATTGTCGCGTGAGGGCTGGTAACGGTGGTGTCTGGCCTTGTTAGGAGATAGCCGCTGTGCTCGGTTTTGGGTCGCTTTTTCATGGCTTTACTTAGTATATGTGTCTCGATGTGGTAGAGAAGGTCTATGCAAAGCCAGGAAACGAGGCGGCATTGGCTATAACAGCTCTTGTGTCTCAAATAGAGAATTGACAACAAAACAGGATGCCTAGTCTAGAACATTGCCACGGTGATCACTATACGAAACAGGTCTTGGATTAAACGCCGATATGTTGTCGCCAAAATACCGAGCATTTTGTAGCTGTCGTTACCTCTCGAGTTCTGATAGAAGAGGGCTGCATTTACCAACTTTCAGTCAAGTATTCTTATGGTTTGGCAACATCTCTAGATCAATACTGTATCTAAATTGTCTATCAGGTTCCAGGCTGTTTAGGTATAAGTCTAATAATACTAAGGGAAAAGACGAAGACGTTGCTTAAAGACTGGTAGCGCCCTCGGGTACCGGGTCTGACTTGACGGCCCCGGCTGTGACTGGATCTGATGAGCTGGTGGTCGGTGCTGTGAAAGACGGCATCATGGGCAGTTCCTCGACAACCCATCCATCATCGCCGGCATTCGCCCAACGCAGGGAACTGTGCATAACCTCGTTCCAGCGTGCGTGAGATGGTAATTGCTTGAAGGCGTAGAACACATGTGGAAGACCGGGGAAAATATGTACTCTTGTACGAACGCTAAAAAGGGGTTAGGATGACCTACTTCAATACAATTCTCTAGAGTAAAGGAAATAGGGGTAGTAACTTACCCAGCATTTTTCAGCTTCCGTGCATATAGCAATGCCTCATCGCGGAGCGGATCCCAACCAGCGACTAGTATAGCTGTTGGGGGTATGTCTTTCAGTTCCTCCTCTTCAGCTAGTCCAGGACTCCACGTCCGGTCCGTGGGATCAACCTCACTGCCTAACAGATCGGAGAAGTATCTCATGCGCTTGTCCGGCAGCATAGCAGCGTTTGAGTTCTGTAAGATAGACGTCTTCTCTTTCGAAGCGAAGAGGTCATATGGGAATGCCTTGTAGTGGATCAAGGTTGGAATACCAAGAACTTGACCTCTGATGCGCGAAGGAGTGCCGGCTTCGCGTGCCCGGCGTACTTCATGCTGTACCACACTCGCCGTTAGTGACCCGCCTGCTGAAATCCCACCCACAACAATATGCGACGGGTTTATACCGAGCATATGCGTGTGCGACGCAATCCACTCGAACCCGTCAATGGCATCGTGCCATGGCGTCAACCCTTTCACATGCGGGGTATGTCGATAACACACGTGCAGGACAGTGATGTTCAACGAGTGCGCCAGGAACGAGCAGTTGAACAGCTCCGTGTCCGGCGTGCCGAAGATAAATCCGCCCCCGTGGAAGTATACATATGCTGGCAGCGCCCGGGAGCCTAGTAGCTTTGGTCGATAGCTACGGACATTGATGGATTGCCCATCTCGCGTGGGCACGGCGTGATCTTTTGTCGCGACTAGGTGTCCTATGCCTGAGGTCTGGACTAGATGTTTGGCTAGGTTGGTGCGTGTCTTGTTTGCGTTGCGCTGTTGGTATAGGGGTGGTAGGTGTTCATCTGATAGAGCCAGAAGCGATGCATTGGCCGCTGCGAAGGAGAGCCATTCTGGGCTGGGTTCGCCCCAATGACTGAAGTCCATTGTGATTGCAAGGTAAATGCTTTGATGATATAGTAGGTAGGTACCTATGTTCGACCGGAATATGTCTTGGCGAAGGTAGATATAAATGTCTATAGAATACCTAGTTTGTAGATACCTTAGGCAGAAATAAACGGAGCATTCGTATACATTTCACCCCTCATCTGAAGCTATACTACAGTGAACCTGTGCCTGTAGGCCGTCAGAGGTGTTAACCCCCAACGGGCGATCCTGACAGGGGGAAGAATTGCGACATTACATAGAGACGCGTATCGACGATCCCCACATCCTATAACACAAGATTCGTAAGGCTTCCTCATTTGGCATCCAATGTCTTCTATTCGAGTCAAGCTCTAATCGAGATTAGGAAGCTGGTTTTTCAAGCATGCGATTGTTGGATGTCGTTTTGGGAAACAAAGAGAAACTTCACATGCCAAGACCATCGGCTTCCAGCAGGCCGGATAGGGCCAGAAGAAAATCCCGGGCAGATCTGTACTATTCTTGGCAGTAGGGGACTAAGTGATTGCGTAAGTGTGAGGTCGTGTTTCCCAATACTTGATTGTCCATGAGGGGTCACGGACGAGGAACTCGGAACTTATGGATTCGAAAATATTTATCAAAATTGGCTTCTATGTTTAGGTGCCTATCTATCGAATTTATCGAATTAAGGATCTTTTCACACCGATCACCCCACGGATACAATTATGTAACTTGTTGAGAGGCTTGAAAGCGCTTCATATGGGATCGAGCTAAGCTTGCGAAGATGAACGATCGCAAGGATAGCAGGACGGGTCCGTCACAATCTCCGCTCCAGTCGGATATTGATACTGGCATTCGTCAGCATGAGACTCGGGTTAACCCCTTCAGCCAGGCCTGGACTACAGCAAAAATTGCCTTCACTTCACTATCAATTATATCTTGCGTGATAGTGTTGGGAATATCTATTACCCTAGCCGTGGACCCGGCTATCCAGAGCTACATCGTCGTCTGGACCGCGCCACAAGCCGTCGCTGCTCTGACTTGGTCAGCTGCTGAGCTCATCATTACATTCACCAGCCGCCGTGGAATACACCCGGGCGCCCATTCGGTAGTTCATTCCATACTGTGGCTCGCTTTTGGTGCTGGCATCGGCTTGACTACGTACATATTGGCCTTCGCGATCGCTTTTACGGCCCCCGAAAACCGCGGCGCGTATCCTGAGTATTACAGTTACTATTATAGTCAGGATAGTGGCTATGAATATTATAGCAAACGCTATATTCGCTTGATGGAAGCTCTGGTGGCGTTCTTGGCCCTTCTGATGTAAGGATATGGCTGTCTCCTTTTCTCCTTGCTTGTGGTTAATGCTAAGTCTGCGTACAGAATTATACATTTCTTCCTATTTGCTCGCGCGTGTATCGAGGCGAATTGGCTTAGAAGGATGAGAAACCCGCCGAAGCCGCCTGAGCATGCGCTACATGAATTGCGGACACAGAAATAGGAGGAGAAGAGGAGGACCAATGCGTCATTATGCGGACAAGCCTGTTGTTGAAATAGTAACAAAGCTAGATCTCTAATAACATCACAGAAACCGTTGAAAGGGTGTTCTCGTCTATCTAATTACTACACGTGCAGTCTATAAATGCTCAGATAGAGCTGACAGATGCCGTATAGTGGTTACATGACCATTGTATCTTACGATACGGTAAATGTCATAATGTAGGTATTCAATGTCCCTATTTCGTATCTGGCTCGGGCAAAATGCCGACGTACCTCCTGTCTTCGTGAGTGGTCTCTATTTGCCTAGAAACGTATGATATCGAATAATGTTTAATATAACTTAGAGGATGTATTATTTGAATCAGATACTGTAGGTATGCCTGGGTTACCTATCACATGTCGCAAATATGCTATTCTCTCAAGCCGAAAAAATAAAGGGCCAAAAAGAAGGACCATAGAGGTAGTTCATAGTATTTGCCCCTAATGTTTTGTTAGAATGAAGCTGTAGATGTGTTATGTAAAGTTGTTAAATTAAAAAGTACATTTATGATGTATATTTACCTACCTATCCAAGTTGCCATAATGCGTATGCTCACTGGTTTATACCATAGGTAGGTAGGGGTAATCTGATGTTGTTCTGCGAGGAGCCCCCAAGGCATGCTGGTGCTGGGTTCTAGCTACCACCTATTCATACAGGTAGGTCCCTTTGCTTTCTTACATTATTCTTTATCCCCAAGAGGTTTGTAATGCGCCGCGTCCTCAGTACCCACAGGTGAGTGCCAGTACATTTAGTGATGTGCAGGCTACTAATTAAAGCATATCTGGAGCAAAGTACCTCGGGGGTACTTCTCCCCTAACGGGAGTGAATGAAGCTAGAGCTTGCCTATCAAAAGGGCAGGAAAGTGCCAAAGGAAGCAGAGCTGTCGGGATGGCAACCGTAGTAACTAGGTTTTATCAAAACGGACGAGTTCATCTATTGTTTTATCTTGCATTGGGATGGTATCAAGCGAATGAACGCAGTCTGCTCTATTCAAGCAACTTGAAGGCATTAGGTAGTCCTAATCCAAGTTCCCAAGGAGGTGATTCACGACTAACAAGGAAATATTTTGTTGGCGAGACAGCCAGTAGATATTATCAATCACGATGTTAAGCGGTTAAGTGCAATGTGATCAACTCAGCACAGACAAATCGTTTAACAATCTCGATATCACGACGAGCTTGGTGCCATAAAATTTCGGCTTTCGCTTGTATCTCTACCTAGATGCCGACATATCGCCAAGGCCATCGTATTTTGAATCCTGTCGAACCCCCTATGTGTACCTTGTGAAGAGGATTTGACTTGACAGCTAAGTATTATCATCCCAATGAATCCTTTCAGTTTAATCCAATCCTGCATTCCCTCTAGCAGGGGATGGTCATTCCTATATCATGTTCATTGTAGCTTTGCGAAACAGAACTCTTTGGCGAATACATCAAGGTCGAGAAGAAATGAAGAATACTTTCTCGTATCATGACTTAACGAAGTCGACCTACACGTGCTTCGGTATTATCTATCTCGCTTTTGACCCTAAGTCCTGGGATTCGTCAACAACCAAGCCGGGTGAGTACTTAGATTAGGACCATTTATCGTAAGGTTCAGGATCGTTTCCTATTGGCGCCTTTGCTATGCCCTATGTTAAGCCTCTTCTCTACAGTGAGTTGCAGTCTTCTGCCACGCTCCCCGAGACGTCACGATGACACGTCGAGATCTAGATTGGTGTCCATAATGTTCAGTTTCTGTTCGCATTTATCCAGCCCAAGACCCTGCGGACCGAATTGATGTTAGTGAAGTAATTAACATGCTGCTCGATGGGTTCGGAATATCTAAGGTCGTAGTAATAGCAGTCGTATAGATAGGGGTCCAGGGGATTTGTCCTATATCAAGCATGACGCGTGTGATCAACGCGGCAATACCCTGGGGAAACTCGAATTACGATCTTGTGTTGTGTAGTCAGTCGAGCCCGGGAATTCCGTCTTGATTCCGGCCATCTTTTAAAAAAGGGTCTTCTGCGTTGAGGTTGGCCCTGGGCAGCCGGCCTCGCGGGCCGCTTCTCCATAAACGCCCGGTCAGTATCTTCAGTTTATTGGAAAAGGCCTCAAGGCTTTTGGCTGAAGTCTATGTAGTCGCAAGCTTTCGGAAAGATGATGATGGTTCTACCAAAGAGAATATTGGTGAGTAGGTAGGTGACGAATGCACAATCTTAATCCACCTTCTGGAAGATCTAAGCAAAGCTCTGGGCCGGGCTCGCTACCCGTCCCCGGGGGGCGTCTCGCATTAAAGATGCACGACATCAAAGAGCCTAATGGGTAGGCGCATATCAGCCAAAACATAGTAATAAGTCCGTAAGCTAAGATGCTGCACTTGTTAATGGATCTGGTTTCCCATGTGCTGCGAAATTAATACTGACGTACGTATCGGTTGCTGGCATCGCGGTCGAATTTTTCTTTCTCTTACTTCTCCTGCAGCAGAAGGGTTGCTCGCTACACTTCGCTTAGAAACACGAAGCATCCGGGAGCAAGGGGAGCTCGCGCCGTTCTCGGCCCCGGAATGAAACCTTGGAGGAACTTGACATGAGTTGAATCTGCAATAGCAAGATTGCGTCATGCACTCTGCTTCACGTTGATATGGATCTTCGAAGATACGCGCCAAAATTACAAATTGAAGGGCTCTCTTTGGAGAAGACCTGAACGGACCCTTCTAGCATGCATGCTGCTGCAAGTTCCGCTAGGTAAGTAGGTAAATAGAGCCAAATCCGGTATTCCGAGTCCTACACGAACTCATATTTGAGCCTCACTACTGGTCAAGAGGACCACAGGATAGGTAGTATTCCCATTTTTTCACTTGTTTTCTTTCGTAGACGGTTCTCAAGGCCAATGGCATAGGGGACGGGCTTGGGCATCAAGGAATACTACGTTCGTGGGGAAGGTATTATGGCGTTCCACGGCTCTGCCGTTGCAGTCTGAATAAGCTATGCATAGTTTTAAAAGTCGATACCCGAGGGTGGAAAATCCGCCGGTTAGATCCAGCATGGGGGTTGATCATTTGGATCGACGCAACAGTCTCCTCAATAGTAAGGAGCAAGGGGAAAAAAAAGAGGTGACGTGAAGCTGGGATCCACCCCAGGGGAACTTCTCGAAGATTGGAATGACCTCATTGCTGGATTTGCTCTGCTCTGCTCTCTCTCAGTGACGGGTAAACTTGAAGAATTGGAGATGGGAGAGGGTTCGAGGATACCCCATGGTACGACGGTGCCGTTCGTGCGAGGTACGTAGGCAATCCGGGTATTTGCCGAGCCATCCCACGCGTGGCTGTTCCCTGAATAGGCGTAGCCCCTGTTGATCCGGAAGTTGAGAATTGAAAAAGGTGAGTCTGGCTGTCTGGCGAGGAATGAGGTTTGTTTTTCAAGGTTTTTTTTTCAATTAATACCGTCTGATATTGGGCGGTGGGTAGCTGAAATATAATATAATATCTATAAACCTACCTTGGTATCTACCCTCTCTCTCTCGGATCTCTGCTCGCTACCTAGATAGCTTCTCAGCCCCAGGGCCTCAAAAGCAGGGATAGGGGATAATTGCTATCAAGTACATGGATATAGGTGGTACCGGAGACGTACCGGAAGGGTCAGGTAGGTAGCTGTAGTATGCATAGTAGTTGGATGGTGGTTGGCTTAGAAGTCCCAGCTGCAACCCAGTTCCTGACGCGGCTTGAGCCCTTCGAACGTAGGGTTTCAACAATGTCGTATGGTCGTATGAGAGGATAAGAGCATGAAAAAAAATTATTACCTGGGCACTTTCTATTTATCGAGGAGGATTGGCATAAGCGCTTGTTGGTGGTTGGTTGTGTAGTATCCTACCAAAAGGGAATCCTTCAACAAGCTGAGTTGAACAGCGTAGTAATAACAAGGTAGAAAATTCTGACCCCCTAATTACATAAGGCAAGATTTGACGAGGACCTATTGCTATTTTTACGCATAGGCGCCTTGTAATAGTAGGTCTTGGTACAGTAGGTACTATGTAAATAGAAGAGTATAGAATAGGTATGTATGTACTTATCTACACCCCTATACACAATCCACATGTTACCATTTGGGCCAAGCTTGAATGTACCTACATAGTACAGTACCTATCTGAATCAACCGATCAACGGATGGGATATTATAGTATATGGTTTGCGTACTTCGGTCCTATCTATATAATAAGTCAATTGGATTTCATTAATATGTTCTTATCAACGAGTTCTTTTTTTTTCACTTCCTTGCTTCTCATCATTTTAATCATCAAGTCGTCGGCCCTTCTTGGGGAATTCTTGTTCTGTACCTATGCATGGTACATGTAACATCTGCATTGGCCTTACAATCCTGGTCAAGAAAAGGACAGACTGTGTGGATTGCATAGATAAACGAGAAGAAAAATGATTTTGAATCCTACATACCTACTTCTGGTAACCAGCTCTTTTGTCTTCTCCTGCTCACCTGAAGCACGCTACTACGGCGCAGAATTTGGAAAGTCACAGTCAGTTTTGGCACAGACGCGCCTTTTAGACTGGATCGTTGGAGGGAGTGTGTGTGTGGATGCCCTTGTTCTCACCGAGCTTCCTTTCCAGTCTATTGAAGCCGTTGACTTCATAGCTTAGGTTAGATAGGTAGGTAGGTAGTTAGCCTAGATAAAATAAATAGTATTTTTTATGATGCTTGATGGTAATACCTAGATAGATACGTTCAAGAAACAACACTATTCGGCATTCTGTCTTCTCTTCCCCTATTCATCATTCTTTTTCCGCCATACCCACTTCGGCAATGTTTTGTCTTTGCTTCCTCATCGTATTAACGTATTAACGGGGGTACGTATTCATCATGTCAGACTTGGTCAGCATGCATGTATTTTATTAGAACTTGATCGATACATGTAACATAGTATGTAGATGAACATGGAATATGGAATATGGCCAACAAATAATAATAATTTGTTGTTATATACCCAAGGCTTGTTTGTACAATGTACTTTTGTACCTGACTGGGTTCAATTAATGGAAGCTTTAGGTAGGTACATCTAGTATGTACCTATTTATGGAAATATCCAGGTACCTATCTGATTCGGATTGAGATCTTAGCTAAGGCGTCCACAGGTAATTATTGATGCACGTGTAATCCGGTCCGTATTATTGAATTGAATGCAAACTACCTTAATTATTACGAGTTCCGTTCGGGTACCTACCGTAGTGCCTATCAGGTAGGTACAGTTTAGTGAGTCGGGGTTCGACACTGTGTTTTCTGTTTTGTCGTTGCTGCTCCCGAGGGATTTATGAATTTATCGGGAATGACCTGCATATCTGTATTTTATAAATGCATACATAGGTCCCTCAGGCTAGCTCTCATACAGTTAATCTAAACTGTATCTGTACAAGGCAACTTCGATGTTCAATTCAAGGATGTTCGAACAAATCTAGTTAGCGCTAGTCGCGTATCTTTGTACCTAAGAATTCAATTGAACTTAACATGGCGTATTATAATTTATTCCATCGCTGCACAACATTGAACGGACCGCCAAAGCAGCCTCAGAGCTCCATCGACATCCTAGTTATTTCCTTGTCCCCTTGTTGAATTCCTGAATTTATTATTATTTCATACAGGCAAACAGGCGCGCAACCCTTTGCAGGACCGAAAACTAGGACAAAAGGAGCAAGGAGTGGCCCCTTTACGGAGAAAACGCAACAAATGCGCCGACGACTTGAGCTAACTGGAATCTCGGCCCAGGGTCGCGTCGAAACACCTCAAACATCGCACCACTTGCAGCACACCTTCTTCCGCTCCTACGTACCTACGAATTACCTGAGAGCGCGTATTCTTCTTCGCCTATCCTTCAGTCTGTGTCTGTGTGCGCTGAACCCCCACCCCCCCTTCTTTGGCATCTGATCCCCTTGTTCCTTTTCGTCTCGGCTACGCATAGGCACGTACATTACATACATCCACTTCTACGTCTACATCTACATCCACATCCATACGCACATACATCCATACCTACATACCTACATACGTTACATACGTACCTAAAGAAAGGTAGGTAGGTATCTTACCAGCTTAGCTGCATACATACATACATACCAACATACCATACATACCATACATACGTACATGTAGGTATCTACCTATCTATCTACATACGGAGATACACAAAGTACACTCCAGGCCAGGCCAGGGTAGGTAGGTTAGGTAGGTAAGGTAGCTCTACCTATCTACCTACCTAGCTTGCTACTTGCTTGCTTGCTGACTGAAGGAACTGACTGACTGACTGCTGCTGGAAACTCACCCTCTGGCTGGCTGGCTGGCTGGCCCACGCCCACCGTTCGAAGGCGCTGGACCAGAACCAGACAGGTCCCGTTCCCGTCCCCGTCTACATCCACGTCCATACACGCCTCCCCGTCCCCTGCCAGCCCTAGGTCGGGTTTCGTGACTTGGCCCCCCCTTACGCAGCAGCGTGGTGGAAATCGGGCGTGCCCCTGCTCCCAGATCGCGCCCCCATAAAAAATTGCAAATTAAAATCAAATCAAATGGCAGAGGCACAACAGGAACAGCCACAGGCTCATCAACCTCAGCCTGAACCCGTCTTTGCCGCCGCTGAAGAACTGGCCCATGCCCTCCCACATCAATCGCCGGTTCAGTCTCTACTGTCACAAGCTACGCAAGAGCAGGAAAAGAGACAAGGGGCGCAGGGGCAGGTACAGGTACGGGTAGAAGAGTCACAAACCGAGACCGAGCCAGAGCCAGAGCCAAATGCTGCCGACGCCTTTCATAATCACAATCATCATCATCATCACCACACACACGATCACTCACGCGCACCAACTCCCAACCCGCAAGCCACGGATAATGCAACGACCCTAGTAGAAACCGCCTACGCGCAGGAGCAGCAGGAGTGGTCTCAAGAAAAAGAAGAGCAACAACATCAACAACAAGATCAAGTACAGGAACAGGAACGTCATACTCCCTCTTCGAATTATTCTGTCCACGCCGTCGTCGACTCTATACCGAACACGAACTCGAATCCGGAACCGACGTCAGCGACAGCCTCGTCTTCTACTGCCATCCAGACAACGACCATCCCTGCCGAGCAGGCTGCTCTACCTTCGGCGACGGCTGCCACCAACGGCGCCGCGCCCGACCAAGATCATCACCATCATCATTCCCAACAGCAACAAGGGGAAGTTGCGCCGTCATCCGAAGCCATGTCAAATAATCCACCTCATCATCCCCAGGGGCCCCCTCGACATGTCGCCGGCTACCCGACCCAGACAGGATATGCGACGCCCGGTATGACGAGCGCGCATTACGGATACGCCAACCCAGCAGCCCAAGCATCAGATGCGTATCGAGCAAGCGCAGGAGTCCCAAGCAATGCCATGGCATTACCAAGCATGCGCACTTTCGATCCGGCGCAGCAACAAGCTCAACAACAACAGCACATGGCGATGGCCATGCCGGTAAACCCAGTGCCTTCAGTGCCGTCTATGCCAACGCAACAACATATGCCATATTTCGGACAGCAGCCTGTTCCTATGGCGGCAGGCAATCCGTACGCTTTACCTCCGGAGGCATTGAGACCACAGTATGCACTACCCCCTAGCGGCCCCAGCAATGTGTTGGGTGGTCGACACAAGAAGGTAATTAGAGTGATGCCATTCCTCGTCCTGGATTTATTCTAGTTTCATCAGTAGCTGACGAGGTGATGTTATGTTTTCGTAGGAAATCAAACGTCGAACCAAAACTGGCTGTTTGACATGTCGCAAACGACGTATAAAGGTATGTATCATTTTCATTTGTTCTTTTCTTTCATTTGCTGGTTTGTCTCCCTTACTCCCCTTATACTTTCGTCATGGTTTATGATGAGAAAGGAGGGAGAGATTCTACAAACGAGATGATTTGTGATTTATGAAAATTGGAATAAGGGGTTCAAGTTCAATGACAAGAATCGATCAATCAATCAATCAAGTGACTGGGCGAATCTAGAATCTCCAATTGAGCAAGCACATCTTTGCAGATCCCATTACCCTACATGTACTTGGCTTGGGGATTTTCCTTGCAATATGGATGGGATAGCTTCTAGGCTTCTAGGCTTTCTAGGCTTCCAAGCTTCCAAGCTTCCAAGCTTCTAAGCTTCTAAGCTTCTAGGGGCTATTGGGGAACAAGCAAGTGCAAACAAGCCGAAGCAACGTCTCCAAATTTTTGGATTTGGCTTCTGTCAATCACTGGAACCCAAATCGCCCCAAACTTTTAAGCCGCTTGTTCTGCTTAATTTAGTTCGATCCCAAAGCTTTAAGCTTTCCCCCCCTCTTACCTTTATTGCCTATCATCATCAACATCAACATCGCTACCACCAACCATTCAACACTCATCCGAAGTATCTTACCCCATCTATCATCTCTTCTCCCCCTTCCTCGCAATTATTTTCTTACTTTTCACAAAACACAATCCCTCTTCATCATTCCATTCGCAGTGCACAGTACCCCACCTACATACTCTAGCGTCAAGCACATCACGATATAGATGCAGATCAATTGCTCAATCGCTAAACATTACATTCGATCTTACTAGTGCGACGAACAACATCCCATCTGCAGAAACTGCCAAAAGTCCAAACGCGAATGCTTGGGCTACGATCCTATCTTTAAGAATCAACAACAACAACCACCTACCAATATTCGACCCGCCCCTCATACGTCGAGTTCTGCTTCTATACCCACAACTCGACCTCCCGCCGCCGCCGCTCCTTCACCCAGCAGCGCGCAGTCGCAAGCTTCCTACAGCACCTCCCTACCCCCGGTAATACCTAATGATACCACTCCTACTACCCAACCGTTTACCGGAAACCTGACAGCCGCGGGAACAGCTGCGTCGACGGCCAAAGGCGAGCCTCTCGAGTATTCAACCGGTCTCGATCCCACCCTAGATCCTATTATGTCTACAACGAGTACGTCGACCTCTCATTTCCCACCGATCACAACTATTACCCCTGATCGTATACATCGTAATTCGCAAAACACGCCCTATCTCAGAGCTGGTGGTGGTCGTGCTTCTGCGTTGATTCCCCTCCATTCTTCTGTTTCGCATTCTGTACCGTCTCCGTTTCGGCAACACGCCCCGGCTTACATTGGTTTTCAGCAAGGAAGATGAAGGTCCACGAGCTCGTGGGTATGAGCGGCGCTGTGCCCCCTGCCCTCGACTCCGCTCTGACCAGCGAGAAGCTGCTCGAGGTTCGAGATCTCTACGAACAGGTCTACGCCCCCGGCCTAGAGAAGTTCTTCGAGATGGAGTGGTACACGAGACCACAAGGGGTTGGTTCCCTTATGTCGAATACAATGATAAACGAGGTTTTGGCTGGTTTCCTACAATCCATGGCGAAGACGGACGCGAACGATGTGACTGGAATGCAGTACTCGGCGAATCTCGAATTCCGAGTCGTCTGGGATTTAACAACATTGGTCTACGCGTCGGAGTATAAGGTCAATGTGGGGGAACTTCTGCCACCTGCCGACGATGGGTCCGAAGCACGAAATCGAGTCGCCGTCTTCGAAGCTCTACTATCCGGAGATCATGTCGAGCAAAATCCTCTTCATCCACCGCCCGCAGCCGCTGACTTACGACTTCATCGCAATCGAGAGTTTCGGTTCTGGTACTTCTTAGCCGAATTTCTCCGTGTCAAAGACCAGCCTGGCTTGGACATGACACAACAGCGGGATTACTTTCTCGGTCAGATGCGCGAACTATTAGATGGACGTGAGAATCGCGACGTTCTCTATTCTCTCGCCGTCATCCGTGCACTCGCACCTAAATTCCCTTCAGACTTTGAGAGTACATTGCCGGCGCATCTGGATGAGAGCGATCCTAAGAATAAGCTCGCCGTGGCCCGCAAGTTTATTCAAGACGAGTCCCAAGTCACCGGAGGTACGACCAACGTAGTACGCCGCTTCTCTGAGCTTGCGGTTCGGGCTTTCATCGTCCCCGGAGGTAATATCATTCGAATATGACGACGCGTTCGCAGCGCACCATACCGACGATATAGCAATGTAACAATACGCGCAGGAGGAATTCAATAGCCCTGTTGATACAGTTTTTTTCCACAGGCGGAACTTTTAGATGGTAGTTTTTTTTCTTCGTCTCACACGACCGATTCGATCGACCGCCTTATCGTGTTTTACTACTGGCATATTTGATAGGGGTCCGGCGTGGATGGAAGGTCGTGTAGTATTTGAATGGACGAATAACGCATAGGTCTTCTGAACAGAGAAGGGAAGGGGGCGTTGCGGCATTCCACGGAACGGAACACCGAAAAAATGAGATTACGTTTGCGTTTTCCATTATATCCTTCAATCGAATCGAATACGATGTACGAATAAGTGTTGGAGGTTGGAGGGGAGTGGCATTGCGACACAACAAAAGGTGACGGCGGTAGCAAGGGGCGATTCACGTTTTTATCGGCAAGGATTGAGATGGACAACGAAAACTTTTTGGTGTCCGCGATGGTATTTGTTGATTATAGGAGTGATTTTACGATACGATGCCCTTACCTTTCGTCCAGGTACGCGATCCAAGGCGGATCTTACCTTGTTTTCTTATAGTTTGAGGATGATTCCCTTTTTTTTTGGACTTTTTGATTCCCCCCGATGGCGATACGATGCGAACTCGACGAGACAGAAGGACAGCTGTAGAGAGCTCAGGGAGAGTAAGAGTAATGCACCATCATAGAGTTCCGATGCATGGTAGATAAAAAAAAAGAAAGACGGGAATTCTTGTTGTGTATAATATCTAGCTAGATAGGTATTCACTGAACGCGTCACGACGGAATGTAATCATCAAACTTTTGGTTTTCGAAGCAAAACACAACAATCAGGAGAAATTGGAGAGGATTTGAGTTGACTTCATGGCACGGGTTTCGTATGGCTGATCAGTCTTGGTGATTCAAATATGAAGGTACTTGCGTGCTATGTCCCGTGGATTTGATAATGTGCCTCCAGCTAGAGCACAAGAGCACCATAAAACTCCGTCCTTCTCTGCTCGCGCGCATGTCTTCCGCCGCGGAGACTAGCTCACTGCCTAGGTACCTAGGTAGGTAGTCGGACGTATTATTACATCGACCTACATACAACTTCTACTCGAAATAAAAGCCCATGCATATTCAGACATATATACATACACACACATACGTAGGTAGGTAAGCTATGCTATACTATATACTATACTATACTACCATCTAGGTAGTCGGGCTAGGAATCGGACCGGCTGGTGATAGGGAAGGTAGCTAGCTAGCTATGCCTTGTCCGTCCCGTATAGTAGTCGGACCGAGCCGATCCCAGCTAGTTGGCATGGCATGCCGTCAAGGGACGCAGTTATCTATCGTATCAAGGCCGAGACCATGGTATAGCTGGTTGTCCGTTGTTCAAGGACCAGGAAGAGAGGCCGGGTTGCAGGATATTTCGGAGCTTAAGGAGAGTGTCTTGTGTGTCGGGGAATGGCCATCCACCTACCTAGGTACCTACTCTCTCATTCACATGTCAGACCGCGAGACACAATCACTACTCTTCACGAACACTATAAGACAGAGAGACCTTGGACAGAAAATGCATCCTTCGTAGATGCTTCTCTTTTCCACCTAGATCCGATCCGGTTGACGGATCCATCTAAACTAACACACACAGCCCAGCTAGTTTCTTCCTAGCCAGCTGTTGTATATATACCTAAACGCATTCGACCGATTTTTTTCCTTTCGGTCTCCTTCATAAATTCGCAAGCAAGAACGCCATGAGGGGAATCATGTCATATGCATCTCAAAAAATGCCAACGCCGAATTTTTTGTTGAAAAAATGTGACCTGCCGGCACACACCACACACACTCCCGGTGTCCCTTTTGATACCCCCGTTTGCCCCGATGCTAGTTGATGCGTAAGACTCATACTTTGTTGAAACAGGTCAACATCCCGTCTACCTATCTACCTAGGCGACGACGGGAACTAAGTGCGTTAATAATGGATTCGCAAGCGTGCACATGTTAGGTGTCTGTGCACGCCACGATGATTGATGTACAGGAATGAAATTAGTATCGGTAGCTAGAAGGGGTTGGTTAGCAAAGGACTTATGAGAGACGCAATAGGGGTACACATACAGGTCGCTCTTGAAGGGACCCTCGATCTCCAATCCGAGGTATTCGCCTTGCACCTTGGTGAGGGTGGTGAGCTCGGCGTTGACGTGGGAAAGGTGGAGTTTGGCGACCTCCTCGTCGAGAATCTTGGGGAGCACGTAGACACCGACGGGAAGCTTCTCCGTCTTGGCGAAGGCGGCGTACTTCTGGCCGAAAGCCTTGTCTTGCGCCTTGAACAACATGATCTGAGCAAGAACTTGGTTGCTGAAAGAGCAGGACATGACGAAGGAAGAGTGGCCGGTGGCACAGCCGAGGTTGACCAATCGGCCCTCAGCCAACAGGATGATGTGTCGGCCGCTGGCCATCAGGTAGCGGTCGACCTGGGGCTTGATGTTCTGGACGCTCTTGGCGTTCTTCTTCAACCAGGCAACGTCAATCTCGATATCGAAGTGACCAATGTCTATTTGGTTGTTAGTCGTCGTGAACTGGAATGCTTAGGCGAATTGGGATATACATACTGCAAACAATGGCATCGTTGGGCATGGCCTCAAAGTGCTCGCCGACCAAGATATCTCGGCAACCAGTGGTGGTAACAAAGATCTGACCGATGGGAGCGGCCTTCTCCATGGTGGTAACCTGGAAGCCGGCCATAGCGGCCTGGAGAGCGTTGATGGGGTCAACCTCAGTAACGAGGACACGAGCACCCATTCCGTGGAGGGCCATGGCACATCCCTTACCGACATCACCGAAACCGGCGACGACAGCAATCTTACCAGCAATCATGACATCGGTGGCACGCTTGATACCGTCAATCAAGGACTCACGGCAACCGTAGAGGTTGTCAAACTTGCTCTTGGTGACACTGTCGTTGACGTTGATGGCGGGAACAAGAAGGCTCTTGTTCTTGAGCATTCGGTACAAGTGGTGAACACCGGTGGTGGTCTCCTCGGATACACCGAAGCAGTCCTTTAGCATCTCGGGGTACTTGTCGTGAACGAGGTGGGTCAAGTCACCACCGTCGTCGAGAATCAAGTTGAGCTTCTTGCCATCCTTGAAGGCCACGAGCTGCTGCTCCAAGCACCAGTTGTACTCCTCCTCGGTCTCACCCTTCCAGGCGAAGACGGGAACACCGACAGCAGCAATGGCAGCGGCAGCGTGGTCCTGGGTGGAGAAGATGTTGCAAGAGGTCCAGGTAACCTCGGCACCGAGAGACGTCAAAGTCTCAATCAAGACAGCAGTCTGGATGGTCATGTGTAGGCAACCGGCGATGCGGGCACCGGCGAGGGGTTGGTCAGCGGCGTACTTCTTTCGGATGGCCACCAGACCGGGCATCTCGTTCTCGGCGAGCTCAATCTCCTTGCGGCCGAAAGCGGCAAGGGAGAGGTCAGCGACCTTGAACTTGCTGGCGGGGGCAGCCATTGCTAGACGTGGGTTAGTAGCTGTTCTGTAATGTACCTAAGACATCTTTACGCAGGTAAAACACAGAGAAACTTACTGAGGATATGGATGGGTGTGAAAAGCGGTGAATAGAAGAAGGGGAGAGATCAAGGTGCCAACTTAAATGATAAGTAGGCGGAATAAACGGACTTGATATCAATCTGGTCAGCAAAACGAATCTCGCAAGAATAATCTTAGAGGATAGACAGAGTCGACTTACAGAAGATACCCAAATATGTAGTATTCCTAGGGATATGGGTAGGAGAATAAAGATGTTGGAGAGTTGAAGAAATAAGTAAAAAGGATTGAGGAGGGAAAGGGACGAAGAGGTAAGATAAGAAAAAAAAAGGGCAAGAGACAAGAGGAGAGGATTATAAGAGCTAAGCTAAGCTAGGTATAAAAAATATAAAAAAATACGGAGTTTGCTAAAAAAGGATTGGTTGATTGGTTTGTACCTACCTTCTAATGCTTCTAACCTTTCTATCTATTGAGTTCATTGGATAATAATTCTTAATTTTTTCATTCATTCTTTCCTTCTATCGCACTTCCTACGTGTATGTACCTAATAAGCTCCGGCCTAACCCCTCTGCCCCTCTGCCCCTCATCTGGTGTCTTGTTCTATTACCCCTCTGGGCAATCCGCCGGACTTCGAAGGTCTGAGTGGTTGATGGTTGATTACTAACATAATCACTAATCCCTTTTGAGTCTAGAGGATTAGTCCCTGAAAAATATGCCCCTCTTCCACCCACTCGGCAAATCTTTTTTCTTCTGCTATCGTTGTTGGCACATCCACTTCAGTAACTCCGCGCGCTCCTACAGCTGCTACGCCGCTCCAGCTCGACATGATGTTGGGCAGCTCTTGTCCAAAAGGGTTCCAGACCGCCATGTTGTACGGCAGATCGACATGGAAGCTCGGGAAAACTATATGTAGATACCCATTCCTGTCTACCTCCTTCTGGTAGTATTGACGGCGCCGAGTTGGAATAGTCGACTTAAAATATTTCTACGACGTTTGAAGGCTGAAAATCGAGTCGTATTTGGTCTCAGCCAAGTATCTTGTAGACTCAGCTAGATGTCTTGTAGATCTTGTAGAGTCTAAAGAGTCTATAGGGACGTAAATTCAGACACCATGCATTCATTAATTGCTCTTCAGTGAACATGGTCTTACATGCTGCAGGAGAAACATGTCTGCTCTTTAAAATTGAATTGTTTACCTGCATACGGTAAACAGGTTCCCGGACCATCACAATATGCTCGGTCATGCTCGGTCTTGCTTAGTCTCAGCCGCGTATCTTCATTCTCGTTGCCTTTTTGTTACGAAATCTAGCCAGCAAGAAACCATGGATCGAACCGGAAAAATGTGGTAGTAGACGTAGCTCTACAGACCCTAAGAAACCCTAAAACGCCTCCTGATGCCGGGCAACATGCATCCATACCTATCAATGAACCCTCCTTTTATCCCCTGCCTGCCTGCCTGCCTGCCTGCCAGCTTATGTCTGAACCTTACTCGGGTAGAAGATTTCCCCGAACGGCGAACATCTTGGCGCTGACGTTGGCTGTGAATCCATCTATTTGCTTGCTGTACTGCTCTACCTGCTTGGCGTTCAACATACCCTCCAGACGGCTGGGCTCCTGAGGAAGCTTGAAGATACGCTGCCACTCATCTTCTGGAAGGGGTGGCTGCTTGGCCGCCACTCGTGACGCATTCTCTGCCTTTCGCTTGGTCTGCCATGCCGTGATCTTGGTCTGCTCGCGGGCCAGTTGTCTCTGGTAGTATTGGTGGTTGTTGACTTCGGTGTAATGGGACTCGATGCTGTCGAGCAGCAGGTCGCATGTCTTCTCGAGGAAGGGGTCTATCGAGAGCTCAAGGATGTCGATGGATGGGTTAAGAGGGAGCTTGACCGCGTCACGTTGGATGTCGGCCAGAGATGTCGGCATTTTCACGTCGGCGTCTGTGGGAGCAGAGGGTAGCTGGTGGATATAAGAGGTGAGTAGGTGCGAGTTGTGAATGTGAACCGGGAATTCAACGAGGATGTCCTTGAACGTGAGCTTCGATTTTTGTAAACTAGTCTGTATTAGCTTCTGAGAGTCTTCTTGGCGATAGGTATGGTCTAACCTCTCTGTCGTGAATTTTCCCTCCTTGAAGGCGGTCATGAAGTTCTGGTTCAGCTTGAATGCACGCAGGCTTAGTGCGCCTTGCGAACTGCGGCTGACGTCGTGGACGAGGGCTACGGTACGGTCATTCTCGCGTTGGTAGTGGTATTGATTCTCGATGAAGCTGGAGTTCACGAAGTTGCCCATGGTCGCGCTCGTGTACCAACCAACGTTGTTGGCATCGACATTAACCTCCTTGAGATGTCGAATCATCTCGTTCTGATAGATAATGCTCGCCTTGGCGCGCGGTGCAGCGGCGGCGAGAGCAGATGCGTCATTCTGGTGGCCGCCTTCGATATTGGCCAAATCCACGGTCGGGAAAGGGAAGGTGTTGGTGATCTCCAGGACACCATTGCTGTCCATACCAACAATGGAGCCCGTGGCGGCAGTCGGAAAGTTGTTTGAGCAGTGCTTAACTATCTTCATAACAACCTAGATAGAACGAAGAAGTGTCAGTGGCGTGCTAGGATGATGATAGGAGATGGGAGGGGTAGATGAAGAAGACCTACCAACGACTCAACCTGCACCGTCTTGAACGACGCATCTTTGGAGGAATCGGCCATGATTGCAACTATCGCAACTGGTTGACTAGGTGTTCGCGTCGTCGACCGAGATGTAGGTAGATTGTGGAGATATAAAGGGGGATTACTCGAGTTGGGTGGACAAAAAGTTCCAATGCGAAACTTCTCTTGACGAAGATTTTGAGGATTTAGTGGGATGCGATTTCTTGTGGGCGAGAGAAAAGAGTGGAGACTCTCCCAGTTACGTACAGATTAAGTTGGTAAGATTCATTACTAAGAGAATAAATTTGTTTAACTTCATATATTACCCTACATCACCATAAACCTTTCTTACTATTGCATCAGACCAAAACCATGCAACTAACAACTACCTTCCTCGCTGTCGGCGTCAAATAATTTGTTCACCTAAATCAATTAATTCCCATGAAGCCCAACCAGAACATCCCACTCTGAACCCCCACGCCCATGTTGTCATTCTCCATGTCGACATTCCACAAATAAAACATATTTAAAGAGCCTCAAAGCAACGTCGTTTCTTTTCTCGTATTTATCGTTCTTCGTCATATGGTTCGTTATGTCATCCCCAATCTATCATGAGTCGCCAACATGGGAGTAGCATGGCCGCGCAACACCAACACCAACACCAACATCCAAGCACCCAAGCATCCAAGCATCCAAAGTGGATTGGCTAGGTATCTACTATGTACATGTATCAACTCTAGCATCCAAGGCGATCAGGGGTCAACGAACCAGGGCAGACACCACTGTACTATCAGCCCTGTCTCTCTCTTTTCTAATGTCCCTTTCATTTTGCCACCGGGTATGAGAAGAAAAGAAGACCAAAGGAACAATCAGTACTAGTCTCCTCGGTCTCCTCGGTCACATCGTGGGTCAGATCCTCGATTGGGAGGGGGGGAAGCTAGCCTTCCGATGCGCCTCCATCTTTCTATGGTTATCATACCAACTCATATTCATATTCATATCCATATTCATATTATTATCATTATTCTTCTCCTTTCTCTAGTGCCTATCTAATGACGTCTCATGCAGAGAGTCTTCTATCTATGGTCTATCATCATTCGTCTTGGTTGACCAGCCGAAAGCCCATGTCCGATAGCTTGCTGCGAGTCACAAGCAAGGAAGGAAAAAAAAGGACTCGAAAATACGGCCCGTCGGCCGCGGTCTACTCCCATTCGCCAAACGCCGTCGCCTCTATCTCAGGCACATGTGTATCAACCTTGCCGGGCGACCGCCATGCAGCTTTGGTGCAACCCTATGCACTCATTCCCAGTCAATAATCTCCCAGCTCTTCACATCATCTCGAATGATAAGCCGGTGCCGGTCAATTTTCCAATGCGAGTACAGCGACCGGGTTGCTGCCGCCGCCTTTCGATGTCCAGGTCCGACTCCTCCCTTTATCGCATCCTCTTGCGATCTCCACAGACAGGTAGCAAGGTTTCTGCCGTCCTTATCAGGATGTCCGAACCAATATCTGGTCTGTGTTAATGTCTTCATCTGCGTCAGCATGGAAGAGGGGCCGACACCTACTTGAGAAAGCCACCACTGGCTATCGCTTCTGCATGTGCTATCTTGTCTAGCGCACCTAGGTCCTCGTACACCGTCGTGGGTGGGATTTGTGATCGGAAAGCCACGATGAAGAAGGAAGTCTCCTTCCACCGGTGCCCGTGTTGCCGCACGAGTTGTGTCAATTCACCAATCATCTCGTTCCAGTTGAAGGTCGAGGTGTAGGCCGAGGTGGCATAGTCGGGTCGGAGATTCTTCATGCGGATGAGTGCCCGCGCGAGCAGTGTGTTCTCTGCATCAAGAGTTCTCAGGTCGAGAAGATGTTCCTGTTCCGTGTATGGCGACTGCACTATGAAGTGCGCACCATCGTGCGCGAAGACACCGGTCTTATCATCCCTCGACGTCGCAATCTCTTGTGTCGACACTGCTATCGGCTTCTTCTCTTGGATGGCCACGGATGAGGGCTCCGGGAGGTGTGGTAGCACCTGATTTATCGCCATACTTGGTGTATTTGATAAGATATAGGTAGGGTAAGGTAGGGCAGGGTAAGATAGGGTAGAGTAAGGTAGGGTAAGGTAAGGTAAGGTAAAGCAAGCTTCTTGACACTGACTATTTTGCTTAGGAGGTTGTAATAGGTGGGAAAGCGGTGTCTGGTAGATGGATTTAAGTATTGTTTAGACGACTAGTAGGTTTGGAGGAGAAGGGGACCAAGGTAACTTTTTATCCCAGCCAGCCTCGAGGAATATCTAGATGATGCAAGTCGACTTGCAGGAAACAAGACTCCCCGACTCACGAAGGCAAGGGAGAGTACCACTGTCACATTGATAACAGAAAGCAAGAGAGATCATCTGAAGTTACCATCCACCGGCGGTATGGCGAGCGGACCCAACTGCATGACAATGCTTATTTCTCTCTTTGTGTATATGCTGGGTCATATTTCTGGGCCATTCTTCACCCCGGAATGGATCGCGCCATCCCGAGAACCGTGATACAATCGAGCCACAACATTTAGCCAGCCAGCCCAGGTAGGACAATCCCAGTGCCGATGCTAAAACGTACTAGGATTGCGAAATTTCATCTCGAGCTTAGTTTTGGAGATGTCATGACATATGAACCAGCTTAATTTTTTCGCCTTCTTTTTTTTCTTCTTCGCTCCCAACTTTTTTTCCATCCTACTCTGGACCCTTAGCCTCTTCTTAACAAGCATCTAATCAATCTGAGGTCTCATGCATCAAGCTTGTGAAGCATGCAACCGTACCGCGACCCACCCTGCGACCTCGATCTTGATAGACAACGTGTTTGAAAGGACCCGTACATTGCTACTATATGCCCTCACCCTTCTCGGCTGTTACCTGAGGACGGCCGGTGCGACAGTCACCAAATCAGAACACAAGGATGTGTTGGTATCAACCGACCAACTCACTGATAAACGCACATCTACGACGATTACAATGAGCGAATCGTGCATTGGCGAGTGTCAAGCTCTCCCCTTGTAACCCTCCAATATCGACGAGCTAGTTATAGCCTCAGAGATGAATATTCCGCCTCTAGGATATCCGTACCCAGTCGATTCGGCCACTCCCACCCTATTTCGCCGGGATCAGAGCATCGTGCGTTTGGTTCGATAGGTCCCAGATAACGCGAAACATGTGCGAAAAGAAGAAGATCGTCACATCTGGACATTAACCACCACGCGGCCTACGCTTACGCTTACGCTATGCCCTAACGGAATCTCCCCGAGGATCCATCTTCGTTCTCGGGAAAATTGGTTTGCTTCTTTTTTTTTTTTTTTGCTTTTTTAAGACGGCCGACTTTCTTATGGAAGATTGGCAATATGCACAAGGGTCCAAAAGCCAAGATGCGCGCAATTGGGAGCACGGTGCCGATGCCGGCTGGCCGGGAGCTCGGAATGTCCTAGATCCTCCATCCCCCTTGCCAATGTAACTTTGATCAATCCGCCTGAATTGCCCTTGCAAATCAGATGGAGGCGATTTTCGCTTCGCGGCTGATCCGTGCTGTTGGCGTCACGAACCCTCCGAGAAGATTAACCCTATCTATTCAGTAAAAGACAACAACTATCATAATTCATGGCGGATGTCCAGCGGGATCGTCCCGAGAAGGTGACGACGACATCGGGCGAACCCAAGACGATGCTCACTTTTACACCTTGTCCTCTGGGGACCTTGTTGGAGGACTTACCGCATCTTGACCCCATCGCATCGACGTGAAGACCTGCAGTAGGCATTGTTACCTGGCTACAAAAGCCACACGGGTTCATCGGTGGGTTGAGTGGCTTAGACTAGGACTGACGCAGCGTAGTTACGTAGCACGCACAGAAGGGTATTAGATGATCACCAAATCAGGTACGTAAACAGACAATTAATCCAACGCACAATATCGAGACTTCTACCACTTAATCATAAACCTTTCGGATCATATAAAATGCAATGACTCTTCCCCTGTGGTGTCGTGAGTTGTTTTGACCACTTTGTCCGATCTACATGACCAAGTACCCTCTACTTGAAGCTGAAGAATACCAACATAAAATAATCAGCACTCTAGAATATCATATGATGGATGATAAAGTAGAAAAAACGTAGACAGCTAGGAATCGGACTCAAGATCAGGCGGCACTTTGACAGGACTTGTATACTGAGTACCTAGGGAGTGGAGGAGAGCGAGAGCGTGTAGAAGACCGAAGAACCGCTAGGCAGACCAACTCGCCCTTCTTGCTCTCTCCTGAGGATGCAAAAAGTTATTCGGATACTCACCTACCTATATGTTTCCCCTCCATAAACTCAGGTAGGTAGTTGAATGGATATGAAGGGTTGTAGATCAGCTAGTACCGTGAAGGCTATATCAGTAGAGGTTGTTGAGGTTTGTCTGCTTGAGAGAGGTTAAGTTCACAGACTTAGGGATCTAGATTTTTCTTCCTCCTCCATTACTTCCCAACGAGGACGCCACAGTCCGTGGCCATGGTGTCTAGATGATGATATTTGACCTATAAGTACCACCATAGTACAAAATATCCAGTCTTCCATCTATATACCTCTCCAAGTGTGTAAGATAACTTCAACGGTAGTCTTACCTAAGGGGAATAGTAGATATAAGAGAATAAGGACAATAAAGTTGTCTGATATAGAAACTATCGACTGGAATCAAGATTTGCGTCGACGGAATAGTAGCATCCAACTACCTAATACATCAGATATGACTATGACAATGATGCCTGAATCCAGTCAACTGATATTCCGTTACACATGCTATAACCAAGTGCCCTGAAGTATCCAACTCTAGGACTTCCAGTTTACATAATAACCTAAGCACGTAGCTTTCAATTTCAGAAGTGATCATGTCTACTTATTGAGCGTTACATGTAATGATTTTCTCTAAGGCATACCTGAGTTCCGTCGTGATACGACGGCTTCGGTGTTAACAGGATATCAGACTTTGAGGTTGGCAGCGATTAGCTAGTTCCGCCATCGGCAACAACCATTGTCCTACTTAGAAGGCTGGCTTAGACAGATTGCCGTTTCCAAATACCGGGAAACTCGTCGGTCGGTCTGTTCTCGCCCATCTCGTGCATGCGAACGCTTCACACATGACTAGATCTCATACGTTACATCCAGACTGCTATTTCTGATTGCTATTCACCGACATTAGGAGAACAAGACGAACATTCTCAGCGCATGCGCTCGGCGTCGTCGTGTTTCACGTAAATACGAAGCATTTCTAAGCCGGATCTAGAATGTCGATTCTTCAGCACCTCCTTCTCGGCGCTTAGCTTGGCTCGAGCCTGACGGATGGCATCTTGTGTAAACCAATTGAATAGAATCTATTGACGATTTACTCGGTCGGATATCCACGAGGCCTCATCACGTCAAGAAGATGCGGGGTTCTACTAAAGCATTAATCGCTCTCTCGCCAGCTAAGTGCGATAAGATGCTCGGTAAAGGAGGTCACCACCTACGAGATTAGTCTACGGTCTTTCCACCTCGTACAAGTTCTCTTTACTTGAAATAGGACTTGAAATAGGACCCCCGATGATGAAGAACATGGTTGTGATGATGCTATATGTACGATCACGTACCTAATTTCCTTTGTGCTGAACACAATAGGGGTGGTGCCTAAGTATCAATAGTCGAGGTGTTGTTCCATAGTAGCCTTTCGAGCATGGCAAACACGGCGTTTTGCCGGAAAGATTTACAAAACCACACCTTCTAGAATATAACCCATATTTGGAACAAGGACTGTGTTCCAAACGTACCTACATATAGTTCTGTATCGAAATCTCAACCCCACGGGGAAAGCCAAAGGCCATCGTAATTGGTCGAGAGCACGTGGTGACGATATAAGGATGCCGAATCCGAAGAGCAAGTGACGTAAAACCACTCCGTAACAGGTGAGGTTCTTTCTTATCTACAGTCCGCGTCAAAACAACGAGGCAAACAATATGTAGACTAAAATTTAGTCGGAAATAGAGGTGGCATATGGTCTCTTCGATGTCATAGGACCCATAGTGGTGAAATGGACTTGATCTAGTGTTGCAAACAAATTCATACCCGCAAAATGAGACAGAGACTCCCAGTCAGCACACGGGAAGTAGATGCCCACTGGCGTTGGATGTTTCAACGTTGAGGGGTGGAAGAGCCATGTTTTATGTCTCACCGAAGTCCAGTCTGGGTTGTATCACGTAAATCATACGATTCAGTTCACTGGCTGCTCGTCGGTATGGTGACTATTCCTACAGTACGACGAATAGAAGAGCTATCTATAGCCTTGCTTTCTTGTCATGTCATTTGTATGAGTTCTCGTTGGTTACCAAGAGAATGTTATACGACTCCACACCTCCTTCAGTTCTCCATACTTTCCTTTTAAGGCTACTCGGCCAGTTATGTTGGATACTAGGTAGCAGACAGTTTGGTGGTTTGGGTATCACTCGAAGAGGGCGGTATATCCCTTGGATTTGGGCCGAATTTTATTCTCTGTATGAAATACGAACTTTGTAAATTTACATCTCGCGTCGATGCATGTTGATACTTACCTAGGTAACACCATATGAAACTTGCCCGAGGCTTAACCCATAGTATGTCTATCTACCGGATGATTCCTACCGAAGACAACAATAAAGCCAATCTTGAAATCACACCCTTTTTACTGATATTACTTAGGTACCAAGTTTGGAAGGTAACGAAGCTCAAAGCATTGTGATGTTGTTCATCGGTGGAGATAAGTCCATCACCATATCTCGTGGACCTTGTAAGAAGATGGCCAAGCAATTCCCCAGGATCTCTTGGTAACTTGGCATCGGGACACGCCGTTGATACGGCGTAATTCAGTGCCCAATAAGTGGCTGAGGACTTCAAGACTATTTGCTACCCCTGACGAGGAGGGTTAGAGACCTATCATGGGTAAACAGGAATAGAACATCGGGTTATAGAGCCGGCAATACCGGTAGCAAACCACAGAACGGTAGTTAAAGTTCAGTTTTGAAGATAGCCCAACAGTGTGGGTAGGTAGATATACCGGTTCCCTGGGTCACCATGATTACTTCCTTCTAGAAAAGGATAGAACAATGTGTGCCTGACACACAAAGACTGGGGAATGCCACGTGCCACAGTACCAAAGCCTAGGTCGTTGGAATTAACCTTCTATTGCGAGAAATTATGGAGTAATAGTCGTCGTCGGTATGGTCTATCCATGAAGGAAGAGAGCCTGAGAGATAAGGAAAGATAGTCGGGTCTGTTTTGTGGACTCATGAGTTCTTGTGTCCCGCTTTCGGTATTATTATGCAATTAATATGGCGACGAGGACCATCGAGACAAACATATAAGGCGAGACTCTTGTCCAAGGACACCATGGAAAGGAAACTATCCTCATACTCTCAAGATATCCAAGCAGTCACAGATTCAAACATAGATCTATAGAAAAGCAACATACAAATCACCTTCAATATGATCTCGTTACCTCGCCTTCTTCCTCTGTTTCTCCTATATCCTACGTTTTCAACAGCTACGCCTGGGTTTATAGCGCACAAGGAGAAGAACTGCGCGTTCCCACTCGATATCATGAGCGACGGAGAGCCTGTGCCAGAAAACAAGCTACTCATCAACCACTCGATCACGGAGTGGTCAAGTCATGCCGGCGGCCACTTCTACGAGAACCTCACTTTTCCAGCTGCTCCCCCGAGCGGCGAGGATAACGACGTGGGAACGAACTACGTGTATTGGAAGGCAGAACAGCCTGATCCGGGGTGCCAATACATCCTGATGAAGGACACGCCACGGGGATGGCAGGTCCTCAACAAGCTCCCGGGGGATGAGATATTGAGAGTTCAAGAGGACGGATGTTACTATACGGCCCTGAACGTAAGTTCGAAACCGATATACCAGTACTCTACCTAGGTATACAGTGGGATATACCGCTAACATTCCATGTGCCACCCACAAAGCCGAACGACAATCTGATAACCAGCTATTGCTGCGGGCGTGACGACTGCGCCCTTGCAGAGATTGAAATCCAGCACGATCAACCCAAGGAAATCGGCAACGAGGACGTTGCTCCCCCAAACTGCAAGGTCAAGCAGACTTATTCTGCCACGCCGACGATCCAAGATGGAGTACAGATCGCTGTGACTAGGCCGCAGACTTGCGAGGCCAGCCCGGCTTGCTCGCATTCGATCAGTGAAGGCCACATGGTACAGACAGCGGTGTCAACTTTCCAATCGTTTACTTGGACTACTGACGAGGGTGTTGATGTATGTGCAATATCTCCCTTAATCCCCTAGTGCGGTTGATGTGGTTACTACCTCCTCTTATGTGTACTTATGTATAGCGGGATCTATGCTAATATAGAATGCACTATACAGGTAGGCGTCGAAGCAGGTGTGGACTTCATCACCGAAGCGAAAGCCAAAGTCGGCGTATCCTTCAACATCGCACAAAGCTGGATGCAGGAGACCGGCACCACCTTCACGCAGAGCAACGTCACGACGACACAGGAAGCCGCACGACAGGTCGACGGAACGATCGCCTTCTACTCCTTCACCCCGCAGTACGAATGCTGGAAGGGCGACGTCACTTGTGGTAATGATATCAATGGGAACGAGGTGATCCTCACGAGCATCAACTTTTGCCAGCCCAGGATCTCGACTACGGGCGAGGCGGCGGGGATTTTCAGGATGGTGTATATTTCGGATTAAGGGGCGTTTTGTCTGCTGGGGATCAGCTTGATTCTTTTCTCGCCTTGCTTTGCACCTTTTTTGGCTGGTTTTTTTTTATCAATGGGGTTTTTTATCTTTCTTTTTGGGATGGTCGTCGCATCAGTTTAGCCGAGGCGACGATGTGACATACGAGCCACAGGGAATTGAACTGGTCGTTGGGAAGGGAAACGGAGAAAGGACTTTATGGTAACTGCAAATGCACGCTGTTTCTCATTATAGGATGCTCTTATCTTCTTGAATATATCCCTTTCTTCTTGCAAGCCAGGTTTTTGCTACCTCGTACGAGCCTAGATAGAGACCGCTGCCGACAGCTGTCCATACTGAACGTAGAATGGCACCTCGGAGGAGTCCGGAGACACCCCTCTCGGCGATGACCTCGCGGGCTACAGCTAATCCGCCGCGTGCCTTGCTCTGCACTGTGGTTATCCGGTCGTGAGCGCCTTGTTTTATATCTCCGTCGCCTCCGGTGAATAGCATCATCCGCGTCTTGACCACATCCATAGGTGTTGTGACTACCGCGGCAAAGCTCCCTGCCAGCCCAGCGCTTGTTCCCGTCACAACACCTGTCTCAAGTAGGCTCTCCTGGTTCGAACCAATCTTGCTGTTATCCTGCGCTCGTCGCCGCCAAATGCGCGCGCGCATAAATTCAAAGATAGGAAATTGAATCGCTGTGAAGGGTAGATTCCTGGCTACCAGGGCGGAATATCCCGACAACAGCTTGCGCCCCGCGCCCGCACCGCCCAGTTGCTTCAAGGCTTCCAGCGAGGCGGATCTACGCGAACCACCAGCGCGCTGCTGTAACATTTGCGCATTTTGTTTGATGACCTCAGAAGGGGTGAGCACCAGACACGATGCACATTCTGCTATGGCGGATGCGCCCGAGTGCACGAGCGGTTGTGGTAGACCTAGCGGTACGCCGTGCCGGCTGATGAACGACTTGGCGGCTTCGTAGGTGGTGAAGAAAGTCCCCGCGGCCGGAAGTGTGGCCACTATGACTATGCCGAGACCCTGGTACAGGCCCTTGAAGAGATGTCTCGAGGGCAATTTCGTCTTGGTGGACGGATCGGCGAAAGTCTTGACGAAATCTCGACTCTGCTGCCGCGTCTTGAGCGTGTCCAATGGGTAGATGATCAAGTCCACGACAAATGCTGCCCCACCGCCGGCCTAGGAGTCAAGGGATAAGAAAACACTCATCAGAACTTACTACTTGATCTAAGAAAGGGATTCGAGATGCGTGTAGAGTCGAAATCAATCAGGTTGGAGATGTATGAGAAGAACTTACCAGCATAACATCGAGATTTGAACTGCCACTCATTATGGTTACCCTCCAGTACAGTAAAACCTGGACACCTCGGTAGGGAAAATTGTAACGTGAAGCTCTCGGAGCTATGTAGGAGCTTTGGTTTTTCTGCTTTTTAGATCTGATGAGATTGATAAGATTATGCAGAGTACTCAGTACTGTAGTGGAACCCCTTGTTCGGTGTAAGGGATCGACGATTCCCCCCCCTTTTATAACGATATGAGGTTATCATGACATAATGACTTGAGATGCTATCTCCTAACGCAGAGATACGAATGTTATTAGGACATCATGTAAAGGGACCTGGTAACAGAGATAGGTAAATGATGCTTGAACTGTGGTAGATATTTACCGATGTAAAGATTTGACTCAAAGAAGGATCTTGTTATTACTTAGGTATTCCTCTTCAACCACCCACAGAGAAATCTACTAGAAATTTATTCAATTAGCAAATACGGGACTAGTCGTTATGGCTTGGTGCATGCATACCCCCTAGGTATTAGCCGTTCTCTTATTTACCTGGATACATCTCTCACCTATTCACACGGATCCAAGTTCATGATATCTCGGCCTGTATTTTCTATCAGCTCAGCTAGTGGTATTGGTGTTATGTGACATAAGAGTTAGATTCCATCCCGATGATTCAAAATGTATTCCACATGCGATAATAAGGTATTTGGGCACTCGAACAGTCGAATTTGGAAGTACTGACCACTATGCTTGTATCGGATGAACTAGGGCATAATATCGAGCCCACGAAGATCGAAATGAACATGTTTGATTGGCTCTACCAAAGCCAAAAGCTACTGCCTTTCATATGTCTTTCCTCGATCTTCTTTTAGCGTCTACATGCAGCCCAAATCTAGACAGTCAGACAGTCAAAAAATTGCGGTACAAGAGGAATCTAACCTCTTAATGCTGGACTCGCGGGGAATCGAACCCCGGACCACTCCCAAGCTAGAGGGACTCAGATCAGACCGTGAACCTCACCGTTGCTGGATCCTCGTTGGTGCTAAGGGAGTATTATACCACTAAACCACAAGCCCCTACAGACACTGCATGTCTTTTCCAAGTCCCTTTGATGAAGATAAATATAAGTGCGGTCACACAAAAGAGTAAGCTCAATACCTGAAATATTATAGGTCAATACCGGTTCATCGCAGGCGTAATAATTCACGCGGGAAAGTAAAGCAGGATTAAATGTGCATTTGTATTTTTGTAGATCTTGCATCTACGTATTCCGACCAGCTCTTTGACCAGCTCAACCTGGTGTCAGTGTCTCATTTACACAGCATGATATCTAGGTATCTATGAATGCAGAATAAGTTCCAAGGAACATCTCCCATTAATCATTTCGTTCCTTACACCGATGTCGTGTAAGGGCATTACTTCATCCTCGAATATCCCAGCTCGCGTGGCGAAATCATCAACCCTCTGTACCGCTGCTTCTAAACGTGGCACATAATGCGGCATAGTGATGAGTCAAGTCTAGAACGTTTTGAGGCAGACTTGTCGCTTGGATGATCGATCGGACCTTCACAGCTCCTTCTTCCTCGATTAATGCTCGTATCGTATGAAGAAGCTCGGGCGAAAACTCCGAGTACCAACGGTACTGCCAGGTTACGAGGCGGATAACAGCGGCGACAGTATCGCGCGTGTTCTTCTGCTTCTCGAAAGCTCGCAAGATACCCGATAGTGCCTTTGGGCTGAATCGTGCGGCGAGGCATGCCCTGTACGCCTCAACGGCTTCGTCGTGATGTTGAAGACGCTCTGCTAACGAGCCGAGAATTTCCCACTCCTCGGCTGACTTCTTGTATTGCATCGACTGTGCTCTGTACTGCGCCATCTGTGTTCTCCATATCGTGTATACACGCAGATCTTCGTATAGCACCATGAAGAGGCTATCCAGCCATCGCTCACACAAACGTTTGTTGTTCAAACGCGACAGATGCTCATCAGTGGTTGCGGTCTAATCGGCTCGTTAGTAAGGTCATTGTGGGATGGACATCATTACTCACGGTATCCCCATCAGCCTTTACTTCACCGGGATCAATGGTATGAGTGGGCTTCTCTACACCGCTTCCTCCATTACCGTTCGTCAAAGTGGGCGCTGCCGAGTCGGCATCTGTCGTGCTTTTCTCTTCGTCTTCTTCCTCATCCGTCTGATCCCCATTGGTCGTGGGTTCTGGAGTTCCGCGCAATCCATCGGTGCTTGGGCTGCGTTTCGCAGACTGATTTTGCGGGGCCGGGTCCTGCTTCTCCGTTCTATATTCATCCTCCATCACGAAGACATTGCTTCGTATTTTCAGAAGCTGGTCCCAACCAATCTTCGCCGTCATCTCTGTGAGGATACGGTAGGCCAATTTAAAAGTACCGCGGTAGGAGGCAGCGCGAAGGTTAAGCAAGCTTGGATCGACTTGCTCCGAGTATCTAGACTCGGGCTCGCTGTCAATCTCCTCTAGACGTGTCTCTGGCAGGGTCGGGAGGTAGACATCCTTTGGTTCTGGCATGACTGGCGCATCTTTGTCTTGGTAGGTGAACATGGGGCAGGAGTTCAGGATCGTAAGCGCGTTTTCCCAGTCCTCCATGGCCACGTAGACTTGTGCCAATCTCGCCCAGGTGCCAAATTCGCTCGGCGCAGCGATGGTGCTGCGATCGGCACAGCCTAGGGCCATCTTGAGTCTTTCGTCCTTTTGGGCCGGTGTCTCAGCCGCCAATGCCTTCTTCAGCAAAAACTCGGCCTGGGTATCTAGCATGACATAGTCCATGGGAGAGTCTTTGAGTGCCTGATAGAGCACACGAACACCCTGCACTTCCTCGTTGCCCATGAATAGAACCTTGGCCAGAAGGGATGAGACCTCCACGTTTTGCGTCCTTAGCTTCTCGAAAAGATTAATTGCTGAAGTAAAGCGCCCCGTGGTATGGAAATATCGGAGGAGACCGGCGGTTAGATGGTTCGATACGTTATTTGGAACTTGGACTACGGAATCCGAACCAAGTTGCCATCCTACATAATATTAGTATACGCTTCCGGGGTCTCGCCAAGTCATGGATGTGCTAACCTCTAAAGAAAAGACTCTCAGCGGCACTTAGGAAACGATGCTCGGTCTCGGTATTGGTGACGGGGTTGAAGCGTCTCACACCCATGATCTTCCTAATTGTCTCGCCGCTCCCATCATCGGCGTAGGAGTAAGCGCGCAGAACACTACAGAGGTAAGTCTCTAGCCAAAGTTCATCTGTGGCTTTTCGTTTCTCTCCTCTCTCGTCCACACAGTAAGCTTCGACGGTTCCCGGAATGGTAACGTGAACGCGCATGTCGAGTCTGGAGAAGGCATTGTAGCAACAGTATAGCCCTTCTACAATCTTGTGGGTGGCGACCTGGCCATGCTCCTTATAGGTGAGGGTGTTTATGTAGGCAGCAAGACTAGCCGAGGAGGAAGCATCGACGCCGGTAACATGATGGTATACTCCTGTCTAGGATTGCAAGTTTAGTATGGGAATTTGACGCAAGATGGATTGCTTAGGTGGCGTACCTGCTTCCCGGTATTTCTGAGGTTCTGTTTTAGGAGATGGACTAGGTCGGGCGGGCCGAGTTCGCGCAATGATACCAAGGTTTCGGTACGGGCATCGATTGATTCATGGAGAACCTCCTCTGAGATCCTGACGAGAATGTTAGTAGGGGAACGAACATATGTACTTATTTAACTTGATATTGGATATGCATTGAGTATCGAAGAGACGTATAGGATAATACATACTCTGGAACGGCAGGAGGAGGCATTGCGACTGGAGTTATGCACGATTTTTAGGAGTGATTGGCAAATTGCCAGGAGATAGACTTCCGTCTCGATTTAGTAGATTAAATCGATGGACAATTGTAGAAAATATCATGCGAAAATCATGGAGGTTTGTTGTTTGTTGAATAGGTAAATGCAATTGAAATAGAAAAAACTTATGGGTTTAATTGTTAGATGCGCATAGACACAAGATCGAGTCCTTATGGAGTCGCGATCTGGAGTGGCATATGCAGCACACCTTGTAATGGGGAAGCTCTCGCGTGTTTGGGAGTTTGGAGTTTCAATGTCGCCAGATCCCAGATTTAGCGTGCACAGACCAGCTGCTTCTTGCTACAGACATATCTTTTAGGTGCATACACTGGCTACATACCTACTCTAATTGAGTGTGTCAGTTGTTTCAAAGTAAGGAGTGGGTCAGTAGGTACCTACTACCTTGTAGTAGCTATTAACCGAGATTGAACTAGGCCTATCGTACCTTGCGCAAGCAGCAAGCATACTTGCATAAGACCCCCCACACAGCTTGGTATTTGGTAGCCTTGCATAAAGCTGGATGATATCTCCATTTTCTTAGTACTGATTGGATAAGGTGGAATAACTTGCATGACTGGAGCTTCCTAAACCCTGCTCCTTCAGCCTTGTAAAGTTAAAGCACTACTGATAAGTCACGTAATAGGTAGATGATTCGCGTGTCACCAACCAAATTCCTACTCTTCCTTAGGTACTCTTACGCGATAGCTGTACATTTACAATTTACAATTAGGTATCTGCAAAAATTGAACTGCTTACCTCCAAATATATCCATCTTACCAAACGCATCCATCTCATTATCTACATTCGTCCACCTAATGGATACACAGAAATAGTTTGCTCAATTGAGCCTGGCATGCGACTTAACTTCCTTTTGTGTCTTTTAATAGCAGCGCGATAGGCGCAACCGCAAACCGTCAAGATGGCAAGTCTCAACATGATCCTCGAGTTTTATAACTGTTTAATGCTAATTCTCAACGTAGCCGGCATTTTCTGCGATCAACGTCGAACCCGAAGAGAACATCGATGAGGAAATCGACAATACTCGCGAAATCCAAATTGACGAAGCATTGAAGCGCTTTCAAACCGCCCTCAAACTCCACGCCCAAGGCATCAACCATTATCAAGATGCCTACCTTGCCTACGAATACTTATTCAAGTCAGATATCTTTCGATTTCCCGAGAGCTCTACCGATTTTGATCGTGTCGAACGACAGTCGGATTCCCGTAACCTTAGTATCGATGCCTCTTTTCCCCAACCTCTAGATGTCGCACAAGGGGATCTCGACGGCAGCGGCAGCAGCTTACCCCAGACTCTATACCTCGCATACAAAAACTATGGCCAGTTCCTCTTGGATAGAATCAGGCACTGGGTCACTGCGGGAGTACATTCTTCTGCTGATGAGGTCGTCTTTGCGGATGCTCAGATGGCTCTGTTAGACTTCAGCGCCGCCTTGGATTTTGATCCCTCGGATGCCGAACTCTGGAGGAGAGCCGCGCGCGTCGCCGCATTTCTAAATAGCCCAAGAATCAGTCGATACTGTCTCGAGGCTGCTATTGAGCTTGACGATGACCCAGCCGTGGATGAGGTCGATCCGCCCTCCCTTGCTGAGGGGTTCGCCGGCGAGGAATTGAAGAAGCAACTAGAAGTCTTATCCGATAGCCTGTCTCTGTCGCATCCAATAATGACGCCATTCCTCAAGAAGGTCATGTCAGATCGTCTCAGGAAACATCTCGATCCTTTCCCATTTCTTCCGGACCGTACCCGCTCCCTCACGCCCCCCGAGCCTTCACAGGCAGTGGTCCAACAACAACAACATCGGCGCCTCGTCATCAATGTACCAGTAGCAACTTGGACCGAATTGGGCATGTCGATTGTACAGTCAGTCGCATCTGGAGGAATATCCGGAGAGGCTGTGACTTTAAATCTTCCCGAACTACCAGATACCCCAGAAGATGTCCAAATGCTCGTCGAGAGGCTAAAACCGGATCAAATCGAAGAGAATGCAGTTGTTGAGCCAGAACCGGAGAACGGGCTAGGTACACAACCCAACGAAACCTCTGGTGCGTCCCCGAAAGAATGCGGCGCGGATAATGTGAATGTCGTGGAAGAGGCGCGGGCTGAACGTAGCGTCTCGGTACCTTCGCGGAAGCGTTCTCAATCTGCAGCAGGACTGCCAGATAGTATCGACGAGGAAGTTCTTGATCAAAAAAGGAGTAAACGAATTCGACGCCGAGAGACGGCTGGAGAGGCGATGGATACTAATACACAACATGCAACCCAACTACAGCCATTCCAGGCTGCCGACCAAAATCTTTTTCAGATGACACGGAACATGGTGGAAAACCTAGGAGTTACCGATCGTGACACACTGGAACGATTAGCGGACGTGTTAGATTCTTGCGCATCCTCCACTCGAACGGCTAAACTCGAGCGGCCAGCCATGGTTGACCTTCGCGACTCTTTGGTGAAATTCGACGAAGAGAGCACAAGAGTTGTTTTGAGTAAAAAAGAGGCGTCATCCGTCGGATTCTCATCCTTCCTCGAGCACTCAAAGTCCGGCAGTCACAATAAGCCCGAGACGCCCATGTTTCATGAAATAAAGGGCTTGAAGGCCTTCACCCAAAAGATCAATGCCAATTGGTTGGGAATTCAAGACGTCGCTTTTGAGTGGGTTGCTCATGTATGCGTAACTTACCTCACGAGCAAATGGTCAGATTCCATGAAGACCGCAGTAGTCCAGGTTATCAGCCATCTAGATGAGGACATATGGAACCGTATACAATATGAACTCGAATATCATTCTTCATCAGCAGATCCAGCCCAGACGTTGGCTGTGATTGACGAAATAGTTCAAATGCTATTTGAGCTGCACTTGGATGTTTATGAACGAATCACAAACCCCAACAGTGCTGTAGACTTTGGTATTCGTGTCGAAACCAAGGGGCGGATGGGGCGCTGGTTTACCCTCGCCTCGCAGATGAGCCGGGAACGTCCCGAAAGTGCAGATGATTCTCTTTCGATTCGGTTCCTATGGTCCGCCGTCTTCGCTGTCACCTTAACAGAGGGTGTGTCAAGGGATCACGTTCTTCAGTGCTGGAAGAGTCTTCGCGACAGAATTGTCGAGGAATCAGAATCCATCGATATCCGACTTCCGAATAATGCTATTATGCCAGAGGTCTCGGCGCATGCAGCCGACAGGGAAATATCAAAGCTTACCACCATGGATTTCTTCCTCGGCTTGTTCCAGAATGATCTCAGCGACCCGGTATCCGTCATCGAGAGCCTAGAGCCTGTGCTTAACCCATCTTCGGTCTGTGCATCCTCTGACGGTTCTATTACACCCGAGGCTATGATACTTGATGATGATCGATCGACCCCGACCGTTAATGACGATAGACGACCCATCTCTGAAACTGCCAGTCAGGGCCTTCGTGATCTTTGGAAGTTCCTATTGGGCACTACGACCGAATTGAGGTTATTCCTGTGGCAGCGCCTTGGAGAAGCTTATAGCTCTATTGATTACACCACGAAGCAATTCTCATGCCTTCTTAAGAGCATCGAGATGATCATTACCGACTTCGAACAGGAGTCTTATCTATCTACATCCGCCGATGCGCGGCGGGCTCTATTCTTAAAGATGCTAAAGTCCCTAGACGAGTTGCTAATCCAGGCGCTCTCGATGGCCCTCAACGATGCCAAGGCTTTTGACATCGTGGATGATGAGCATCTCAGATCTAGCGTTTCGGCCTTGGCAAAGCTATCATGCATGCTCCACGTATCCTGCATGTACGAAGATGAAGTTCGTGTTGGCATGAGGCATCATCCCTCAAATGGCGCAACTTTCCAGTCGTTCTTGAACAAACTTCGTGAGATGCAAGTCAGAAATTGGTCTCTGCTATACGCGATGCTCAAGGCCGGTATCGCACAAAATAAAGCAGGGTTCACTACCCCTGACAACGACCTCGCAGACTATCTGGCAGCCATTCATCAGGTCTTAGGCTTGAGGAAGTTCTGCAAATCGTCCAATAAGATATTCCTCAAGATGATGCGAGTGGAACTATTAAAGCAAAATCTAATAGACAACTGGGAGGATTACCTTGGACAGGTGCTATACGATCTGTATGGTTTGAAGCTTGGTGTCGGTCTTAGTGAGGTGCAAGACCACGGATGTCCTCCCGAAAAGCTTGAACGGCGTAATACTACCGCTCTTGTTGAGAGGGTATCCGTTCTTGCCAACCGCATGCCCATGAAAGATTTGCTCAAGTCAGATCTCAAAACAACTATCGAGCACATGCAGCAGGCTATCGGGCAGACCAAGTCGAACCAGCAGTTCATACAAAACCTCAGGATTTTCAACCAGACTTTGCAAAAGCCTATCCCGCCACTGCGCCTATACGAAGCCTTGAAAGGTAATGTATCGGTCGACGCGGTTACCGTCAATACCCCCGACAGTGCCTTGGCCAAGCATAGATGGTTCTTCCTCCTAGGCATGATCGCATTTACCAAGTTCAAAGGCGTCGATCTCAATAGAAGACAGACACCAGGTGCTACTGACGATCTTCGTATTGGTGCTACATTTCTCCGACAACAGTTGCAGTTCACACCGGACCAGTGGGATGCTTGGTTCAGGCTAGCTGAGTGCTTCGACTATGAGCTCGACGAATCCGTTCTTTGGACAGCAGACAAGATGAACAAAGAGAGAGCAGAATTGCTCAAGTATCAACGTAGCGCGATACACTGTTATACTCTGGCGTTGTCGCAATCCCGGAATACGCCACCTGAAGTGCTCAGGGAGTCCATGGACGATATCCACGATCTATACCATAAATTCGGCATGCGAATGTACGCCTCCAGCCGAGACCCCTTTGGAATGGAGCCATTCCTCCATTCGGAGCATAAAAGATTCATTATCCTCCAGTCTGGGGTGGAGTCTAGAGATCTACATCCTCAAATGGAAGACTATAAGGTTTGGAAGTATGCTGCTAGATTATTTAGGAAGGCTATGGAGGTCAGGCCTAAACAGTGGCAGTAAGTAGGCGTTGGTCTATAAGCAACGAAGGCAATAGCTAACGGTGTCACAGAAATCCATACATGGTGGCTAAGTGTATCTGGAAGATGTACCAGAAACCCCCAACGTCTCTCGACCACAGAGACAGACGAGACCGACCTACGATGCAGACCGTTATAAGCACCCTCGAAAAAGCCGTCGAGGTTGTAGCTGCGCTGCCAAAGCCACGTCATGGCCAGGACCCAATCCTAGAGCCTCATTACAAAATCGTATCAATCATGCATAAGCTTGTCATGCGAGGAGACATAGGCCCGCAAGAAGCGGCCGACATACTCCAGCGTCAACCATATGCCATCAATGATGGCGAGGCCGTGGAAATCAGCGAGTCGGAAGATTGGGAGCCGTATGTCATCAAGACACTCGGCCATCTGCGAGAAAAGGACAGGTCAAACTGGCAGCATCGCATTATCATGCGCCACGCCAGGATCCTGTTCGACGATAACTCCGAAGAGCAAGGCTACGTTCAAGCAATGGCCGCCTTTGGTGTGTTACGAGAGTCGATGCTTACTAAAACCATGGTCATGAACGTGTGGAAGTGCGATGCTGAGCGACCAGGTCGACATCATGTATATACCGAACAATATGTTCGATTTGTCGTAAAGCTTCTGCTCGTTCTAAAGGATAGGGTGAACTTCGAGGCTTTATTGCGACGCTTGCGGAAGAAAGGCGCTGATTTCTACCATTTCAACGAACTCTGGCAGAGCTGTTGCGCCAACTATCTGCGACTCATCCGACAGACATATCAAATTTCCCCCGTTTTAGAGGATGACTTCAAAACGATTAGTCCCGAAGAGTTCGATATCATTACCACAAGGATCAGCGACTGGTCGTCGGATCCATCTTCGTCCCACCCTGCCCTCAGCGCTTTACAAGAGACCGTGGAGTTAAAGAAACTCAATGCCGGGTTGATGAAGGCTGGCGCCATAGACGATCTCATCAGCGACTGTTACACAGCACTATACACCAAGTTAGGCAATACCTTGCCTGGCCCTGCCGTCTCTACCATAATCGCGGAGCGGGAACAAGCACGTCTTCGAGAAGAAGCCCACAAGTCCGATAAAGCAGCATTGGAATCCAAATCATCCAACCCACTCAGCAGCCTCCTAAATCCTCAGTCACATGAAAATTCAGGCGCAGAAGGTGGCACAGGGGACGCCGCCCCAACCAACGCCGAAGGAACGCAGCGTGTTCGCAAGACTGGCATACGCAGGGCTGACATTCTCCGCAAAGCAGAGCAGGCAGTTCTGCGAGCGCAAGAGGGACCCAAGCCTACGGCCAAGTCTCGCGGCTCCATTTCTAGCGGCAAGACACCTACCGCAGAGGAAGTGAAGGATGATGAAGCGAATAACGAACCAAGGAGCGATGACGGAGCAGCAGATGAGGATGCGGAGATGAAAGACGAAGAGATTGAGGGCGATATGAGCTCCGCGCCTGGAAGTGTCCACGACTCAGCAGACGACGAGAGTGACCTTAGTGACGCACCACCTGAGGATGTCCTGGACGAAGACGAGGCTCAGCAATTGATGTTTCCTAACTTGATCAAACGAAGTGCTGTGGAAGAATCCGACAGCGAGGAAACGAACGGGGAGGAGTCCGGAGATGAAGAGGATGAAGAAGAAGCCGAGGAGGCTGAAGAAGCTGAAGAAGATGAAGACTAGGTATCATTCCGCTCGTCGCGAACATACTCTTGGGTATGCGGTCTCTACGATGGATAAAAAGTACCCAAGCGATATATCCTGTGGCATTCATTATTATCAAGACCTGAAACGAGCCACTCAACACCCAACCTCACAATGTATATTGATAGGACGTTTGCAGCCGCCTGTTAGGGGTGGCTTATTCTATTATTCTACGCAGGGGCAATGAATCCCTATGAATATCAAATAATGCGCAAACTTGGATCACCGGACCTCTTACATGACTGTCGCCGCAAGCCGAACACCCGTACGCCACCCCCTTTTCCGCTATACCTTATCACACTCCAGGTCAACACTTCATGTAAACAGCTAATGCATGTGTCAGTAATGCGTCATTCATACGGGTGAAGTTCTGCCCCTTACCATTTGCGTAAAGAGAATACGTATCTGCGTTCAAAAGCGCTTTCTCGGCGGTAAGCGCTACACTCTCATTATACCCGTAGACGAAGTCATTCGTGTGCGGGCTAAAGACGTCCTCACAGTGCGTCATCTCATGTATTGTTGTCGTAGCCTGGTCTTGGTGGTGGCAGCTTTGCGGCAACGGAGGCAATGTGTTGTAAAAAAGCGGACACATGACCACGAAGTCGAAGTCGAACTTGGTATATGCGTTCAGGGGCCCGTCTGTTTCGCATAGGTTGTAGTAGTCGTAACAGAAGTACCGTGATATCCCGGAATCGGTTGTTGAGCACTCTTGCGCGACTGCGGTTAGCCGATCCACGACGGTCTTGCGTGTTGTTGAGGAATTCGTCTTGAAGTATTCGACGAACCGGGAGGATGAGATGTCGGCGGCGTCGACGGCGGCTGCTTGAGCCAGTGTCACACAGTTCTTAATGGCTGCCGTACTGGCCTCCAACTGGGTAGCGTTGCATCCGTCTGCAATGGTCGTACGGCCTTCTAGGGGATTACGGCTCAAGGCATTCGGCACGGCTTGGACTGTGCCTACGTCAACTTCCATCTCGACGCCATTGGACTGAAATTCGAGTGCCGGGCCAGAAAGCTTAGTCGTGCCAGCCGGCGCTACAGGGAAATGACCCGCGGCTGTGAAAGTATATGTTCTAGACTCGGTAAACTCGTGCACGGCAGCGGCCTTGATTCCAGTGGTCAGAGATTCACCCGCTTTCAGAAGGCGAAAATGCTTGGTCGTAAATGAATCAGCATGGAAACTGGGGTGAATGCCGATGAATGGGGCTTCAACGCCTGTACATTTCCAATGAAGTCAGTATAATAAAGCACGAACATCCTACATAAAACACTTCAACATACCTGCTTCATTTACTACTGCGACCTTTTGGACCGGTAGGAAGTCATCCAAAAGCGTTCCCGCATTCAACAGATTGAGATCTTCCGAGCCAGCATTTCTGATTGTCGCGATCAACTCGGCAGCGCCATTGCTTTCTGGGTTGGGAGCTAACGTAACTTCCAACACCGATGCCTGTCTATCATATACAGATCTCAGAATGTGGGCGTTGATAGTCACAGTGAAGCTGGCAGCCGCCAGAAGAAGTTCGGAATACTTCATGATAGACCTCGTCAATTGATACACCCGTTTCCCTAACACGTCTAGGAACGGTATTCACATAGAACGCAGATAGTTACACATGTTTCCTCTTATAATAATTCAATCGGCTCACATTTTATGTCGTTTGAAAAGGATTGTCTACCGCTAGGTGGAGAAAACCTCGTATTCGGCGCCCAGGCGCATTTCAGCGGTCGCTGCAACGTCGCCAGGGGTTAGGGACTCTTTATACGATAGTGGGTATAGAAGGATATACGAGAGACTGGAACAGCACGCAGATGAGATTGGGTATAACTTCAGTTTGAAGGTATAGTCCCCTTCCTTACCAAACCATTGTACGGAATTGACTTGATTGACGTAGGAGTTGTTTACCTACCACTCACTGAAAGTTTTCAGCTTATTGAGGTAAAATTGACTTGGGTCAGTCTGTCTAGGTACATTTACCTACATATCTTTCATTATACTTGTATATTCGGTTGGTATTTGTGTCCTAGTTGGCAGTTAGACAAGCTTGAATCGTTGCATGGGATATACGAAGCCATGTTCAATTCCCTGTGTCTTGGAGTAATGAGAGGAGACTATAAAGACGAGCAAACTGCCAACCATCGAAAATCGAAATCGAAATCGAAGTAGGTCAAATCCTTTGGTGCATTGGATTGATTTGAATTCTTCGTTGCATAAGATACTCCCAAAGGAGGCGGATCATCAACGTCGGCCATATTCCGAGGAACTTGCTCATATGGGCTCATATTCACTCTGGCTTAACGAACGAGCGTACAAACGGGGACAGAAGATAAACTGCCTATTATATACATACCTAGGTATATTATGATGAAGCGCCTCAAATCGGTACACACTTATTTTCAATGAACCCATGGTCCTTTCTACGATCAATAATAGGTCCCTAACCACCCAATATCACGATTACACTACCCTTCGTGAAGAAGTAATAATGAAGGACAGAATCGCTTATACTAGTATACTTACTGCCCTTTCTTTTACGGCTGAACTTGTATTGGTTGTTACTACCATGTCATTGCTATGCTGTGCATATCCGGAACGATTCAGGAAAACGTTATGGGAGATTGGTGGAGAGAATGGTTGGAATTCGAACCCTCGCCTCCGAATCTACTTTTACGCCAATTATCAACAACCTCCTGAGATACCTTTGATTTGGACTCAACAGTAAGTCGAGACGGTCATTATGTAGAGCCGACTGGGTCTGGTGTGTTAGAATTCCATCAAAATAGTGTCTAATGAGTCTAATCTACGTCTAGCCTTAGTGAATCGAATTTGGCCGTTTCTATACTTACCGCGGCGATATTCTCTGCAAAGGTTGCCCTAACATATTTCGGTGTTTCTCCCTTGATTTATCGCCTCTTTGGTGTCGGTAACGACATGGTGCTATCGGGATTCTGGATGTACAGCGTTATCGCCCAGTCCTCCAGCGATCTTACGGATCCAGACCATCTCAGCGTACGACCATGGTACCTTGAGAAAAGCTGCAGTATCCTAAACAGTAGTGTGGCTAGTAACTGCTACCTCGCGAAAACTTGTTTTGTCTTTTCGGCTCTGTCATTGTGAGTATTCATTACCGACACCCCCAAGAGACTGTATACTTAACTTAGCACATGACATTACAGAGCATTTTACTTGGCGCGTTCTATTTGGTCAGTACTCCAATTTACGTATTGGTGTGGTAAGATGCGAGTATTCGAGCGAGGCATAAAGGGGTTGGATCCGCTCCAGGGAGTTTATGTAGATGGATATGGTGGGATTGCTATCCGTGGACTACATATCTGTGAGTCTATGAAACTCATAGGTAGAGGAACAGACATGGAAGGCTTCGAGACGCTATAATGGATGCTTGGAATAGTTTAGGGATTACCAATGTATCCGAAACTTGCTTTTGCTATTAATGTACGGCGAGAATATGGCCGTAGGTTTATGCGATGAAGTAGAAAATGCCATCACGCCTGATTCGATCAATACCGAGATAAGTCTTGATAAATATCAACCTAGGGAGGGCCTAGCTTATATACGAACAAGCGGTCTCTACGAGTAGCTAATCCAAGCTTGAGACGTGCTGTATCACGATGGTGATGCAGAGTAATGATGCGAGCCTAACCTTGGGAAGTGATCTTGCCGAAGCGCATACCTTCACTAAGAACTAGAAGAGTCATGATTCCAACGTATAGGTACCCGCGTCAGTAGGAGATATGGGGTATTTTGAGCTGAATGGAATCAATGATTGACTTTGGAGTGGTCGAAAGAAGTCGAAGTTGGTGAGTACTGCTAGGGTCAGATTGCCGTCCGGCGTGGCCAACATTGCGAACGCAAACGTGCTCTGTGCGGGAATCAACAGCTCCAACCAATAGCAGCTTTTATTTTAGGCATCTAAGAGGCACATAGGGAGCGTGAGAGAGGTACCTACCTAGACACCTATTTCTCAGAGATTGTCTCCCTTTTACATATTCCCAACGCGCACAAAAGCCCTGGCCGTTTGTCGGTGTCCATTACCTGACAGCCCTGACAAACTAAGTAAGGTCGGCTGAACAGACATGACAGCGGATTGGATATCATGGTCTCAGTTTTCTTAAAAATCGACTGATGAGCAAGTTGTTGCTCCTAGGTACTGGCTTACGCACTTGTGTACCGCCAACCAGGGCCGCAAAATCTCATCTAGCACTGTCTAGGAACGTCATGGCACGGACGGGGTTAATCCCGTGGCTGACATCCTTGTCAAGACACCAATCAAGACCCACTGAGAAGATAATTTTGGTTATACGTTCACTCCCTCTTCACTTGAGACCCCGGTACCACAGCTCAACATGAGGGTCTACAAGACGAGTGATCGGATTCAGGCGTGTACTGATTGGTGCTTTGGGATGGAGCTGACTATCGTGCGACTAGGGGTAACCCGGCCTCTACTATGTAAGACTACCTACTATGTATGGGTTTCGTCACTTGCTGTAGAACGGGGTTGAGAGACATTCCATAAATGTTCGAGGCCTGCAAATTCGACTTGTGGTGGTGATGTCTAACAGATGTCCAGCAGCCAAATTATCCACCCTGTCAACTTTTACACAACGACAGCTGCTACTGTCCTATACTGGAAATCATGGACGATATGGAGATGACGGGTACGCCCTGGCTGGACCAGCCGGTGATGCTTCACTCGTCTAGGGAGAATTCCTGCAGTTTGACCCCAGAACAATGTGCGTATCGCAATGGGCACTGGCGATATTGGTATGTCCTCTATGAATGCTTCGTAGGGGTTTGTATCGTATATGTCACTGGTATATGTTAGCTGATTTGATGCGATAGGTACGAGGCCGATCATGTTTACGCCTCGGCTACAGTGTATCTCTTCGTCGCTGTCATTGCAGTATGCGCGATTGGATTCTGCAGCCAAAAACTTGCGCCCGCCTCCCTTAGGAATAAGGCATGGTGGCGGAAACTCGTAGCCAGCATTCGCTACATGTCCTATCGTCGTTATGATGTGACTTCCGTCCGCTGGCGCAGTCCATCCTTGGGAGTTAGTTGTTTGTTGATTGTTGGCGCCGTCTTCTTCCTGGGTGAGTTGTGCCCCTTCTACAACTCCTTTACATCTCCGTTTGCATCCTAGGTAGCTAATACAAGCCTGGAAAACTGTAGCCATGACCCTTGGCCCACAACCCTATTACTGGCCGAACACACGAACACTCAGCTATGGTGGCTCGCCCCCTATCGCGACGAGAACGGGCTGGATGGCGCTGGCCTGTCTACCTTTCATGATTATTCTAGCAACGAAGGCAAACATGATCGCCTCTTTAACAGGTGTCTCGCATGAGCGACTAATCGTGTTTCATAATTGCATTGGATGGATTATGTTCGCCCTGGCACTCGTCCATACGTTCCCGTTCATCGTATTCAACATCTGGAAAGGTGATATGGTTTCTGAATGGAATACCAGTGTTGCTTATTGGACTGGTGTTGTTGCTATAATAGCTCAAGCTTATCTTCAAGTCTTTTCGCTTCGTTTTATCCGGTTCGTTTTCCCACCTACGTAGGTGGTCTACCTAAGCTCGAGACGCATGGTCGAAGCTGATTATTGGAACAGGGACCGATTCTACGAGATTTTCAAGATCACACACTACATTGCAGCAATCGTGTTCGTCGTGTTCTTCTTTCTACACTGCGACTTTCGGTTGAGTTCTTGGTAGGGGTTGTCGCTAGATGTGTGTCCCAAGACAGAGAGCTGATCATCTTTCACAGGGACTATTTCATTGCGACAGGTGTACTGTACACGCTTTCGTTCCTTTACTCTCAAATCCGAACCTACTTCGAGTTCGGGTGGTCTCACCGGGCTACATTCACCATGGTTTCGGATCTTACCTTGAAGGTGACGATTCCCATCCACACGACCTGGCGACCAGGCCAGCATATGTTTCTCCGATTCATCCACTTAGGGGCCCATGCATTTACGGCACATCCCTTCACGATAGGAAGCATTCCTGTCACAAGAGACAGTACTGGGACATCGAAGCTTACGTTCTATGTGCATCCTAGAGGCGGAATTACTGGTCGTCTCGCCAAGATTGCAGCACAGCGACCGGGCTTCAATGTGCCGGTGCTTATTGATGGGCCATATGGGGGTGTTAAAGGTAGACCACTCTATACCTATGACAACACCATCATAGTGGCCTGTGGTGCTGGCGCTGGTCTCTCGCTTCCCTTTGTGATGGATGGACTGTTACGCTCCGCCTGGCAAGCGCGTACTGGGAACAGGAAACTTGAGAACAGGATTCAAGTCATTATTTCTACGAGAGATACACAACTGGTGCAATGGTACGAAGAGGCACTGCTAGAATACCTTGAAGAGAACGGTCTTGACATGGTACCCGAAAACCTCGACATCTCGATCTACCAAACAGGGAGGCCCGACTCTCTGACTAACAGCGACTCTAAAGATGCTGAACAGCTCAACGAAAAGCTTAGCAATGGACACCCAGCTGTTAAGCGATTGCCTATGAACCTCTTCTCTGGACGTCCGGATATCACAGCTATCTTGAAAGATGCGACTCTCCAACCGGGAGCATCCATCGGCATCGTCGCTTGTGGACCTAGAGAAGTCCTAAAAACAGTGCAGGACGAAGCAGCGGCGGCCCAATTACGGGTGATGAGCTCCAAATCTGGGGCCCGCGAAGTATACTTGCACTCTGAGGTCTTTTCGTAAGTTGCTCTCCGTTCGATAAATTTGATGTCTCTGCTAATGCCACCTTCGTATAGATGGTAGTATCTGGGTGTCGTGGTTGCGTCGTTGCCAGAGAACGAGAGTAAAGGAGAAATAAGCACGAGAAGACGCAATCCCGTTTCTGTAATTTATTTACATAGCCTTGATACCCATTTATGTTACATGGATTGCCAAAAGCTAAGCGATCACCAGTGATGCCGACTCAGTCGTGATAAAGCGTTCACAGAGGAGAACCTAAAAGAATGATACTGTATATAGGAGCGCCTTTTCCACCATGCAGCTCATGCAAACTAATAACCACCAACATATGTACCGGTAATCCTGAATTTGGGATCGCACGGCGTCGTACCCGTTGTCTCACTTGACGGCTACTTGCAGACGACGTTAATGTATACATGTAACCGGAGTGGTGGAGAGGGGGTGTGTATGTAGCCAAGCCCGTACCAGGTATCTCCGGCTAGCCCGGCGATCCTTGCTCGGGCTTAACGGCGTGAGGGAGTTTGAGCAGATTTATTCCTGCGCTTTCCAGAAATAGCAAGGCAGACCGACGCGGGAGACCCTTGGACCCAGGATCCGGGGAGCCCACGAGCCTCTCATGTACCTTAGTTGGGATGCAGTAGTAGAGTAGCTACAGTATGATATGTGATAATCTGTAGCCGCTGGAGCTGTGTAGCTCTTAGGACTACGAATGTAGTACGGGATCAGCCCACGCAATCTTGATAATCCCTCTCTCCCGCATTACATTAGGCCCGTTTCTCGTCTCATGGCTGCCACGAGCACATTTCTATTTGCTCAAACCTGCAACACTCCTGTTTGGATAGTCGTTGAAAGGGCTGTCACTGTTGAGTTGTATCCCGAAAGACGACCTGTAACAAGTCTGCAACTGGTTCAACTGCATCAAGCTTGATCATAGAAACAGGCTCTAATCTGCGCAGATACGGCTGTTACTATTAGTTACCATATAAGTGCACCTTGGTGAGTACTAGCATAGATCTTTCATGACGTGGCGCAACCAGCTAATCACTGAAGCTAGAACACGTTTAAGAAGTACCCAAAGGATACAAGTCATTCTAATATACTTCCCATACCCTTCATCTCTCTATTGGCACCCACTATCTAGGTACATACTTGATTGTCATTCAGCAGTATCTTCTTCCCCATCGACGCAACATCCAAGACCAAGACCAAGCCCAAGCTCAAGCCTTTCAATCGATAGGTAGCCAATAGTGTCTAACCTGTATCCCCAACCAGCAAAATGGATATGACGATGGCATCCTCGACGAGCATGGCCATGTCAGTGACGATGACAAGCACAAGTTCGATGGCATCGTCTACCGGAGGAATGGATATGGACATGGACATGGGGGACTCATCTTCTTCTATACTGATGACTTCGGCGGAAATGGCTATGGTGTTTTTTCAGAGCGTCACAACTCCGTTATATTCGAGTGTTTGGACACCGCAAGGAAAGGGCTCGTACGCTGGCACTTGCATCTTCCTGATCGTCCTGGCGCTTGTCCACCGCATCCTGATAGCGCTTCGGTCTATCTTCTTCGACTCGAACCGAGCATTGCACCGGCATCTTAAGACTGTATCATCGGATTCAGACGATTATCCAGGTACCAGGAGCGAGTTGGAGTCCATGGGGAACCAATTCAGGTCGCAATGGAATAGTCATCCCTTTAAAGTGGCGAATGAGACTATACGTGCTCTTTTGGAAGTCATCATAGGAGGTGTTGGGTACTTGCTGTGAGTTTTTCCTGTCTGCTAACTAGGACGTCCTCAAGGAACCCAAGGGCTTTCTTGATAACTTGGAAATACATTATCTGACAATTATCTACAGCATGTTAGCAGTGATGACGATGAATGTGGGCTACTTTCTCTCCGTGTTAGGTGGGATCTTTCTGGGTACCTTCGTTGCTGGTAGATTTGGTGCTGGCGACAATCATGGTCATTGATATAGTAAATTGATGGGCGTTCAATAGGTGTTTGGGTTATGTATATGTCTTGTGATTGTTGAGGCGAATATCCAGGTGCTCCAGGTGGGCAGGAGAGAGGGAGAGAGAGAGAGAGAGACAGTCAATACCAGCGTATTCCTAGGTACCGTATGCAAGTTGTCGCATACATCAGGTTTCACATAGGTCTACGATCATTTATCCCTCCTATCGTCATGTATAGCTCTAAATTGAAGTCATAATTAATTAATACATCCCCAATAGAGGATATCATTGCGTCTAGTAATCTGACAGTCGACCCTTATAACCGTGCCTAATTCCAGTGACACGCCGGATGCTGATATAATAATAATAGTAGCGAAGACTGGGTATTATCCGGGATCCAATGCAAACAGCAGAGAAATATATAAGTAAAATCCCACAGGAACCCCCTCTGGTATTAGTTATGGTGGTTTGTAGATATCCCAAGGTCTGGGCGAGGGAGTCGATTGTGGTCCGTGTCAGGAGAGTATCTCCACCCGTCTGTCGCATATGTCTTCCAATGGAGCTCCAGATGAGACGCCATAGGGTACACTTCAATAAGCTAAACCACCCATACCTTGGTATGACTTTGTCCGGTGTACAGTGAAGCGAACTTCATCATGGGTAGGATTCGGGTGACTTGCGCGCCGATCCGCAGTCGGAGGCCGAGAATCAATATTACGTCGTAGGTAGTAGGGCACGGGGCGCCGTCGCTACCGGTTAAAGACCAAAGCGTTCACGACATGGCCCTTCTTCCAACCCTGGTCCTTCAGGGACAAATTCTCCTTAAGAATCTTGCCCATATAGGCCACACGAACGCGCTTAATCGACAATAGCTATGTCAAAATATTAGACCACGGATATAACGTGAAACTGAATGGATGGGGCAAGGTAACGCACTCCTGATTCTTCCGCTATCTTTCTGGCCAGACTTCTCACACTTTCTTCGGGACCAATGCTCACAATGACATCTGGAAGATTCTCGCTGAGTCTAGCGCGGACTTTTACCATGTCTCTTATGTCGGCAACGCCTTTACCCTTCTCTTCCCTCCGCCGGATAGCCTCATCTTCATCCTGCTCCTCTACGGTATCCTCCTCTGCTGTTAAGTCGTCGTCATCATCTCTCTGGTGGGTGTCGCCTTTTCCATCGGGGCGGTCCTCAGCCACGTTGGTAGGATCGCTCACGATCCACTCAGGGAGCGCATAGTAATTCCCAAGCGAGTCGTATGCGCCATTTGACAAGTCGCCCGTGGGTAGTGTGACCTCGGCCGCTCTGATAATGCTTTGGGCTGTGGCTAATTCACTAGAGCCGCCATCTCTTGACCCCTCGCTCGTAGCGCGACTCGTGTCGGCCTCCCATAAAACCTCCAAGGCTGCCTTCAAAACCTGCCATACTTCCGGTCGTCCAGTGACCCGCGTATCAAAAAAGTCGGCTCGTTCCCTGTCCAGCTGGGAGCGGGTCCACGTGCGGTTGCGGGCGGTCCATTCATGACGTCTCAGTGGCTTGTCTATGTGCTGCGAGAGCGGAGTCTGGGAGACATGTATTCGATGTTGATAGGGATTATGGGAGGACTGGTGAGAATGAGAAGCTGCGCGCGAAGCTGGAGCACTGTCGTCGGTGGCGGAAGCGTGTAGAGGAGGCGGGGAGTTGATGGCGCGCGCCGAGGGAGACGCGGGGCTGCTACCTGGATAAGGCGCATTGGGGCCAGCCGGCCGCGAAAAGCAGCATCCCTATGAATCTTGACATTAGTTCAAGGTTCCACACGAAGGAGAAGAGGTAAGTATCTAGCAAGTAGTATTGGTTGGAAGACTGAGATGCGCATAACGCCTGATGACCTGAGGATGGTTCATAGACGTTATCGCAACTTGGTCGAACCGCAGAATAGAATAGACAGAGGGACTTCTGGTGGCCGTACCATTGCTTTTGCGACTAGGAATAAATATTTGACGGACTCGAGACGATGATTGGGCACACCCGGGTCGGCAACGATTCAGCACATTTTTGAGTCTCCGTTCTCGATAGTGACTCTTCTCTTCTCTCTTCTCTTTTCTTGGTAGGCCCTTCAGTTCTTGTCAGGCCCTTCTGTACCTAAACCAATACTACCTAGGTAGGTAGATAATGAGAATGGAAGCGACAATGTCTCGATCATCTAGTATAGTGACAATGTCTTGGAATCAACGTCGACTGGCCACTAAAGGTCAACGGGTAAGCTTAGCGACGAATAGCAAAGAAGAGATGTTGACTTGACGGATGGACCGATGGATCGACATGGTTTGCGGCAATCCGTTAGCGTTAGCGTTAGTCGCAAAGAAGTTAAGTTATTAGTTGAGTTCCAAGTACAACCTTAGGGTTGCAAGGGTGATGAATTGGCCCGGAAAACCATGCCAAGCCCTATTCCCCGCTAACTTTATTCTTTTTACTATGTATGTAGAGACCGTTTTTAGTTTATTCGTGTACTAGAAGCCTTGGTGGCCTTGTATGTATGTATCTAGGTAGTTTCTCACATGCATGTAACCCGAAATCGATCTTGACGGCGGATCTTGATACGGGACATATCATCACCGATGAATCTATCATTATAGAAACAAATCATTCTTGGAATATAACTCACAAATTTGCTATTGCACTAAGAATGCTACTATTAGGTTGTAACCGTGTTCGTCATCGTCGACAAGTCAAAATGGTTGGATCAAAAGTATATCGTGCTACACCGATTTCATCCCCTTAACATGCCCACTCATCACCAAAGGTAGCCTCTGCAACCCTTACTTCCACACAAGCATCGTGTCATATCCTTCTGCTTCTCCGGATCAAGCGCATCGTTTTCAGAATCATCAACCCCATCCACGTAGTCGAAAGTCAGCTCTTCCCCTCTTGGTATATCCCGAATCGCAAACAGCGCCAGATCATGAAGATGCTTATCTGCGTGGTCGCCTACTCTGGCGAAGATGCGCATGTTTGGCTCGCACGAATGGTTGACAAACCTCGTTGGCCCGGACATGAACTCGCCATCCACTTCTAACGGTGGCCCTCGCAAACGTTCGTCATATGAATCGGGATCCGAAAATTTGTCGAGCGCGAACAGATAAACGTCCTTGTGTTGTGCAATGTGTGATTTGGCGCGTCGGCGGTTGGCCTCATCCGCCGTGATGATTTCCCCCATGTACTTGTCCACAAATTGTCCTTTCTTGATGTCTACCGTGCTCCGCACGCCCCAGCCTCGATTCTCCGTTCTAAACACTTGCAGCGGTATCCTGCGGCCTCTCTCCACCACCCTGTTGGGACAGTCTGAACCACAGGCGCAGCTTTCGTGGCACTCGTAGATGGGGTGACGCGATGCTAAAATCCTAGATCGCAGGTGGCCAGCTCTCGTTCCATGGGAATGATACGCATACACTCTCTTGCGGGGCATCTCTCCATAGGTCCCATCGGCACCTTCACCGTCAGAACTATCGTCCTCGACGTCCTGAAGGCAGTTGCACGTGTTGTACTGACAGTCCTCCGAGTCGTCGCACTCGCAACCGGTAAGAAATTCCTCCTTGGTTGGTTCGACGCCTTTTCCAAGCACGGAGTTGTTCACGAACTGGAATTTGGGATCGAGAACAGCGTCATCTTCCGTATTGACAAGGGTTACGGGGAATTGAGAGTATGCTGAGAACGAGCGAATCTGGCAAAAATGACAGTGCTTCTTTTCATTCTCACGACCCTGATAGATGGTGGATTCACCAGGTCAGCAAGAACATGAACCGTGCCACCTTGAGATGGCAAAAGGGACTTAGCTGACCGGTTCGCCGTGAAAGTAAAAGTGTGGTCGTGTGGCCTTTTCCATATTGAGTTCAAATTATCAAATTATCGAAAATCTAGGCCTTTAGAGTAACGCGTATGCAATGCCATGATTTGAGCTCATGAAGACGGGGAGTGGTGTGGAGTGAAGTGTGTAAACAGATGATGTCGGGTGCTGTAAATCAAGTTGCAGGGTTAATGGTTAGTGTTTGCGTGTAGTGCAGTGCAGTCCATGCAGCAGCAGCAGCAGCAGCGATTAGGTACCGGCTGGCAGCAACCTAGGTACGTACAACCCAAGGCGTCAGTACCTAAAATACCGTGCTACGTACAGTTTGCTACGGTATTATGCACTGTGAATGGGACTAAGTTTGGCAGCACTGAGTTTAATAACGTAACCTTAACCTCTTCCTCTTCCTCCTTCTTTTTCTTATGAACACTTTCTACCCAAGTACATCCCATCAATTCTCAAGCAGGACACATAATCTCATGGATCGCCAATACCCGGATAGGGCGCTATAGGATATGAAGCTATGTAAGATCGTAAGATCCTATGTAAGATCCCCTGCACGAAGATGCTTCAAGGAAAGCATTGTCTGCTCAAGTTCATCTAGAATAACTCCCAAGGTTTACTCGCAACAAATGATAGATATGGCCCTCCATACCCAGGTGTCTCGTCTTATGTCTCACTTCGCTTCTAGCGGCCTAGCTACAGCAGTTAGTGGTGGCCCTTCATCGTCCAAACTGGCTTTCCCCGTGACGATTGCCCTCACCCCTTTCGAATCCAACTTTGGTGTGGCGACGTGATAATCATGCAGGAATGCTACGTCTTGTTCATCCGTCTCGAAGAATTGCATCTTCCATCTCGCCATCGCAGCGATAGCTACAGCCATTTCCGCATTCGCGAGGTGTATCCCGATGCATGCGCGAGGGCCTTTGGAAAATGTCAACTGGTACTTCCGCCTCTTTGAACCATCAGGTCCCAGCCACCGCTCAGGATGAAACACAAATGGGTCGGGGAATATGTCCTCGTTCGTATGCACAAGAAGTGTTGAGGTACTGATGGAGGTTCCCGGTGGTAGAACATAAGTGTATCCTGCTGAACTGGACTTGTAAATAATCGGTTGGTCTGGCGAAACACGAGCGTTTCGTCCTGTGAGCCCAAAGGTGAGCCGATGCGCCTCCTGTATCACACCATTCAAATACGGGAGTTGTTCGAGGTCTGGGAGCGTATTGGAGGGGTGCGATACTAGCTCGGCGCGAAGCTTGGTCATGATAGCAGGATTTGCTAACAGGTGGTAGTGTGCCATCGTCAAAGAAAGTTGTGTCGACTGTGTCCCTGCCATGACCAATAACGTAGCCTCATCCTCGAGACGTTGAGGGGACTTCTCTGACTCTGGCAACACGGAACTATCACGCAGCTCATGGAATATGGATTTCGGCTCACCGTCGCCGAGGTCGTTTGACTTTTGGCCAATTATCGATTGTATCTCTTTCCGCACCCCAATGCGAAAGCGTATCATGTCACGAATACCTGGCGGCGTCGCTCGTGCACCTACACTGGGGGGAAGTTTTCGCATCAGCTCCCGAACCCAGGAGAAGTTCAGGTTGAATTTAACAGCACGCAAGACGCCGTTCACATTCTCGCGTCTAGTATGAGCCAGGGCAACGTCGCCCAAGAGGTTCTCGTCATGGCCGAAACAGTAATCATTGACTATGCTGCAGATTTATTAGCAAACTGGGTAGTCTCGAGGCCGTAGTCGATTCTCACTCGCTAGCCAGCCCAAAGTATACGTCCGAGAGATTGATCACTTCGCCAGATTGCTGCGCTCGGACAAATCCATCTTCGAGCTGCCGGATCTTATGCTCTAACTTCGAGACAAGTTTAATAAGAATCTGTCGATGGGAGAACCAGGGGTTCAAGGCATCACGACGTCGACGGTGTAGATCGTGGGCCACAGCTCCTCCAATCGAGGTATTGATACCTAACGCTTTCACCTTTTGGAAGTCCTTATCTCGCTTGTGGCCGACCCCAGGAGCATATATCGAGTCGACGAAGTCTGGGTCGTCTATTGAAACCTCGGCCGGCGTGATGCGAACAATAGGCCCTGGTATGGCTGTGTAAGCAGTTATGGCTTTGGTGGCATCATCTATAAACGTACCATATTTTCGATGTAGGTCTTTGATCTTAAATACATATTGAGCTGGTTGGAATAGATCATAATAACATTCATACCAGTATGTAAGTGCGGCCAATCTAGGTCCAGGTATTCGCGCCAAGGGGCTCCAGAAGAGGCGGTAGAGGGCTATGCCGAGACTATAGAATGTCGCCAGAACAGCAACTGCGAATAGAAGTGGACCAAACCCGAAGAGAATCATTATTTCCATGGTTAGATGGACTGGAATGAAGGATAACTGTTTGTAGCTCGTAGGGTTGAGGCTCTGTCGGTTTGCTGATCTTGTTTTAGTATGTCTGGTATTGTTCCCTACGTACAACTGGGTATCTGCATGCGGCGATGGGACCGGTGTAGGTACCTTACTACTAGTATAGAACTTTGCCTAATTTTTATCTGTGTTACCTGCCTACCTAGGTAGACTTAAGTATGCATGTTGGTATGTATCCAAACAAGTACGATCGGGTAGCGTACCGCGGATAACGTACCTATAGGATTTGGTATGTAATGTAACTCTCCGTATCCGCAGCTCCCGAGACAATGTGCCTCGCACAAAATCCTAACGATACCTAATTATCTTATGATTGATTGCTTATATGAGACCTGTCACTAGTGCAACCACATCGATATCGCCTTTGTCTGTACCACAAGCTTCTTGCCCCTGAGATTACCAACTGCAGTCAGGCGCCACCGGGGATAAATCAACGCCGGTTTTGGTGACAACATTTCCTACTATATTTTCAAACATTAGCATCCATGCGCTTCATTCTACTATGCTACGGACCTTCATTATCTACCGAGCAATTTTGGCTCTGATCACCTATCCTTATTAGCATCAGTAGTCAAGTTAGGCCTGTGAATGACAAACTTACTGCTGGGAGGTATAGGTACAGCTCTAACAGTGAGAGCAGTAAGGTGGGTGAAAAGCGTAATGATGGTAAGTGTTCTCATCTTTTCTGTAATGGACAAGCAGAGAGCTAAGTTTCTTTGTGAGAGATCTTGTGGTTTACGACAACTACACAATTGAGAGTCTTATATCCAGTCCTCATCTATATACCATGAAATAATCGTACGAGCTTAAGAGGCTTGATTAGCAAGTTGTTTAGCTACACCAAATTAACTTCATGTCTTGAACAAAACTCCGGGATTGTGGTACAGCAGGACTAGGGCCCATGCCTTCACCGCCACTACCAACATATAGGTACCTAGGTAATGGTTGAGAAGTGGCGGGAATGAGCTGGGACTCACGATACACAAGGGGTGCTCGAAGGGTCATTCTCAGCTAACCAACACCTCAGGGAACCCCTATTTTCCCTTTTCCATTTTCCTCTTTCAGTCTGATGCAGCAAACAAATAAATGAGGATGTAAGAACTTGACCTTTCCTTCGGGTGTTGTCCTGTAGGACAATACTAACCTAACGCCCTTCTTCAGCCTCTACCGTGCCTCTAGATCAATGTTACCATCTTTTGTGGCAGCAACTTTGGTTGACTCCCTAGTAAAATCTTCGTTCTGATGGGACCCGGGACTTTCCGACCCTCCTCTCTTGTCACCTCTGCCGTTTTCATGATCTGCCGGCGCAAGAGACTCCAAAGAGAGCATACTGCGGACTGTGCGCACCATTGACTCTAGTGACACCTTGCCAAGCAAGGGCCATATTGTTGGAAGACAAGCCGCGAGCACCGAGATTCCCATTTCGATCATCGACCAATAAATCTCCGTGGTAAGATGGCCAATTCCATCTGCATTCTGGTATGGATCTGTGATCTTATTAGGTACATCTCGCGCGAATAGAAAATGAGTCTTACTGTTGGTCTGCCGAATGAAGATCGCAAGACGCGCAGAACCTGCCGCAATCACACTGAAGAAGTAAGCAGATTGTAAGCCTCATAATGCCCGAAAGCAATGGACTTGAATGGTACTTACACAGCACCAAGAAGAAACACGCCGCAAACAGCAAGTTTCTTACTCCATCTCATCTGAAGTCTGGAGGTCTACTTGTCCTTAGCAACAATGATTTCACTGTAATTGCATGAACCAAATTGGAACAAAACTTACCCAGTATACGGGAATAGCTAAGATCAATACGTCGGTGATGACATCGGAAATGCTGAAAGCCTGGAACATGGGCGTACTTGGATAACAATTCGCCAGCAGGAACTTCAAAGGGGCCCATAGAGCCCAGAATTGAGTTCCGCATCGGAAAAGGATAGCGAAGAAAAACCCAAGGGTCCAGACAACAATAATAGCGACACCGATTATCGAAATCGTATTGAAGACCCTTCCGTAGAAAATGCGCCTATAGAAAAACAACACGGAAAGTTTGGCGGTGCCGAATGCAAAGCATTGTACCAAGTCGAAAGCCCAGAAGATCTCAACACCTCGTTAGCAAGGCATCTATCTGTATGTACTGTGAAACCCCGGTGAAAGTTGCTTACCTTTTCCGTGAGGATCTCTGCGTCGTTGGTTGCACTAAGGTATCCCTTTGGCCCGGTGCCTTGGATGGTTGGCTGTGCTAAACCTCCCATTGCCGATCCTGCATGTCTGAATTTGAATACATGTACATGTTATACACGCAGACATAAGGGGCTTCGTACCAATTATCATCATCAGACCCATTCCTAGTGTTAGAATGGCTGATGCAAGAATAAGCCAGTCGTCGATGCCATAGGGTGTCGATGCCCGTATCGACCGCACGTAAAACCGTAGAGCAACGGCGATGATAGCTATTCCAGCGAATACTGCACCGATAGCGATCACACTGCTTGGCGTAATGCCGCCCTCGCTCGTTGTCAAGTAGGTTTCTTGAGCCTTGGTAGAATCCATCATGTTAAAGATTTGCTCATAGCAATGTTGCGAAGTGAAAGTTGCGCAAAGAGAGGGGAGAGACAGAGACAGAGACAGAGAGACAGAGAGACAGAGAGAGAGAGCCGGTGGCGATGAAATAGATTGGATTTGCATTTAAGCACCTTGAGGTAATCTATAAATATCTTCCTAGCCATTAAGACATAAGTCGCGGCAGCAGACCCTGCCTTTGCCGCTAGTCCGTTCGGTTGGTATCACAAAGAGTGCCTTTCTCATATACATACCTATTATTGGTTGTCTTCCAATGGAGAGCCCCAAGTAGGTATTTAGGGCCGACTGGCAATAAAGCCCGTCTGCCTGCTCTTCTTCCCTATTATGGGTGCTGCCCAAACAGTCGGGTCCTAAAGTCCTGTTCATACTAAATCTGAGCTATGTTTTCCAAAGCATGGCAACTTGCTAGTCAATGGCAAGAAGTCCCTAAAGAAGAAGAAGAAGAAGATGATGATGACGCAACATTATCTATCGACCTGTCTGGCATGACTGGAACGGCCTTGCCTACCAGCTCTAGCCAAAAGATACGCAGGGCATGCGGCTGGAAGGATATCACTCTCCTTCTTTTGGTAATCTACAATACGCTTCTTACAGTTACGTTGCTATGGAAGTTTGAGCGGCCCCTGTCTATGAGTGGTACAACAAAGGACTATACTTGGTCTACAAACACCATAGGTGCTACAGCTACAAATCTTTACGCTCGTCTAGTACACTTGCTCATATACATAATTATAGTGACCCGGGAAGTGAGCAAGCAGCAACACATACCCGCACGCTGGGCGAATGAGTATAGTGCTGCCACAATTGCCGGTATGGACGAAGTCGATCGAAATTGGGATAATATTGACGCCTCCATCGGGCTTGTCTCCATCAGCCATAAGCTTGCGGCAAAGAACGGACTGCCGCCCACGATGGAAGACCCTCGCGACCATGGGAATGGCATTTATATCCTTGAAGGATACCATTCTCTGCATTGTCTGGTAATATTTCGGATTTTGCTAAGCTAAGGCCAAACATTTCCTAGTAGTATTGATACTAACCATTCGTCGTCTCCGATAGACGGTAATAAGACATACGATGCTCCAGTTAGCCAAGGGGGAGCCGCTCGACATCCCCTTTGGTCATTCGACGCACTGTTTCAGCTCTCTCTTGCAATCTATCCTGTGTAATACCGACACGACTCTCCTATACCAGAAGGCCGGGTCAGGTCCGGGAGATGGCCAGATGCGCAAGTGTCGCAACTGGCCTGCCATGCGCGATTGGGCAAAGGAACATTCTGCCTGTATGGTCACCAATTCTAGCGGCATAGCAAGCCAGGATATCGAAGGATGTGATAAAGTGAAAGCTGGAGATGGCGTTATCTTGAGTGATTGGCCTGAAGGGTAAATTCCTGTTCCTGCCCTACTCTCGACAAGTGTTAAGCTGTAGCAGGCTTCTATTAAACTCGCGTCTAGGGTGACAGCATCCTGGGGGTAGGCAGGACAGGATTGCCATGGCAAATAGGAGTCCCCATAGCAAACAGGACAAGACTGAAACCCTTGGGTGTATGCTATGTGAATGACTCGCGAAAGGAAAGTATATCTTTGATGGTTCAACATAATGAGCACACGATGTTATACAGGATTGGTGCTAAGAGGTTATTAGCTAACTTATACGGCCATAGCTGGCGGTTAAAATAAGGTGTTAAAATATTATTAATACACATAAGTTAGGAGGATAGCGCTTATATATATAAGTTGTATTAATATAAAGATATTTAAGAAGCTTAATATATTTTATATTATTAAATTTAAGTATAAATAAGTTTAAAAATTTTTACTTAAATTGCAAAAAAATTAAAAATCTTAAAACTTATAAAAATTATTAAATAAATTTAAATATATATTTAAAGCTTAAATTTTTTATTATAAATAATTTTTATTATTTTTAAAAAAATTATTTTAAAAATAATTAATAAAATATTAAATTAAGTTTTTTAAAAAATTATTTATTTAATTATTTTATTATTTTATATAAATTATTTATAAATTTTTTATAATTAATTATTTTTTTTT